>QEPC01005332.1:1591389-1606632 GCA_003113815.1 Sphenodon punctatus
ATGACACTGCATGCCCTGAAACCCTCTCACGATCTCCCCTAACGGCTGCATATAGATGTTAAACAAGAGGGGGGACAGAATGGCACCCTGCGGGACTCCACACGTGAGGTCCCGGGGGGAAGACGTACACTCCCCCAAGACCACCCGGTGAGTTCTCCCGGTCAGGAATGAACGAAGCCAGTCCAAGACCATCCCGCCAATCCCGGCACAGTCCCACAGGCGAGTCACCAACACCTCATGAAGGGGGGGGGGACTTGTGCAATCGTGGCTCTGTAATTGAGAGGATTAGCACCTGTGAAAATGCACTAATGTCCTTTTATCATGGGAGACACAGGCGCTAATCCCTGCAATTACAGAGCCATGGTGACAATGGCTCAAGTCCCTCCCCCCTCCCCATGTAATGTCAGAAATCAGATTAAGTGCTGCAGATGTGGCCTCAAACTTCATGAGAGAAAGAAATCCATGCTTTTATCAGTCTGATTCTGGGGTTATAGGTCTCTCTCAGCTCTGAAAAACCAACTGCCTTGAAAGGGATGTTGCTGCTGCTGCATCAACCTTTAGCACTGATGGGAGGGTTGAAGCATACCCCCTTGTAAGATGGGGTGGAGTCCTCCTCATCTTGTAGGAGAGGCAGCCATAGGGGAAGAAGTCTGGGGCGGGGCCTCCAGGGGGGGACGACTGTGGCCATTGGGGTTATGACGGGCTGGGGGAACTATGGTGCAGGGGCAGGGTTTATGTTTGATCCGTGATGTAGGAGTGATACGCGGTGCCTATTTCCCTTGCCCACCAGGCAAGTGGTTTGGTGGTCGAGGTGCAGAAGGTCCCTGCCCCTGTTCTGATGCTTTTGAACGCAAACTACAGTTCGGGTTTTGATCCTGAACCAAGTGGTCGACCTCGTGTGCACTGTGGAGACCTGGCTGGACACTGAATCGAGGCCAACCTTGTTCCAGCTGGGTACTCCATTCAGCATCAGCCAAAGGTGGAGGAGTTGGTGTAGTCATTGCTTTTAGGGATACTTGGTCCTTTAGGAGGTTTCCTGTGCAAATGCCACCAGGTTTTGAGGGTCTCCACCTCATGGTTGATTTGGCTGGAGATAGATTAGGACTGCTGCTGGTATACCATGCACCTACCTGTACAGCAGCATCTCTGTATGCTCTAGCCAATCTGGTGTCAGGTGTGGTCTTGCAGTCCCCGAGGACAGTGGTCCTGGGGGACTTCAATATGCACGTTGATACCAGTCTTCCGGGGGTTGAGTGTGATTGAGGTTGATAGGACCATGGCTGTGGGCTGGCACTGCTGCCACCAATCAACTGTTTGACACAACCAATCACCCCCAACTCTGTCTGGGGAGAGAAAGGGGCTGAGGCTGTTGCTTTTGCATTCAGCTGTGGATGGGGCTGAGCAGAGTAGTAGCATGAACAGGGCCTGGGATTGGGCCCTGGCAAACTCTGGCACATAATAATCCCAGGTAGAGCAAGAATATAAACTTTTTTCCTAATTCTCAACTGAAGAGTTTTACTGACACACTGTTTAAAGACAAACAACTCAGAGAACAATCTATAATGTGGGTCCCAACTTCAGTGTGGAAATTAAACATTTCATTGGACTTAATTGGAACAGACTGAAAGCTGGTGGGTTTCCTCAACTATAAGACACAGCTAATAAGCCTGGTTAAAAGTTTCCAATAACAGATGATCCTGGGACAAATAAACAGGAAGAAAAGATTACAACCTTTTTTTGGTGACAAACTTTCTTGGGTAGCTGTAATAATCACTGTCTTTTGAAAAAAAACATTCTAGTTCTTTCTGTGCCAGGAAGCAGAGGGGGAGAGAGGGGCATAACATATATTTGTAACAAAGGGTCTTCTCCAAGCACAGGTGACTCATGGGTGGGCCTAAGGGGGCATATACCCCCCCCCCTCATAATCGTAGAAGCCCTATAGAACCCCCTATCCAGCCCCCACTCCCCGCAGGATGGGCGGGTTATAAATGTCTAACTAAATATATAAATAAATTATTGACAGTTACCAGCCACCAGTTTTGTCTTCAGGAGATCATCAAGAAAGAAATTAACACAGAAGGAGAAGAGGAGTAGTGTTGCATGTCAAGAATGTATACATCTGCATGGAAGTCTACAAGACAGAGTGACAGTTGTTGTTATCCAGATGTTTAGAGTATCTGGGTAAGGATAAAGGGGGGAAACAACAGAACTTTCTCTTTCAGAAAGTTGAAGAAGGAACTAGGAAGTCAGCTATCTTGGACTTGGACCTAAACAATAGGGAAATATACTAAGAAAAGGCAAGGGGGAAAATTGCCTAATAATGATCTTGCGAGTCAAGGCGCACACCCAGGCTCCGAAGCTGAGGGACCAAGGATGCACCACGTAAATGATGGGAGCCTCCACCCCCTTGCCCTTTCCCACCAGCATCACCTCAGTCTTGTTGGGATTCAGCTTCAGACGGCTCGCTCTCATCCAATCCCCCACCACCGTCAAACACCGGGTAAACACCAAGACTGCAGAGCCTGGGTCAGATGAAAATGAGAGGTAAAGCTGGGTGTCATCAGCATACTGATGGCACCGAACAATGTGAAGCCCTCTCACGATATCGCCAAAAGGCTGCATGTACATGTTGAACAGGAGAGGGGGACAGAATAGATCCCTGCGGAACTTCACACGTGAGATCCCAGGGAGACGAAGAAAAGTCTCCCAAAACCACTCGCTGAGTTCTTCCAGCCAGGAAAGAGCGGAAACATTCAAGAACATTTCTTCCTACCCTAGCACGGTCCCGCAGGCAAGTCACCAATATCTCATGGTCAACAGTGTCAAAAGATGCTGATAGATCTAATAAAATCAGAAGAGTCGACCAACCTCAGTCCAACTCACGATGCAGATTATCCACCAAGGCCACAACCACAGTCTCAGTGCCATAGCCCGGATGAAAGCTGGACTGCGAGAGTTAAAGGAAGCCAATGCATTCCAAATGCCCCTGGAGCTTGGATGGACATGGGTCAAGTTCACAAGTTGTGGCCATCACTGCCACCAGCACCTCCACCACATTGGCAGGTGACACTGGCTGAAACTGATCCCATAAAACTGGACAAGGCGGGGAATCCATAATTTCAGGTACACCTACTGCCTCAAGCACGATGTCGAAGTTGTGGTGAATATGAGTGATTTATCCACAAAACAGTCAATAAACAGGTCACAGCAAGCACTGGAAGACTCCAGTTCCAGATGGAGACAGGTCAAACTGACCAGCCCCTTCACCACCCGGAAAAGCTCAGCTGGACGAGACTTTGAGGATGATATGATAGTAGCCGCCTGCATAGCCACAGCACAGACTTTTAAAGCAGCTCTATGTTGCAACCAGTTAGCTTCAGTAAGAGTATGACACCACCGTCACTCTAACTGTCTCCCCTCCAGCTAACACAGGTCTTCCGTGAACCATGGGGCCCTGCGCCGCTGATGCTCAGGGAGCAGATGTCTGGGAGCTGTCTGGTTAATGGCCTTGGCTAACAAGGTGTTCCAAAGAGCAACAAGGTCATTGAGTAATTGGCCATCAAGGTTGGAAGGTGTTTTTGTTTTCTTTTTGTTTTGTTATTGGGGGTGGTGGTTTTGGCCTCTTTTAATGTTAATTTTTTAAACTATTTATGTTGTATTATATTGTTTTTATTATGTGTGTTTTTATTTTGTTGTATGCTGCCCTGAGCTGCCGTTTGGCAGGATGGGGCAGGTTAAAAATATTGAAAATAAATAAATAAATAAATGCCCCAAGAGCATTCCAGAACCTTTCAGGTTCCATAAGTCTCCGGGAGTGAACCGAACGAAGAGGTTCCACACCCTGCTGGTGGCAGACATGTGCTGGGAAACTGGCCCGTAAGAGATAGTGATCTGTCCATGACAAGGGTATTATTGAGACATCCCCGACTAAAACCCTTTTCACATAGACACTCTAACATGGAGGGACTAGGGGGAGAGCGGCCCTGGGCAGTGGGAACACAGCTGGAGTAGTTGCCCAATTCGAGCCCCGGTACTGAGTTGCCGATAGGAGCAAGAGCATCGTGGGGATTCTGCTTGGCATTTGAGAGAGGACGAGCCGGAGCTGTGAGAGGGCTTGCTGTGAGCACCTGGGAGATGGACCATTGTAATCAGCTGCCCCTGAGACTTTGCCACGGCGAGTAGCCCCGCCCACCTGTTGGGGAAGCCTATTTACTCCAGTGCCATGCCTGCGGCGGCGCCGTAGGTTGCGCGCCTAAGGGCTATGCGCACAAGGCCTTAGGCGAGGGCCGGGGCTGGCCGGGTAACGTTGCTGCAGGAATTGTACTGTAGAAGAATTGTAGGATACTTGGATTGGACTTGGACTGTATTAGTGCCAATTTTTTGTGTGTCCCTGCCATAGACATGCCTAAAAAGCGGAGGAGACACAATTTGTCAGGACACAAAAGTCAATCAGTGTCCAAGCAACTTAGAATGGATGACTATGTGTTGGCAGGGGGCAGAGAGCAGTCGAAGGAGAGTTTGGCAGCACACTCTCCTCCTGCCTTTGATTCAGATTTGTCCCCTCCGATGGCGGCCCTCCTAAGTTCCACTGCACAGTCTTCCCCCAGACTGAGGCAGGAAGGAGGTCCTACGATGGGGAATGTATTAAAATCTCCCCCCGCTTTCTACTGACTATGAGCTGTTGGGTACGCAGTGTTTCCTTATAGCTGAGCTGATCAGGAAGTTACTAGCTCAGGTGGAACATACCTCAGGGCTGCTGACTCTGCAAAAGGAGCAGTTGACCGGGATTACAATTTTTTTTTAAGCAGAATTTAAAGCTGGGGTTACGGCAGAGGCCCAAAAGCATATCGACAGGGCTCTGATTATGGATAAAGAAATGAAGAACTACACTGCCCAACAAGCAGGGCAAGTTAGAGAGGCTGGTCCCACAGTTGAGGGAGCAGGCTCATCATACATTGGAAAAGCTGAGCCTGCTGTACGGAGGAGTGTATGATTGGACACTAAAGCGGTGTCCTTCTGTATTTGTCCCTTGCCCAATGGGCTTTTCCCTAGATGGGACTCTAAGTGGGAGATAGTGAAGCATCTATCCTTCATTTTGGGTTATAAGATTTTCCATTGGCAAATTGCATCTTTTCAGTTGCTTCTAGCCCCTAGGTTGAGGCAGAGGTTGATAGTCAACTTTAAGGCTCAGGCTTTGGCTCACAGAGTTTGGGCCAAATTGGACCTGTTTACCTCATGGGGTATTTTGCTTGGGGAGGTTATGGTGGATATAATTTCACAGCCACTCCTGACAGCCACGCCGAAGGGAGAGGCCAATGGAGGGTGTAATAAGCGAACCCCTTCCCAGGGGCTCCCATTTGATGAGGGTTCCCCACGGCTCGAGGTCTCGAGAACGCGGGAAGAGCTCCCTTCAATAACCACGAGACTCCTGCAGATTGCTATGCCCAAGACAATAGAGATAAGCAGTCAGGATTCGAGTAAGCCAATTCTAAAATCCAGATCTGAGGTAGATGGTCAAGATGAGCATAAGTTGCAGGCTATATAAGTGAGACTATGGATATAGCAGCACCACCATTGTTGAGCCCTATTTATATCTCTAATTTCAATTTCGCTTCTGGTAGGGCTTCCAGTACTGTCGATCAAATGGGAAGCCACCAGTCATTGGTAAAGGGTGATGTTGGGCAGACACTTGACACAGAAGGGGGGGGGGGGAGGGTCACTGCCATGAAGTTTGTATCATACAGGTGGACATAATTCGGAGGTGTTAAATATTTGCTCCTGGAACATAGCGGGGTGGCACTCTCACTTGACCCAGGAGGAGTTTCGTATTTATATTGGGAAGTTTCATATAGTTTTTGCCCAGGAAACCCGGGAGACCCAACTTATAGAATTGGCTAATTATCAGGTCTATAGTGTTAAGGCGGTTGCTTCACAGCATGGGGGTAGAGCTAGAGGGGGGTTGGCCTGTTTTGTTGCAGATGCTCTGCAAATAAAGGTTACCCCCTTAAGGGAGGCTCCACGCTTGGAAATGCAGATGGGCCGTACCCTCGTGTTTTTTGTTAACGCTTATATCCCTCCTGTGAATGCAGGAGCTTTTAATGCTAATACATGGGATGATTTACAGGATTTCCTGGAATCCATAATAATGTCCCACTCGGGTGCTCATGTAGTACTGTTGGGGGACTTGAATGCAAGATTAGGGGCTTCGGATGAGGATTTATTGCCATATTTGGATTTAACTATACAACCCAGGCATCCATTCTTAGCCACTAGGGTTTCCAAGGACCAGAGGGCCAATTCCTCAGGTATTAGGTTGGCGTCTATGATACGGACTCTCTCCTTTTGTATTTTGAACGGGGCGGGCTATCAGGACCAGGAAGGTGAGTTCACCTTTGTTGGGCATCAAGGGTCTAGTACAGTGAACTATGTAGCCGTTACCCCCAGTATTATTGACAGGATAGAGACCTTCAGGGTTGATGAGGTAGTTATTAGTGATCATCTTCCATTGACGTTCTCCCTTAATTGGGGAATTAACAACCATAATGGGTGTATGGAGAATGATGTGACTATTCTGGCTGGGGGTTATACCCCTATAGTCAGATGGACCCAGGCCTTGGCTAATTCAGTACAGGACTACTTATGGACAGAGGGGTGTAGAGGGCAAAGGGACAATCTGTTATTAGAATCAGGGCCCCCGAATGTGGTAAATATCTTCAACGGCCTGGCCAACGATATCACACAGTATTTGACAGACTATGCGGTGGGGGTAAATAAGTCAAAGCGACCCCAAGGAGATCAAGGTTGGTTCGATGCTGAGTGTAGGCCGGCTTGAAATAAATATCATCAGGTTTATAGGCAGTACCGGCAGGGCCATCAGTCGTTTATCCCAGGCGATTTCTTTGTTTTAAAGAAACAATATAAGGTTTTGGTTAAACAGAAAAAGCAGTGTTTCTGGCAAAATCGCTGGCAGGGGATTTTGGACGCTGCGCAGAGTAAGAATACTAGGATGTTTTGGAAATTGGTAAACAGTCCCAGGGAGGGGGCGGTTTCTATGGGATATTATCCCGTGCCTGCAGATTCCTGGGAGGCCCATTTACGGAAGTTATATACTAGTATCAGTGCGCAGTTGAAGCCGTCCTTTTTGGATATAGAAGTTACGCCTGCTTGGTTGCCCATTACAGGAGAAGAGGTTGCTGCACACATAGCCACATTCTGTAATGCCAAAGCACCTGGCATTGATTTGATTCATATAGAATGTATAAAGGCTAATTTGGATTGGTGGGTGCCAGGCCTGGCACCATTGTTTACTGCCATAAATGACATGGGTAATATCCCAGAAGGATGGGGGATTGCCATTATAGTCCCAATTTATAAGAAGGGGTCGAGATTAGATCCAGCTACCTACAGGCCCATTAGCTTGCTCAACACTCTTAGCAAGATATATGGCAAGATTCTGCTAACGAGGTTAAACCATTGGATTCGGAGTGAGAACGTTATGCGGGTGGAGCAAGTGGGATTCATGAAGGGGCGATCGACAATAGGTCAGTGCTGGATATTGCAGTATTTATCTGAAAAGTATAAGGCACTGAATAAGCGCCTTTTTGTGGCCTTCTTGGATTTCTGCTCTGCTTTTGACACTGTCAATAGACAGTGTCTTTGAGAAAAACTCAATGGCACCTCGATTGACAGGAGATTGTTGGCTCTACTGTGCAATCTCTATATGGAAACATCACTGAGGGTGAGACTGGACAGGAAGGGGCATCTCTCGGGCAAGGTGGATGCCCGCCGTGGAGTGAGGCAGGGGTGTGTACTTGCCCCTACCCTCTTTAATTTATATCTCAAGGATTTTCCCCCGCTTTTGGCTGGGGCAGAGTTTTCCCCGCCAAAATTGGCAGATTTACCCTTAGGTTGCTTGCTATATGCGGACGACCTGGCGGTGCTCTCCCAGACCAAGGTGGGATTAGCCCGGCAGCTGTGGGAGGTGGCGGGCTATTGTGCACAAAATAAATTGGAGGTTAATTACAGCAAGTCTCAAGTCATGGTCTTCTCATGTGAGAGGAAGGTTTATGGGTGGGAAATTGACAATCACCCACTCCAACAAGTTCCCCAATTCAAGTATTTGGGCTTGTGTTTTCAGAAAACAGGTAATTGGAATGAGCATATCCGAAGTGTGCTGGATGCTGCTAGAGCTCCATCTCTAGCGATAGCCAGGCTATTTGCAAAAACTGATAAAACGGCCTTGAGACTGGCCATCCAGAGCTTTAATGGAAAGGTGGCGGCAGCTCTCCTGTATGGGGTGGAATTATGGAGGCCTTTATCAAAGTACTCACTGAATACTACCGTATTCAGCACAATCTGCATTTTTTGGAGAAGTACTGCAAGTACCTAGGGGCACACCAGCTGCAACGGTCGGGCTGGAAGTTGGCCAAATGGACTGGGACTCATTGGCCTGGGAGTACACGGTTAGGTTCTGGTTCCGCAGTTTGAAATACAGTAACAGTGTAGGGGGACTAGACTCATACCTGCTTAAGGAAGGGTTTAAAGACCAATGGATGTGCAATTTTGAGGAATTCCTGTGTAAACTGGGATTTTCCATTAATTATATTTACTCAAAGCCCCTTGATCAGGTACAGAGGGAGATTTTGGGCTGTATCAGGGACGTGGCTAGGCAACAGGACCTGGCTAGTACGTGCGAATCTCATCACCTATGTGACTACCATTTATGGATGCCTGGATTAGGATACTATGGTACCCTATCTTGTCTCAGATTTAACACCCAGGGGCAAATATTTAATCCTGTGTACCCCGCTTAATGTGTTGCCTTCCAAGGTTCTCGAAGGGAGATGGGAAGGTATACCCTTTTTGGAAAGACTTTGTCCTTTCGACAATGTGGCAGTGGAAACCCCGCAGCATATGCTGTTTGAGTGTCACCTGTATGATGATCAGAGAAGGAAATATCTAACATCTCTGTTAGAAAATTATCCGGGGAGGACTTCCAAGTGTTTGTTGGTGATTGCGTTAACTGTTTCAGAATATGCTCAGTTGGTGGCAAAATTCCTTATACAGGCGTCTATTGCTCAGCAATCTTTTAAAAATTATAAACCCAGAATTAACGTTACTTCATCTGTGTGAGGGGATAACTATTTTATGATCACCATTGACATATGGTATTTTGTAATTTGTATTCTTATGTTTTATATTGATTGGTTTTTTTGTTTGTTTGCTGGATGTGGCCATAGCCTTTGGCTCAGCTTAATAAATTTGAATTGAATTTAATTGAATTGACACTCTAACACTGGGAGTTACATTTTATTATACATGTTGCAGGTGCGCTCTATGGGTGTCCTGCAACATGTATAATAAAGTGTAACACCCATTTTATCAGTGTCAGAGTGTCTGTGGGAAAGGGCCTGACACACACACATGCCTCAAGGCCATAGGCCAGTGCAAAATAGTAAATCCAGGATTTAGGATCCTAGCAGCCTGATTCTCAAAATGCTCCATCGGGACCAGTCCCAAATCACCTAGGCTCTTTAGCAAATGTTATTCCTAGTATCATGAACTCACACTGCCTAATTATGATGACTGTGTAATGATCGAAGGTTTTACTAGATATAGTTCTATAGAAGACTTCTGATACATATTTAGATTATTTTATGGACAACAT
This sequence comes from Sphenodon punctatus, assembly GCA_003113815.1. NCBI lineage: Eukaryota > Metazoa > Chordata > Lepidosauria > Sphenodontia > Sphenodontidae > Sphenodon > Sphenodon punctatus. Next base: position 1,601,057 of record QEPC01005332.1, read on the forward strand.
GTTGAATCCCTATCTTTTCCTTCAAGGCATATATTAGCCTATGGTTTCCTAATGGAAAATCTTTTAGTAAAACATATCTGCAATGCAGATTTATGCCTGATAACATCACAGTCATATATATATTCCAGGCACATGGTGTTTCAATGGTGATTTGGTTATGACGTTATCAAAGAGCAAAGCCCTCAGGAGACGATGAGCATATTCATTGTAAATTTGTTAGTAAATAGTGGTAATACCCTTTGAGACACAGCATATAGCCACTTAGGTTTATGAATATGAAAACATTTTTTTCCAGTGGGCTAACACATTGAATAATCTCACAGCAATTAAGCTAATTTACCCTGCCATGCAGATGCCAGAAATTGTAAACGGCAGGAATGACAGACTTGCAGGATAGCTAAAGAGACAGAGACAAAGTAGTGCAGATGATATTTTTAATGGACCAACGTCTATTGGTGAGAATGTGTAAGCTTTTGAGCCACACAGGGTTCTTCATCAGGCTACAGGCAAGTCAGAACTAAATTTAAGCAAATGCAAGACCAGTGTATATCTATGAACATGACATTGGGGAAGGTGTTTGTATTCATAATAGTGAAGATTACCATTCTGTTGGCTCTGTAGAGATTTTTGTAATTACTATTTGTTGCTTGACTATTTTGGTGATAGACATCAGGAAAGAAGCACATAATATCAATGTATTTGGATTGAATTTATCCTCACCCATCCAAAAAGGGGGAAAATGCAAGCCTATAAAGTAGCACTTAATACTAAAACTGGGTATTCTCGGAGCTATTGCTTTACTCCTCTTCACAAAATCAAAATGCCCAATGTTGCTGTTCATTATTGTTTTTTTCATTCAGGTTTGTCTCATGCATTCCAATCGGCACCTCTTTCTAACCAGTTACTTTGTTTTTTGTATGCTTTTCTCTGCAGTACGTTACCCTCAGTTTGGTCTCTGTTCCTTTCCAGTGCCTGGCCTATAAACATCAAGGGTGGGCAAACTACAGTTCAAGAGCCATAAGTGTGGCTCTTGAACCGGCCTGTCCCAGGCCCCATGCTGCCTTGATGGTCTCGCACCTGAGTCTGAGCCGCTGCTCCTCTATGGGTGAAAACAAACAAGACGATAGCCTGCTGGAGGCCATGTTCAGTCCATGCTACTAACACACACACGCCACTCGCAGGTTTAGCATGTTGAGCCTAATAAATGGTCAGTCTCCTGCGTGTCATTATTGTGCTGTCATGCAGATGACATGCACAGGTTTAGCCCAAGAAACCTAATAGATGCTCAGGCATTCTTCCCTGCTGTGCACCAACCACCATCACTACTTCCCAGTATCCCACCCCCGTCATGATGTGCAGTCGTGCCGAACCATGGGGAAAAAGAAGCTGATACAGCTTTTTACTTTTTCCAGGATATAATTCTGGGAGGCAGGTCAGCCCGTTATCCCTGCCCACCCACAGTGCTTCATGCCTGCCAGCACTTTTCAGCTGGAAATAACCTTTTTCTATGCACAGAACACTGTTTATTGAGCATAGGGCTGAGACGAGCAAGTGTTCCCATTATGAAGGGAAATAATGACCTATCAGGAGTGCTTGTGAGTGTCCATTGTTACTTTGTCAGTTTCTGGTGAATCCATGCTTCCGCCATTTCCCCCATCACTTTTATCACTTTCTGGGACTTTTACAACAGTTTTATGGCAGGTTTACAACACTTTTGACAATTTCCAGCACCTCCCCAATGCTTAGCTGCCATGCTTTCATCTCCACAGTCACCAGGGGTGTGCAGGGGCAAAAAAGGGGCCTGGGACCAGTCCATGCGGTATGTTTCCATGTTGTACGAATCTTGGAGAATGCCCTGCTTCCGAAGCAGCACTCACTGAGATTTTTCTTTTTAGGTCTAATTGAGCAAATGGCATACTATGAACATTCATGGCAGAAGTAAATATTGAAAAGCAAAAGCAAATTCTTCCTGTCCCAGGGACTCCCAGCCCCATCTCTGTCCAAGAAGCAAAGCAGGCTGGAACTGCTCAGGCTTCTGTGTTGCCCAGCCAGGCTGGGAGCTAGAGCCCGGGCCACAGTTCAGGGAAGCACAGTGAGGCGGATCTGCCAGCCGGCACCTGCTTGGCTCAATACACCCATGGTTGCCAGTCAGGCTAAATCCAGATTCTTTGTCCCACAGCTCTACTGCGCCCTGTCCCAGGTCAGAGCTACCACTCACTAGACTCCGGTCCCAGCTGCTCTCCACTCCCCCGACCCCACAGACTTCCCACGTCCTTTGTGAGGAGCTGCTGGATTGCAGCAGCCTCCCCACTGGAAACCATGGAATATGGAAAGATAAAGATTTTTTTTTAAAAAAAACCAAGAAACCAACCACCAAAGAGCTATAAATGTCGCCGGCTCTTAGGTGTGGACGGGCACCAGCTGTCACGGATTCTGCTGGGGTGTGCAAGTGTTTGGAGCTAGTGGGTGGGTGTCTCAGCAATTCTGGTCCAGACATGGATAAGTCAGGTGAGAAGGGATCTCAGGCAGGGGGAACAAGGTCGCTGAGTGCTAGGGTGGCTGGGCCTGTCCCTTTGCCAGAGGTGTGTGTGTGCGTGGTTGTGTCAGGGGCAGGAGCGAGTGGGTCAGATGGGAGCTTCCCCACTGGATGTCCAGAATTAAGCCCGTTAGCAGTCTGGGATGGACCAGGAGAGGGAGAACTGGAAAGGACTAGAGATCTGTCCTAGATACAACCCCACCCCCCCAACCCAGTCTGAAAAGAGCATGGCCAATGGCCTCCGCAGCACTCGCCACCACATTCCCTTCCAGACCCCAAACTGGCATATCACTATGTTATACTGCCATTCTCCGCAGCCTCTACTCTTCCAAACCTTCCACCTTTCCCGAAATAAGCACAGAAACCATTGCTTATTTAACAATATAAACTGTAATTTATTTTTAAATAAATAATAAATAAAATTATTTGCCCAAAGGAAAGCAGGAATAAACACCTGCTGGGAAGTTGCTACGGTGGGATCCCTGGGCCAAGCAGTTCTCCTCCTTCTGCCACCAGCCCACAACAGAGCCCCTGCCCACCCCAGCACCCCATGGAGCCTCTGCCCACCCCAGCCCACTGCACTGCTGCTCCCTCGTGCTCTCCTGACTATCTGTGAACACAGTAAAGTGCTGCCGGAGACATAATTAAATAGTAATTAACACAGCAAAAATGTGGCTATATAAACGCACCCCCCTTCCCTCCCAGTTTATTAACTTACTCACTGTGAAAGTCGCTTCGGAGAAGGCAACGGATTCAGAAAAGTGAGCATCGGAAATGTGCTGCAAACCCAGATAAGCTGGGACAACACATTTATTTATTATTTACTATTTTTTCTACTCTGCCCCCTCCTGCTCAGAGAGCAGCTTGGGGCGGCTTACATTTGAATTTAGCACACGCTGAGCTTTTAAAAGGTGCCAGTGAGAACAGAGAGAGGGGCAGGAAGCAGTCTCTAGGCTTTTCACCTGTGACTGTATGGTATGGTGAACCCTAATTCACAAGACGAAGACACACTGCAGCAGATTAGCCTGGATTTGCCCACACGTGGGATCAGCAGGTTCCAAGATCCTGCCATGAGTGTCAGGTGAGCGCTGACTCTGTGTCCGGCGGGGGCTAACATCTGGAAGATACCTAATAAATGGGCAGCGAACACATACTGGAGTGGACACCCACCTGGTGTGGGCTATCATCTCGTTTGTTAACACCCAATCTTATACTATTTATGAGTCTGCTGCTGTGTCCAACTAGGGGACATAGGTCTTTTAGGTCAGTAGATGTTTCTGCTTTTGCATGAAAAGTCTGTGGTCCGATCAAGGCCAACGTTACAACTTGTGGGGCCCACAGAAAGATAAAGCCTGGTAGCTCCACCTCCTCCTCGTGGCTCTTTCCCCTCAGGAACACCCTCCATGGGGCCCTCGCAATGGTCATATTTGCTACTGCGGGGATCCCAGAACTAGAGGAAAGAGCAGGGCCCAGGACAGTCACCCTGGGTAACCCTGTGGTAAGAACGGCCCTGGGTCCAACCCTCATTCTCAGCTCTGGTGATGTTTATGCACACAGTAAGAATGTGTTATTTTCTCTCTGTTTTCAATTAATGATTTGTAAAGCCCCATACAGTTGTTTTAAGTGGCTGAAGTGGTTTTCTTTGAATCCCTTATTAGAGCATCAGAGTCTACTTCTGTAATGCTCTGAAAAAGGAACTACAGCAAACGCTGATAATCTTGCAGGATATGGCCCTTTAAAAGTGATTCAACTACACAATGCGACTTTGTAAACATCCCACCTTATTATCCAACAAATCTGATCCTTGTCGACGCATCCCGAATGAGACAAGACAACCATGGCCCAAATTGGGGTTCCAAGAAAAAAATCTTTCTGGCCCCAGAAAAAGCGACCGGATGAACCCACAGTGCTTTGGGGAGGGGAGAAGATATTTTTTTAAATTGTTTTTAACAATTTAAACACCCACCTCAGTTATATAAACATAAATAACTAAAACATGAGCATAAATAAATAAAAAATACACACAACTGCAAATAAATAAACGACATTTCAAAACAACTTATATTTAAACACGGTTAATCAATTACTTGTTACAAAATCTGTCGTCGTACTCTTACTGCAAAATCACAAAAAGCGGCTACTGCTCTAGATTTATTAGAATCTGCAGGATCAAGCAGCTTTATCAATAACATTGGTAAAGTACAATAAGAGTTACAAATATACAAAGATAAAAACTTCATCCACAAAGTATCATAAGCTGGACATACAAAGAAAACATGAAAACTAGTTTCAGGCTCGTTTAAATTACACACAGGACAATGTCTATCAAACAAAGGGACTCCATTGAAACGACCTTTTTGAACTGCAGAGTCAAAAACATTTAATCTAAATCTAGTAAATGCAGATCTTCTAGAAAAAGAAGACCATAGAGTTAAATAATTTTGAGAGCGATCCGTAATAGGAAACAGAGAATACAAGGGGGCTATTTTCTGATAATTCAGTGAAGCATTTTCTAACTGGAGCTGTTGGTCCAAAATGCGCTGTTTTATAAGGGCAATTGCACCCTCCAGCCTTTTAATTTTGAGGTCGTAAACAGAAAAGCCCAAATTAGCAACTTCCTTTTGAACCTCCTGGTCCCAGCTTGCCAATAAGTTATTCTGTATAGCTAAAGATAATAGTGATTTATCTTTGGGGGCAAAAACCAGGACTCTTAGCAAAAATCTAATTAAATTTAACAAAAGACTTGACCTGATTGGAGGACTGCCGGATTCCAAGCGCAAAAGGACTTGGGGGGTCCCTCTTGGTACCGCTAGGGTAGAAAGAAGTAGGGTATTCTGGACAGCTTCAAATTGGGCTAAATATTTCAACCCCCATATTGGAAATGCATAGAGAATATAGCCAATTACTTTTGCCCTAAATAAGCGCATAACAGGGTGAAAACAGACATAACGTTAATAAACACCCTTTAACCACCCTTGGTGGTCATTTATGCATGGGTGATTTCAGACGTAACGGGGCCCGTTGGCCCCGTACCAAAATC
>QEPC01005332.1:1611597-1623408 GCA_003113815.1 Sphenodon punctatus
TAATAATAATAATAATAATAATAATAATAAAGCCAAGCCACCATTAGGCTGTCGCTTTCGTGTAGATGGAGAGGCATTAAGACAATATGATTTATAATTTATTAGATCAATCCTAGCCAATGCCCAAGTTTCCTGTAGTAGGATAATATCATACCCCCCTGGCCCCCCCAAAAAAAATTAAAATCAAGATCAGCCAGACCAGAAGACCAGCCGGTGATATTCCACCTAGGACAGGTGGAATAGTCCCCTGGATTCGGCTGGGAAAGTCACGCCATAGGAGGACCTTTACCTGGTAAATAAGCTTCCTGAGCTCCCTGGAGCATCAAAAGAGAGAGATGCTCAAGGGAGCTAGATTTGAGTTTTTATCCTTAGCCTTATCTCTATCGTTAAAGGAGAAAACACCTGGAAGAAGATGACCAGGGGCAGTTGGTGATGTAGGCAAGGGCAGCTCTGACGTTTCCTGGGGAGCCTGGGTATAGTTGGAGGCCACTGAAGCTAAGGAAGGTACCGCCTGGGAGGCCAGATGCAAATCACCCCGTTCCTCACCAAGAGGGGCTTCCTGAGATGGAATAGCCAAATTACCAAGAGAGAAACAACCTCTCACGGGGGACACCCTCTGTTTGTTACTGGCTACCTTATTTTTTAGGGTTTCTCTTAAACAAATGCCTCGCAGGAGTGGAAGTTGCTGAAGGGCCACCGACCCGTGAAAAAGAAAGCTGATCACCCTCAAGTGGCTATATCCATGACATCTTATCAAAGCCAGATAGAAGTCCTCTACAAGGCCTTCCTGGGCAAAAAACGCCCTGCATTTGCTTACAAATGGAATCCAAGCGACTGATAAGAAGATCGGGATTCAACGGAGCTTCCAACTGCTGCAAGAGGAGCGGGTCAGTTTTAAAGTTAAGATCCCTCCCAGATATTGCCTGAACATCCATAGATTCTAGTGAATGGTTGTTCAGATGGGGAGGTACTGAGATATCAATCAATGGTTTTACCATATCGTCACAACTAATTTGGTTATTCTGGTGGTGAGATTCAGGATTCACCGGAGCATCTACCTGCCTACTAATATACTCCCGTTGACAAGGGATTTCAATTACCGGTTCCCCTTGTGTTGGAAGCTTATTCCCATCATCTGCAAATAAAACTCTGGACGCAAATATATTCTTTGCTTTCAATAAGGCGTCCTTAGTCAAAATACGGGTGACAAATTGAGGCGAACTAAATACTACTTTAAGCAACCAACGCTTTTTAACATTATGCACATGCTCAACAGTAATAATATCCCTACTCACAAACAGAAATCCCAAAATCACACGCAGATGCTCAGCAATATCATGGGGTGTATTCCAGAATGGCAAAAGGCCTGACAGTAAAGGTAGTATAGCAAAGATTAAACTATTAGGTAAGTAAGCAAGTTTTAAATGACCCTCATTTTTCACAGAAGAATGATGCAGTTGAGGTAACAACCCCTGATTATTCACCAACTGCCAGCCTTGATTCAAAGGACATGGTCTAGACTCTATCTTGGAAGTAAAAGGTGCAATAATTCGGGCATTAAATTGATCATTTCCCAGCTCAAATTTCCTATTTAGATTATTAATTTGAGCAAGCACATATTTTAACGTGTGAGCAATCACCAACGCTAAATCAGCAAGTAGTTCAAATTGTGTTGGCTCCCCTTTACCATTTTGCACCAAGATAACTGATGGATCCGGGACAACATCCCCCTGAGTAGTAGCTTCTATATTAGTTTGTTCCCAGCTGAAAGACTTATCTTGACAGGGGCTAGACAGAATCATAAAACGATTTGAAGTATGACTCTGAGTCGGCTGCTTTACTCCTGAGACTTTCTATGGAGCTCCAAGAAGAGAGTCTGTCTTCCTCTCTTTAGAAACCTTAGGAGGAGAAGCCAGGGGGAGAAAAGCCTCCTTCCTAGACCTTTTGAAAGGTGGCATGACTGCACCACAATAAAATGAAGGAATATAAATAGAAGATATTACGCCGACTCCAAGCTTACTTAATAAGACTTCACTGCCCTTACCCCTGCCAGGGATAGTTGGGAAAAAAAGGGGGGGCTCCTATGCTCCGGGCGCTCCAAGGGCAATTCCCAAGGGGAAGCAGCCCTTGTGCTCATGCCCTTTGGCTCGTGCACATGGCTCGCACCAACGGGCCTTCGCGGCTTTTCTTTCCCCCAGGTGCCGTGGCTCCACCCCTGCTCACCAGCAGCCCTGCAGCAGAGAGAGTCTGGTCAGTTTCAGGCAGTCAATTCAATTCAATTAGGGCCCCGGCTGTGCTCAGCGGCTTCCTGCCAGCCCTCGCACTCTTTAGCTCCCCAACGCCTTCTGCTCACCGCGGCTTTTCTTTCCCCCAGGTGCCGTGGCTCTGTCCCTGCTCACCAGCAGCCCTGCAGCAGAGAGAGTCTGATCAGTTTCAGGCAGTCAATTCAATTCAATTAGGGTCCCGGCTGCGCTCAGTGGCTTGCTACCAGCCCCCGCACTCCTCAGCTCTTTGGGGAGGGTAGGTGGGGCTGCTTGCTGGAGCTCCTGCCTGAAACTGGGGCAGGAGCATATGCTGGGCTCCGAACTCTACCCCTTTTGGGGCAGACTTTCACTCAACAACAGTGCTTTCGCATCATGCAGCAAGGGTTGCCCCAGCAACCCTCACCGGGTTCCTCCTTTTCCCGCTGCTGCGGCCAATGCTTCCTGCCTCGGGGCACTTTGCTGCAAGGGGTTTTTGTCCCGCACGTGTCTTGCCCCATTCTTTAAGGGGGAGCACAACAAGAGGCCCACTCGCTGCCACCATTTTAGGGCATGCGGAGGACTATTTCTGAGCTCAGAAACGTATCAGACAAAAGCAAGTTTGGCAACTTTTTTATTATTATTATCCCAAAGAGCCATCACAGCTAGGGAACAGCAAATTTTCTATTGCTTCATGTGCATCATCAAAAGGTTTGTTACTACATTCCATATGTCTGAGGTTGCAAATAAGATTATAATTTGGCCTACAGAAACTTAAAATTACCTGTGATAGTGTGCAAAAAAATAAAAAAAACTCAGCTTCACTTTCAGATTGTAGGTTGAGTTCATATAGCTCTAGTCATCAGAAAATATATCCTGCTTTTTAAACACCGAGTACATTTTATATTAAATTAACACGGACCTGCATGTTGATATTTTAGAGCTATTTTGGGGTATGAACCCAGACCTGAGTAAGAAAGCTGGTCTATTCAACATATGGCAAGTAGGGTTTATTTTATGGGGTGCAGAACACAATGGTTAAAATAAAATAGTGAAAAATGGGATACCTTATGATACATTTTAAGCTTTTAGTGTGAAAACTCGTGGCTACAAATTCAAAATGCGTAGCACGTAAACACCTTCCACTGCATAATTGGTTTCTTCAAGTAGAGCTGTTTGAAATTTGTCAGAGGTTTTCATCAAGATTTTAAAAATTGGAAATTGGCTCTACTACATACATTTCTGCTAATTAATTAATTAATTAATTAATTAATTAATTAGAATATTAACAGAAAACAAACTGGTTTAAAATTTAAAAATTCACATAACTAAACAGTATTTGCTAAGATAATTACCATCAATATCAAATACTTTACTTATATGCTGTACTTCACCCTGACATCTAAAAAAGTTTTGCTAATTGCCTCTCTGCTATTCAAATTTTGCACATAAACCGTTATAGCATAGGACATTACAATACGTAGACTGTCCAAGCTAACACAATTAATACAATAAGTGAATGGAAAAGCCAGAATCGGAACCAGGTCTAGGTTCCTGATGTGGCCTGATTCCAAGCTCACTGATGTTAAAGGGAGTTTTTCTATTTGCCTCCAAACGTTTTGGATTTGGCCCCAAAACACTTGCCTTCTTCTTTCTTTTTAATAAGCCAGCATGTGATATATTATTGTTATTGAATTAATAAACAAAATAGTTTTAAAGCTTTGATGCCTTTTAGTATGAGGTTACTAGCAAAGTAGGAAAATAATATAGACGGAAACAGGCAAACAGGTTTATTGGAAGTTTATCATCTCAAAAAAATATTTCATGAAAATTGAATAAGGAATCTTTTTTTGTGTGTTTTTATAATGCACATCTGCCTAGAATGTTAAAGGAGGAAATTAGCTTTAAAAATATTATTTATCAGCATACTGTCCCTGTAAGGTTGGTTACCAAGCAGAACTATACTAGCAAGAAGAGGAAAAAATAAATAAATCAGAGGATCCAGCAATCTAAGGGCTTTCTACACTGCCCTTGCGGAGGGTGTATGTGTCCGTGGGCGCACCAGCGCGTGTGCGGTGGTTGGGCATACAGGCACACATGCATTCCCCACTCATCCCCACACACGGAGCAACCGGCGTTTCCCCCAGTTACTCCGTGCATGGGAATGAGTGGGAGACACATGGGGATGCATGTTAGGCAGGAGCGCACACACACCCTCACTCACTGCATACGTGCGTGCCACATCCTTCACACAGGCCTCTCCTACTCATGAACACACAGATTTCTGCATTGTTCGTGAGTGGGAGAACCCTGTGTAAAAAGGGCCTAAAGCCTATATTTGTTGTGGGTGCCATTTGCATATATTACAACTGAACAAAATTTTAAAACTGCAAACGGATCTCTGTTTTTCCTTTGGCTATATGCCCATTTTTCTTTAAATTGATTTATTAATGTCCAGTGTTGCTTTGCAGTTTTATCCTTTTAGCAATAATAGATGTAATATATCACAAAAACAATTTTTTAAGAGTACATCATTAGAGTGATGTAGCACTAGTAATAAACCCCTTCACACTTGGATGAACTTAAATCAGTTTCTCTTTATTGATTTTTGGTCATAACATAATTTTAAAGTTCAACTCAGTTAATAAAAAAAAGGGAAAAAAAAGATTTGGTCTGTGTGTAAAATGTTTGTGTGATAAGCCACCTCATTTTATTTAGTGTATATATATACGCACACACACACATATACATATTTATACATATGGTTGCTACTTGGTAACCAACTGTACAGGGACAAAATGCTAATAAATAATATTTCTAAAGCTAATTTCCTCTTTTAACTTTCTAGGCAGATGTGCACTATAAAAACACAGCAAAAAAACTTCCTCTTTCAATGTGTGTGTGTGTGTGTGTGTCTCTCTCTCTCTCTTCACACACACACACACACACACACACACAGAGCAGCATCTAAGAAATCTCTCCAGGGCCTCACTCCCCGGGCCCTGAAGCAATCGCTTCAGTCGGCCGGGGATGCCTTCCTGGAGGTCCCCCGGGTATCCCGAGGAGCGACTCTGGAGAGAGGGTGACCTTGGTGACAGCACCTAGGCTGTGGAACTCATGCAAGACCTAGCTGTTCCGTCAGGCATTTGGTGAGGAAGATGGGTGAGGGTAGATTAGAGTAGTAGGGGTTTGATTATCCCCCCCAGTTTTAATTTCACTGTTAGTGCATTGTTTGATTAGTATTTTATTCATGTTTTTAATCTAGTTATTTATTATTGTATTTTGTATTTTTGTCTTAATGATTGTAAGTTGCCTTGCGCTGCTGTGAGCAGAACAGGCAGGGTATAAATATATGATAAAATAAATAAATAGATAAATAAAATAAAAATCGCTATTTGCGTTTTACTGAACTATAACTATACAGAAGTTTCCCTGTTGACAAAGCCATTTATGTGATTATGTTTTATATTTTCTTGATCAGGAATGTCTATAATTCACTGATTTAAGGTATTTTATATATATATATATATTTTAAAACATAGTAACCCTTTGACAGGACATTTATACTTTTGTTCAACACTATTTAATCTCGCCAAGAGACGCTGAATCACACACAGACAACAGGCTAAAGATAGCTGAGGACATAGATTAATCATTTGGAGCTGTTCTTGATCAACAAGCATATCATTTAAATAGGAACCTAATCATTGATCTAGCAGCTGAAGTTATGGAACAATTGCATTACGATCTAAAAACCTAATCCTATAGATATATACATCTGCAAGTATCCTTATTCCTATAAGCACTCTACTAGAACAGTATTAAAGTACTCATGTGAGTAAAGATATGCACAAGCTTACTTAACATTTCTCTCCACCCTCACCATGTCTCCTCCATCCAATCTCGCATTGCCAACCGTTTCTCTGATGTCTCACCATCAATGTGACCGAACTCCTCGTCTTTCCTCCTAAACCTCTCTCTCTCCTCCTTCCTTCTCTATTACCATTGATGATGTCACGATCCCACCTGTCCTCCAAGCTTGCAGCCTGGGATTTCTTTGGGTAATTTCAGACATGATGGGCCTTTCGGACCGCCAAGCTGAACCCTGGACCAGGATCTGTCTCAGATCCCAGTCCGTGATCAGACCGGCTGTTCATCAGACGTGCCGGTCTGATCACAGAGGGGAATCTTGGAGGGGGCGGGGCTGCACAGCGCAACATGCAACTGCTCAGCCCCGCCCTCCCGTACGTCCATGGCCGCCCGTCCTCGGGGAGACGGGCAGGCTCAGCAGCCAATAAGGCTGCTGCGCCCAATCCCGTCCCATGGTTGGGACCTGATTCCGGGACGGGGCTGGCAAAAAGTCGTTCATCGTGGCTATTGCCAGCCCCGTCCTGGATCGTGGCCAACCTAACCATGGTTCTGGAGGTGAGGCCGGCCTCACCTCCAGAACTGTGATCAATTTGATCCTGGTCGGGTGTTCACTGTGGTGAACATCTGGTCGGGAGCAAATAGATGTTCACGGGATCACAGCCACCATCCTGACTCCACCCTGAATCCACTGTGATTCAGACATTACGGGATTGCAGGCAACCACCCTGAATCCACTGTGATTCAGGGTGGTTGCCTGCAATCCCGTAATGTCTGAAATTACCCTTGAATTCCTCCCACTCTTCCGCATCCTATTCAGTCTGTTGCTAATTCCTGTCGTTTCTCTCTGCATAACATTGGTAAAACTGGCCCTCCTCCCACAGTCAAAAATCTGCTTCATGATCTTATCATCTTTCACCTTGACTACTGCAGCTTCCTTTTTACTGGCCTTCCCCACTCTCACCCTGACCCTCCTACTCTGTTCAATACTCCACTGCAAAGGCCATCCAAATCACTAGGGGTGTGCACCAGGCCCCCGTGCCATTTTCATTTTCCGTTTTTGCTTTCGTTATTCAAAAATGTCATTTTCATTATTGTTAACGACAATGTTGTTTTCATTTTCATTGTTGTTATCGTTTCTATCATTTTTGGTATCAATTTTTATATAGTTTTTGTTATCGATAGTTGGTGTCGTTATTGATATTGTTATTGATATCGGTAGCATTTCAAACAAAGATTTTATTTTTTGTATCAGTATCATTATTGATTCCGGTGCACAACTAATATTTATCTAAATCTAAGGGAGACAGGGGAAGGGGAAAGGAAAACTATCTATTATCTAATCAATTATCTACATAACTGTTCTAATCTATATGTCTATAATATATATCTACATCTAATCTATACTACCTATCGATATATAATGTACAGGGGGGAGAAGGGCAGGGAAAGGGAGAAGGTAAAATGTAGGGTATGAGGAAGGAAAGGTATTGGTGGGAATACCTAATAAATAAATAAGTAAATAAATAAATATGAGTGCTAGGGAGGATTTTTTACGTGCAAGCACCACAGTTCTGTAAACGCAACCTGACAAGCAGAGCTCTCACACAATGGAGAGAAAAAACCTGGACCTCCCATTATAAAGGGTTGCAGTGCCCTCCCCCAGAGCCCCTCTGATTGGTTGTGGGAGGCAGCAGACATTGAGCAATCACAGAGTGCCATGAGACTGCTGAGGCCTGCTCGCACTGCTCATTGGCCAGCGATACATCCATCAGATACTGCTGAGCTGCTCAACCCTCCTAAAACACATACAGTTCAAGAGATCAACCCTCTTAAGACTCCGAGATGTCTGCTCCCTCCTCCCCTCGCTACATTTCCCCTCCAAAACCCAACTGCCACAGCACTAATCATAATTACAATGATAACATTGTCGTTTTTGTTTCTTGTTATCGTTTTTATCGTTTTCGTTATTGGTATCATTACCATTATTGGTATTCTCAGTTGTCTTTTTCATTATCGTCGTTATTCTCGGTTGTTGTTTTTGTTATTGCAGTAACAAAAATGACAATTTTTGTTATCGTTATTGTAATAACAAAGACGACCTGCACACCCCTACAAATCACTGTCTGCTTTGATCATGTTCAACTCCACCTCTGCTCCCTCCAGTAACTCACCTTCCCCTTCACATCCAGTACAAACCCCTTGTCTGCAACCTTCAAGGTTTTTCACAGCCATTCTCCTCCCTCTCTTTCTGCTGTCATTTCCTGATACATTCCTACCTGGAAGTTTTGCTCTTCCTGTGCCATCAACCTGACCCACCCCAGAGCCTCCTGACCCCAAACCCAGTGCTATCTTCATCCATTCTCCCATGTTGTCCCCTGCACCTGGAATTCCATCACTGAATACATAAGCTCTACTCCCTCTCCCCCTCTTCAAATCCCTCCTAAAAACGTATTTTTCTGCTAGGCTTTCCTTAGCTCCTCATCCCCACAATTACTCACAGGTGCTCCCTGATTGTCCTATCACTCAGGGTTTCCTTCTCCCCTGTAACTAAGCTAAGCATGTGCACCTGCAACTTCTCAACTTGAGAAATATATCCCTGTCTCTCCCCATCGTCCCCTCCTTCTTTTCTCCCATCACTGGTCCATCTCAGATTGCCCCTCAGGGCAGAGACATATCTCTAAATGACAGTTCAGTGCCAGGCACATTGCTGGTGCAGAGGGAGGAGGAAGAAGGAAGATGATGATGATGAAAGATGAACAACAACAATTAAGAGAAGTATTAGTAAAATCTAAATAAATAAATAAATAAATAAATAAAAAGGCACACTCAGTTGTCTCTGTGACTCATTAATCGTAAATACAGGCTCCAATGCCAGCACAGCATTTTCATGACTGAAACCAAAGTTTGCGTAGAGGAAAACTTTGAACCTGTATGGCTGGTTACCTTTATTTCCTGTAAACAAAATTTCCATCAATTTTGTAAAAAGCACACTTGGCTGGGTTGTTTTTTTTATTCCCCCTATTACTAACTAATTGTAAGTGTTCTCTGAATGCTCTTCTTCCCTATAATACATAACAGTGGATAAAACAACCTGTATGAACAGACTACTACACTAACACAGTTCATGTAGCTGTTTTTCTCTTGTTCTTTTTCACTTAGGAAATAAAAGCATAAAAATAAATTGCCTTGATACAAAATCTAAGAAAAATGTTCATACACGCTAGAGACAAAGGATGAATGTCACAGGTAGTTTGTGAGTTGGAGTATATGATAATATATGTAACAAGATGGAGAAAAAAATCCTGGCTCAAAATACTCCAAACGAAGGAACTGCCATATAGGACCAGATCAAGGATCTATTGGACTCCTAATATTGTGTCACTAAATTTGTCAAAAATCAGAAAATTTGGAGAAAAAACATATAACAGAATATCCTGGTCATAAGAGAAATGTATTACTAGAAACTCAATCTCAAAACATCCCACCACCATTGTAAACTTTGTTGCATGCTAAATTGTAAGCTTATATTCTGGAGGATAGAGGTTATTTATTTTATATTATAATGTAACTGTGAATGTTCATATTATTTATCTATATTTAAAAGAATTTTTTGAAAGAATAAAAAATGTAGAATGCTGAGGGTTTTTTTAAAAAAAGTATTCACATTGAACTTCAATTACAAAACCAGTGCACTAAAAGCAAGGAAATGAAGAGTTCAGCAGATTCTTTCACACTGTCCAGATAGCAAATCAGCAATTCTTATCAATATAAAGAAATACATATTTCACCACAAAACAGCCACCTTAACTCTGACCCAAAATGACTATATTTCTTGTGTGTTGAATTATATGTTTCAGTGTAATTCAACATAAAAACACAACCTAAAAATGAAAAAATATAATTTCATATCTCCCAGAATTGATGGCATGTACAGCACAATTACATATAGCCAATTGCACAACAGGGAAATATTTTGCTGCACCAAGTAATCTTAACTAGTATTTTGTGCAAATATTTGGGTTTATGCACACTTTTTTCCATTTAAAAATGATAGTTTGTTTCAGTATTGTTACTGTTAAGTCAGAAGGGAATCCAAGAACAAACAACTATAGAAGAACCTTTAATGATATTCATGACATAGACTGTACAACAAGAAATGATTACTGACATTTAGTCTTACAAAAGGAAATACCCCAAACACTATAGCATAGTATTACTAATTCCTCTCAAGCACAGATATATTCTTTATGAATTCCGATAGCTGTTGTATTGAACCATGCAATTTACAAACGTAGTGAGAAATGGGCCAAGTTACAGAGACTGCCAACAGATGTCAGTAACAAACCTGCTGGAAATCAAATCCATAACCTTTCCACAGAAGCTGCTGTAAAATATTATTTATTGATATTCAATGATGTATTGATTTTTAATTTGAAATATACAAAAATTAGGGATAAAATGAGTATCCACACAAACAGCAATTCCTGATCAATTTCTAGTAACCATAGCTGTCTTGGCTGAATCGGGAACTGAGCAGGTCCCATCAAGTGCCCAATAAATTTCCTGTTTTACCACTGATGTTTACTGGTTTCCCAAGTTGCCATTTATGATTTACTGCTTTTGGGTCATTTCTGTTCCCAACATAATACCATAATTTTTGTCTGTATTCTCTCTGGACTGGACTGAGCTTATTCAACCTATCATCAACTCCATGATGCCAGTTTACTCTAAATTTCACTGTTAACGGATGGAAACCTAGAAGTAAAATGAAAACTCAGTAATATGAGAACTTGGTAACCTGAAAGATGGTAACTGTAAGAGGCAGTAAATGAAGAGTTGGTAAATCACAACAATATTTCCTAGTATGTTGGGAAGTTGAGCGCTAGGGGTGGGAATTCGGATGAAAAATTTGATTTGGTTCTAACTTGAACCAAACCAGTTTGTTCAGATTTTGGCTTGTATTTGGTTCGTATCTGAAGAGTACCGGCCTAAATCCCCAGCTCTGCCTTTCCTGGGCTCCTCTGCAAATGCATGGCCATTTTTCAAAATGGCACCAACAGCGTCAGCAGCATTTCCAAAAAAGCAGTCAGTCTGTGCATGCCCAGCTGCCAGTTGAGCATGTGCAGACTGGCTGCCATTTTGGAAAATGGCTGCACATGCTGCATTTTGACCATGGCAGCCAATTTTATGCATGCACAGTGATTTTCTATACTTTTTTTTTCTGAAAGTGCTAGCCTGGGCTATGGGGAGGCAGAGCTAGGGGTAGAATGAGTTTGGCAAAAATACGTCCCTTATAGCAGCACCAGTGCCACTCCAAAGAGCTTTGATATATTCTTACCGGGGCTGCAAATCTTTGGCTAATATCCCCCAGTAGGTTCGTACTGATTTTTATCAATACGAATCATCCAAATTCTGGAAATTTATATTGACATGAATCCGAGATGTATTGGTAAGCAGGAAACTGTGGAATTTCCTGCAAGTAGCAATTTAGCTGTTCATTTCAGCTGTAATACAAATGTGATACTCCACACACTTCCTGACTTAAAATGTATTTGATGGTCTTCATCAAATTTCCAAGTTTTTTACATCATTAATCCTCAAAAACTTAACATGAGTGGTCTCAAAGTCATAAGGGGTAATTTAATTTGTAAAAATAACTCTGGTTTCCTTCCATGATCAAAACCATTATGTAAAATAATCG
>QEPC01005332.1:1623523-1635545 GCA_003113815.1 Sphenodon punctatus
AATACTCCAAACGAAGGAACTGCCATATAGGACCAGATCAAGGATCTATTGGACTCCTAATATTGTGTCACTAAATTTGTCAAAAATCAGAAAATTTGGAGAAAAAACATATAACAGAATATCCTGGTCATAAGAGAAATGTATTACTAGAAACTCAATCTCAAAACATCCCACCACCATTGTAAACTTTGTTGCATGCTAAATTGTAAGCTTATATTCTGGAGGATAGAGGTTATTTATTTTATATTATAATGTAACTGTGAATGTTCATATTATTTATCTATATTTAAAAGAATTTTTTGAAAGAATAAAAAATGTAGAATGCTGAGGGTTTTTTTAAAAAAAGTATTCACATTGAACTTCAATTACAAAACCAGTGCACTAAAAGCAAGGAAATGAAGAGTTCAGCAGATTCTTTCACACTGTCCAGATAGCAAATCAGCAATTCTTATCAATATAAAGAAATACATATTTCACCACAAAACAGCCACCTTAACTCTGACCCAAAATGACTATATTTCTTGTGTGCTGAATTATATGTTTCAGTGTAATTCAACATAAAAACACAACCTAAAAATGAAAAAATATAATTTCATATCTCCCAGAATTGATGGCATGTACAGCACAATTACATATAGCCAATTGCACAACAGGGAAATATTTTGCTGCACCAAGTAATCTTAACTAGTATTTTGTGCAAATATTTGGGGTTTTGCACATTTTTTTCCATTTAAAAATGATAGTTTGTTTCAGTATTGTTACTGTTAACTAGTCAGAAGGGAATCCAAGAACAAACAACTATAGAAGAACCTTTAATGATATTCATGACATAGACTGTACAAGAAATGATTACTGACATTTAGTCTTACAAAAGGAAATACCCAAAACACTATAGCATAGTATTACTAATTCCTCTCAAGCACAGATATATTCTTTATGAATTCCGATAGCTGTTGTATTGAACCATGCAATTTACAAACGTAGTGAGAAATGGGCCAAGTTACAGAGACTGCCAACAGATGTCAGTAACAAACCTGCTGGAAATCAAATCCATAACCTTTCCACAGAAGCTGCTGTAAAATATTATTTATTGATATTCAATGATGTATTGATTTTTAATTTGAAATATACAAAAATTAGGGATAAAATGAGTATCCACACAAACAGCAATTCCTGATCAATTTCTAGTAACCATAGCTGTCTTGGCTGAATCGGGAACTGAGCAGGTCCCATCAAGTGCCCAATAAATTTCCTGTTTTACCACTGATGTTTACTGGTTTCCCAAGTTGCCATTTATGATTTACTGCTTTTGGGTCATTTCTGTTCCCAACATAATACCATAATTTTTGTCTGTATTCTCTCTGGACTGGACTGAGCTTATTCAACCTATCATAAACTCCATGATGCCAGTTTACTCTAAATTTCACTGTTAACGGATGGAAACCTAGAAGTAAAATGAAAACTCAGTAATATGAGAACTTGGTAACCTGAAAGATGGTAACTGTAAGAGGCAGTAAATGAAGAGTTGGTAAATCACAACAATATTTCCTAGTATGTTGGGAAGTTGAGCGCTAGGGGTGGGAATTCGGATGAAAAATTTGATTTGGTTCTAACTTGAACCAAACCACAGTTTGTTCAGATTTTGGCTTGTATTTGGTTCTTATCTGAAGAGTACCGGCCTAAATCCCCAGCTCTGCCTTTCCTGGGCTCCTCTGCAAATGCATGGCCATTTTTCAAAATGGCACCAACAGCGTCAGCAGCATTTCCAAAAAAGCAGTCAGTCTGTGCATGCCCAGCTGCCAGTTGAGCATGTGCAGACTGGCTGCCATTTTGGAAAATGGCTGCACATGCAGCATTTTGACCATGGCAGCCAATTTTATGCATGCACAGTGATTTTCTATACTTTTTTTTTCTGAAAGTGCTAGCCTGGGCTATGGGGAGGCAGAGCTAGGGGTAGAATGAGTTTGGCAAAAATACGTCCCTTATAGCAGCACCAGTGCCACTCCAAAGAGCTTTGATATATTCTTACCGGGGCTGCAAATCTTTGGCTAATATCCCCCAGTAGGTTCATACTGATTTTTATCAATACGAATCATCCAAATTCTGGAAATTTATATTGACATGAATCCGAGATGTATTGGTAAGCAGGAAACTGTGGAATTTCCTGCAAGTAGCAATTTAGCTGATCATTTCAGCTGTAATACAAATGTGATACTCCACACACTTCCTGACTTAAAATGTATTTGATGGTCTTCATCAAATTTCCAAGTTTTTTACATCATTAATCCTCAAAAACTTAACATGAGTGGTCTCAAAGTCATAAGGGGTAATTTAATTTGTAAAAATAACTCTGGTTTCCTTCCATGATCAAAACCATTATGTAAAATAATCGATCTACTTTACATAGAGAATGTGATAGCAGAGGACATTATATAAAGTTTGTAATATAGCATTCAGGGAAGGCAGGACAGCCTGAGCATATAGGGTAATTTCAGATGTGCATTCGCTACGTCCAACCATGCACCAGGATCCGTTTCGGATCCCGGTGAGGAATCAGGCCGTCCGTCCTTTAGATGTGCCGGCCTGATTCCTACAGGGGATCAGGGAAGGGGCAGGGCTGTGCGATGTACGGCTGCACGGCCTCCCCCCCCGACGCTCCCCTGGCCACCCCCCCTCCGGGAGACGGGCGGGCGCAGTGGCCAATCTGGCCGCTGGGCCCGATCCTGCATCGGGGTCTGGGCCACGGTCTGGAATCAGCAGAGGTAACACATGTTACTTTCTGCTGATTCCAGACCGTGGTCCAGCTAACCACGGTTCTGGACCACCGGGCGGCCGGAGGTTCAGAACCATGGTCAATGTATTTCCCGCTGGAGGTTCACCGTGGAGAACATCTGGCAGAACGCACTCCAGATGTTATGGTATCGCGGTCACCACAGGGGGTTCACTGTGGTTGATCGTGGTATCGTAGGGTAATCTCAGACATGACGGGGCATCTATTGGCCCCGTCACGGAATCACCTTTCTGATTCCCGGGCGGAATCAGAACAGCCTGTCAACAGATGAGCCGGCTGATTCCAGCGGGGAATCTGGGAAGGGGGCGGGGCTGTGCAGCGCAACGTGCGGCCGAACAGCCCCACCCCCCCACGCTCCCCCAGCAGCCCGCCCTCCTGGAGACGGGCGGGCGCAGAGGCCAATTTGGCCGCTGTGCCGGATTCCGTGCCAGGGGCTGGGTCACGGCCCGGAATCGGCAGCGGTAACAGACGTTACTGTCCGCTGAGTCCAGGCCGTGGTTCAATTAACCACGCCTTTGGGGATGGTGCCCAGACCATCCTCAAAAGCTTTGTTATTTTGCTCACTGCCGGTGGTTCACCGTGGTGAACATCTGGCGGCGAGCAACCAGACATTACAGGACCATCTGCCACCACAGGGGATTGTCCGCGGTTGACCGTGATCTCGTAACATCTGAAAATACCAGTAACGTCTAAAAATACCCTTAGATCATGGCAAATCATGCACTACTCTTTATCCAAGTTAGTGGATATGAATTGTGGCTGAAGTCAATCAGACCTTCTACTCTGAGAAGTTTACACAACCATCCTCTCTGTGAAAAGGGCTCAGGTATGAAAGGGAATTTGTCCAGTTATACCTTAAAGGGAAATACACAAACCTACTGTTATATTCTGGAACAATGACATCAAGGATGGCAAGTTCTCATCTGTTCCAAGTATAAACAGTGTTCCATTCCCTGGTGATCACAAGACTAGATGGGTGTTTCACGTTGACCACCCATGGTGGTGTCACATTTGTTCCCACCCACTAGATGTTTGCTGCGGGTGGGAACAAACATACCCTGGATTAACTCTGACAGAATTAACTCTGGATTGTGCGCTGGGCTCCCTGCCAGCACACATCTCAGATTTAGCTCTGCCACGGTCCGGGGAAGCCTACCCCAGACTATGGTAGAGCGGACCATCATGTCTGATGGCCCGCTCTACCTAACTCCGGCCAGTTGCTGGAGTTTTTCCAGATGGGAACCGGGCTGCGCTGAGGAGTGTAAGGGGCAGGGCCATGTGGACCACATCCACATATCCCCCATCCCCAGCTGCCAGCACATTTGTTTGGCAGCTGAGCCTACTCCTGCCTGGGGTGTGGGCTCTCACCCC
Organism: Sphenodon punctatus; assembly: GCA_003113815.1. NCBI lineage: Eukaryota > Metazoa > Chordata > Lepidosauria > Sphenodontia > Sphenodontidae > Sphenodon > Sphenodon punctatus. The sequence continues at coordinate 1,627,686 of QEPC01005332.1, forward strand.
AGGTAGGATCAAAGCGTGGCAGTGCTTAGCACCGTCACGTTTAAAAATATCCTATTTTTATAATTCCCAATTATATGGGCTTCTAACAGTGCCGCTTCATCACATGAAGCTTGTTCAGAATGCGGCAGCACACCCGCTTACTGGTTTGGGCAGCTGTGATCATATTACATCTGCCGTGTGTTCTTTACATTGGCTGCCTGTAGAGCAGTGGATTGAATTTAAAATTTTGTGCTGCTGGTTTTTAAGGCCTTGAACAGCATAGGCTCTGGCTATATTCAAGACCTACTCCTGGAACCTCACACTATTGGCTATCAGCGCTCAGATGCCACCTGCTGTTTGGGGATCCTGCCATCGCACCTAGTCGTCGAACAATCGGGCTTTTGCTGTGGTGGGCCCCTCATTGCAGAACTTGCTCCCTCCAGATTTTCATCTTAGTTCCTCCTCCTCACCTTTCCCCAGGTGCTATTAGAGGATCCACTGCTGGTTCTCCCTTCATGTATTTTTCCCTCCCCTGTTAACCTTCCCCTTTTAAATTGTTTTAAATTGATTTTATATATATACATTTTATATTTATTTATTTTTATTTAAAACTTATATCCCACCCCTCCCACCCAAAGGCACCTTGGGGCGGCGAGCAACACACACACACAAATTTAACAATAAAACGTTTTAAAATAAATCAACAAATTTTAAAACAAATCATAAAAACTCACCCTCCCTCCCAAACCCTATTCCCTCACCCTACCTCCCCTCGCCAAAAGCCTGATGGAACAGCCAGGTCTTACACAAACGTCGAAATGACAGGAGGATGGGGGCCAACTGATATTTAATTTATATCTAGTGTTTTATTGTATTTTAAATGTTGTAAAGCACTATGAATGCCATCTGGCAGAGGCTCACTGTACAAATAAAATTGTTTTTATTACTATAAGTAAATTTTATATATATAAAATTTTTTAGAAATATATAACAAATTATTATTAATAATAATAATAATGATGACTGGATATTTCTAATTTTTAAAACAAAAATAGCACTGACATTCTATTCTTCAGAAATTCTTTTTTAAAAATAGATTGCTATTCTGATAGCACTGGACAGAGAAGCAGCAGCATTTGCAATAAAACTAGCAGGGAAAATAATATAACAAGCAAATTCAGAACCTATAAGACAGATATCCCAGAGGTTGCTGATATTAAATGTTTTATATCAGGTATTATTTTTGCTATTTTGGGATACAAGGCGAAATCTTCAAAAGCATCTAAGTGATTTAGGAACACCAATCTCAAAAAATCAATAGGCCTTCTGCTTCTCACATAGGGTATTTTCCAGACGTTACGAAAACGCTTTTCACCACAGTGAACCCCAGTGGATTCCCTGTGGTGGTGACATTTCCGGGAACATCTGGTTGGTCCCGGCTAGATGTTCACCACGGTGAACTCCTGGCCGGGATCAAGCTTGACCACGGTTCTTGACCTTCGGCCGGAGGTCGAGAACCATAGTTAGAGTAGCCACAATCTGGGACGGGGACGGCAATGGCGGCGCCCCATATCTGCCCGTCAGTTCCGTCCCGGAATCAGGCCCCGACCCCAGGCCAGGGTCAGTCGCAGCGGCCTCATTGGCTGCTGCGCCTGCCTGTCTCCCCATGGAGAGGGAGCACGGGGGAGGTGGGGCTGAGTGGCTGCATGTCGCCCCGCCACCTCCCTGTTTCCCCACAGTGATGGCGCCGGCACGTCTGATGGATGGCCAGCTTCATCACGGACCAGGATCTGAGCGAGATCCCAGTCCAGGGTTCAGTGTGGCAGGCCTCTGGGCCCATCATGTCTGAAAATACCCATAGGTGTTTTTAAACAGTTCAGAGACAGTGACAGTTAAACTGGTGATGGTTCAGAGGCTGCATCTGGTGCAGAAGGTGGCAGCCCACCTCCTTAACAGGACAGGCCGCCAGGAGCACATAACTCTGGTGCTCCGTCTGCTGCACTGGCTGCCTATAGCCTCCTGTGCCCAATTCAAGGTGTTGGTGCTTACCTATAAAGCCCTACACGGCCTGGGCTCCACCTACCTATCAGACTGCCTCACCCCCCGGGTTCTGGAGCCGCCTTTGCGGTCAGCCGGGAGTGCCCTTTTGGAGGTCCCCCATGTTCGGCGGGAGGCCACATTGGAGAAGGTGTTCTCGGTCACTACACCTCATTTGTGGAACCTCCTCCCAGCAGAGGTCCACCAGTCCCCAGATCTCCTCTCCTTCAGGCATCAATGTTAAACTTTGTTGTTCTGCCAGGCTTTTGGTGGGGGAAATAGGTAGTGGGAGAGTTGGGGTTGGGTTGGGGAGTGGGGCTGTAATGCCCATTTGAAGTTTTATGTGTTTTCATTTTATTTACTTGTATTATATTTACATTTTATATTTTCTTTTATACTGTATGCTGCCCTGGGATGCTTAGGCAGGAGGGGTCAGGTTATCAAATAAATAAAATAAAATAAAAACAAAAACATCCTACTCCCAGTTTGGGTGCTGACCCTCTGGGTGAAAACAGACATAATGTTAACTCCACTTTAATATTTTTTATGCATGTTGCAGGGCTGCATAGGGCAGCAATATAGCCCTGCAACTTGCATAAGAAATGTTAAAGTGGTGTTAAAATGGAGTTAACGTTATGTCTATTTTCACCATATGAAAGAGCTAGCAACTCAATGATATAGCCAGCTGGATGTGTCAGAGCTACCTTGTACTCAATCCAGGGAAAACTGAGGTGATGTTAGTGGACTCAAGAGAGGAGAGGGCATCCTCATATTGACTGCCCATAGTGTGGCAGGTTGAATTTGAGGGGGAAAACAGACATAATGCTAACTCCACTTTAACACCTCTCTAACACCACTTTAACATTTCTTATGCATGTTGCATTGCTGTATTGGTGTCCTATGCAGCCCTGCAACATGCATTAAAATGTTAAACCAATGTTCAAGTGGTGTTAGCATTATGTCTGTTTTCACCCTAAGATTGTGCTGGTTTGTAGGAATCTGAATAGTATAGGCCCTAGCTATGTTTGAGACATGCTCCTGGAATCTTGCCCTGATGGTTATCTGCACTCAGAAACCACCCGTTGTTTGGGGATCCTGTCATCACGTCTCAAGTTGGCGGGCCTCTCAGTGTGGAAATGGTTCCCTCCAAATGTTTGTCTCAGGTCGCTTGCACACAAGACGGGGGGGGGGGGAGGGAGGGAACAGCCACGAGCCAAAACACATCAGGGGGATCATACAAAGTACCACTCATATGTGCGGGGTTTTTGATGTGATTAACCCATTTCGGCCATCATTTCAGTGACAAGAGACAGGGCTTGGTTTTCAGCCCTGTGTCCCATCACTGAAATCATGGCAGATACGAGCTAATCAGGTAAAAAAACCACAAAACCATACAAGCAGGACTTCACGTGATCCCCCTGCTATGAATTTTGCAGCAGCCCCCCTCCCCCACCATCCTGTTTCATGTGCAAGCGGCCTCAGTTCCTCTCTCCTCACATTCAAAAATCAGCTGGAAACTTTTTTTTATTCTCCAGGTGCTTTTATTTATTTAAAAATCTTGTTACCCCGCCCCTCTTGCCACAGGTAGCTTGGGGTGATTTACAATCAGTAAAATCAAACAATAAAAATAAAAACAAAAACAGTAACATAAAAGGAGGATAAAAATATCCCACCCCACCCTAACCCACTCCCCTCACCCACTCCCCCTTCTCCCCCACCAAATGCCTGGCGGAACAGCCAGGTCTTACAGTTTCTTCTAAAAGAGGGGAGATCCGGGGCTAGCCGGGCCTCCACCAGAAGGGAGTTCCACAGCAGAGGTGCGGCCACCGAGAATGCCCTCTCCTGCGTAGCCCCCTGAAAAACATGGGGGACCTCAAGCAGGGCATCCCGGATGACTACAGGGGCCGATACAGAATCTGGGGGGTGAGGTAGTCCCACAGATAGGTAGGGCCTAGGCCATTTAAGGCTTTATAGGTCAAAACCAACAGCTTGAATGGGGCCCGGAAAACTATCGGCAGCCAGTGCAGAGAACAGAGCACCGGTGTAATATGCTCCCGGCGGCCCAGTCCCACCAGGAGACAGGCTGCTGCATTCTGCACTAGCTGCAATTTCTGAGCCGTCACCATAGGTAGCCCCACCTAGAGCGCGTTACAGTAGTCCAATCTGGAGGCGATGAAAGCATGGATGACAGTGGCCAGGTCGGAGTCTGAAACATACGGCTGAAGCCATCGCACCAAATGTAACTCCTCACCACAGCCTCACCACAGTCTTCATCTGGACATCCAGGCGGAGCTGTGAGTCAAGGAGCACCCCCAGACTCCGCACCTGGGAGACCAATGGAAGGTCCGCTGCTTGTTACCCTTAATGTATTCAGTGCTCCATCTTTGCCTTCCCCTTTTAGAATGTTTTTAATGGGTTTTACATCTTTTATTTTATTGTATGGCAACATTCGGTGAGGTGGCTTTATATAAATAAAAAGTATTACTACTAAAGTTCTAGGCCAGTAACTCTCAGTTGCCAGAACTCACAGTTTGGTGGTTCTCCTCAGGAGGAGTTTGCAACTAAGGGGGAGGGGGAGAGGAGGTAGAGGGCAGGCAAACTTGGGAATAGGGTGGCCACTGGTCCTGTTTTATACAGGACAGTCCTGTTTTTTGAAGAGTTTGTCCACTGTCCCTTTCTTTATGCATTTTTGTCCTGTATTTTACACATGCTGCCAGCGCTGCCACTTTCACCCCCACATCGCACCCCCACCACGGAAGTCATTATCTTATTACTTCTGGGTGGGAAAAGCAGTGTCAGCAGCATATGGACTCGGAGGTGAGCCAGTGGTCCCAGCACTGAGGTGGGGGTGCTAGGGTTACCATAGTATTTGGTTTTTCCTAGACATTACCACTTTTTTGATCCCCACAACCCCATTCACATGGATTTTTTAAATATGTTCTCATGGCTGGGCCTCCCCTTTCCCTCCCCTACCATTGCATCCCTTTCCCCACCCCTTGCCCAGCACTTGTTGCTCAGTCCTGGCTGGGGGAAGGAACCCTAAGCCAGCTATGCTCTTTCTCCACACGTCCTGTATTCGGGCAATGTGTCCCTATTTGGGGACCCCTTGGCTATAGTAGAGGCAAGATCAAATCCCTTGTTGAATAGGCATGTAATCCAGTTGGGGAGAGATGCATGGGGAACAGGTAGACAAGAGGAGTAAGAGGCCGGGGGGGGAGGAGGGAGCGGGGTAGGTTGTAGACAGAAAGTTAAGAAGCCCTAGCAGTAGGGTGAGTATACTGGTGAAGTTCAGTGGAGGAGTCCCGAAGTGAAGCAGAGCTCTGAGATTCTAAGAGGGTGGGCATTGTTGGGCCTAGTTACTGTGATCCAAAAAGAATGGAACAGGGAGGTTTCTTGGGCAGAAGCCCAAGATGGGTCCCAGTTCTTAGGGAAGGAAAGCCCAGGATGAAAGATCTGGAGGACCAGGGAAAGAACTACCAATGGCCTGACAGGATCCAGACAGTCCAGTACCCTAGCTCCCTATTTGGTCAGGAATTTGGTGGGTGGTGAAGCTTTAGAGGAGGTGTTTTAGACGGGGGAGGGTTACATTTACAGTGAACTTTATGTGTTGTAGTCCACTCGGAGACCTTGGTATAGTGCAGGCAATAGTAAAAAAATAAGAGATTCAGGAGTGAACTCAGTGAGCTGGAGTGAGGCGTAAAGAGTGATGTTTAGGGGACTAAGGGTCCCCAACTGAGAAATGCCTGCTGTAGTGCTTAGGAAGGATCCATTCAATTATCGGCAGTATGCAAGTGTATTCTTTGTTAATAACAGATCCAGATGACTCCATCCCTAGTCTCACATTGGGAGCAATCAAAGTCAGTTAGGGTTAACCAGGCTGTGTTGTGCTGTGAAAAGCAAGAATAAAGCCCTATGTCTGTTTTAACTTAAGAATATAGTGTTTATTTAATTCACTTATGAGGCTCGCATTACACTGGACTCAACAATGATCAAAGCTAAGCACCCAACTGCGAGGGAGAGGGCCAAGTACAGGTCAAGGACCCCGAGCAGCAGGCACAGAAAGGGAGATGCTGGTGCCAGGCAAAGTATCCGCCAAACTGGGATGTCTATGGGAGAACAGGCAAGGAACCTCAACATGCCAGGGACCACCACTCTAGAAAAGAGACAATGAACACTATTTCTGCACTAGACTATTTCAGTCAGAGGACTGAGGACCATGGTGATCTGAACAAGCAATTCCCCAGAGGTGAAATGACACCCACTGAGAGTGATGTCATTCCCCAAGGAAGAACTAAGGGTATGCAGCAGTCAGAGAGCAGCTGAAGCAGGCTACTATCAAGAGAACTGCGAGTTAGCATTTGGTCTTTTGGACGCTCACAGTGTGGTTGCGCTGCTTCCCATTTCGGGAACCTACTGTTAGGTGGTGTGGCCCCTCTGATTTCAATGCTGGTTTACATTAGCTGACAATCTGACCTTGAAACTATTTTCAATTTGTTCTTGAGAGACTGAAAACACCTTATTTTGGAATGCAATTAAACATAATACACATGCAAAACTTGGATGTCAAGGAAAATTCTATATTTTGCTACTGTACATTTTTTTTTATACTATACATAGCACTATGCCATCATCCCAATCATTCTCTAAATTTCAAGCAACTCATGAGAAAATTGCTGAACACTTTGCAGAACATACCCTATAATCTTACATCATATTTAGAATGGGAAATTAGAACTGTACTAAACTACCAATTGTGTCAGTGAAAACAGGCTTTCATAGCAAAATGATAATTTTCTGTCTTTAAAAGCTGCCTTTTCCATTGAATAAATAAATAAATATTTCCCCTCCTGTTCTACTGTGCAAACCAGCAAAAACCTATTCTACCCTGGAACAGTTTTGCCAGATGAGATTCTTTGGACAGCTACCTTTGAGATCAGAAACTTTGAAACAAAAGATAAAAAAAAAATATAAATTTAAAAAAATCAAGGTAACAAGTTTGTCCAGTTGTTCATTTTCTGACTGGTTTCTATGGAAAGAAGGCTTTTGCGCTCATGGTGTATGGATGGGGTGGAGTGGGTTTAGCTCCATCCCCAACCCTTTTAATAACTTTTGATCCCACAGTCCAATTTCAGCTCTATTTGGTGGAGGAGCAGAAGGTCCAAAGGTAAGTAGGGATCCAGAATTTCAGAAGACTAGGTGCACCTTGATGGTTCTAGGGGACCTAGGTGCCTGTGGGAGGTGTGGCTTGCCACCACACACACACCCCGCTGGGGGGAGGGGGAGGGACCAGGTCCAAGGTTCACACACGGATGGCTGTTGCTGCTAAATGCGAGGTCCATTGTCAACAAGGCCCCAATTGTCCAGGATATAATCTCGAATGGGGCTGTGGACCTCGCGTGTATTACGGAGACCTGGCTGGATGAGATGGCTGGACCAACTTTAGCGGATCTCGTTCCAGCCGGGTACGCTGTGCAGCATCAGCCCCACACGGGTGGCCAGGGAGGTGGTGTAGCAATTATTTTTAGAGAGGACTGGCCTGTTAGGAGATATCCAGTTCAGGAGATTGTAGGTACTGAGGCCGTCCATGTGTTGTTTGATTTGGCTGGGAGCAAGCTAGGGGTGCTGCTGGTATACCGGGCCCCTTCCTGTCCAGCAGCATCCCTTACCGCTCTAGCAGAGCTGGCCTTGGAGGTGGGCACTGGGCTCCTCTAGGACTCTGGTCCTGGGGGACTTCAACGTTCATGCCGATGCCGGCCTTGTAGGAGCGGAGCGAAAATTCATGGCCGCCATGGCAACCATGGATTTGCCCCAGGTGGTCACCTGCCCGACCCACATGGGGGGGGG
>QEPC01005332.1:1641150-1666073 GCA_003113815.1 Sphenodon punctatus
AGATACTCTGATATTTCTTGCCTGGGATTAGAATAAAGTCAAAGTTGCATGTACAAATAAAAATAAAACAACAAAACACCAAATGAATAAAATATTATGGAAAACCCAGGCCTTAATCTGTTACAGAATATAAAAGAAAAGAAAAGGAAGAAAAATTAGGACATTAAATCTTGCTGTCCTGCTAGGGCACTAGCAATTGGCTCTAAAAGAACAATTAAACCCTCATGTTGAATGGAGGGAGAAGCAGCGACTGTGGCAAGCATGCTGCTGTATAATGAAAGGTGGCAGTGATGAATAGCTGATTTGTGCATGGCTTTGAATAAGATGCAAATCCATTAATAATGGTTTATTTTTCCAGCAGAGGAAAAAGAAAGAAAGAGAAGATGAAGGCCAGCTAGACTATTTATTGGACAAAGAAAGGCCTTTTTCCCATCACCCAGATTGAGATTTAAGGTTAGCGCGAGTATAAAGTGCATGAAATTCTCAGTCCAGTCTACAAGGAGACATGGATATAAGCAGTGCCCAATGTGTCATTTCAATGTTAGCAGCACTTCCTGTCCCAAGATATGGGTTTTTAACCAGACTTCACTGATAGTTTTGCTACTGATCTAAGTATCAGGAGGGTCGGGCCCATAATATAATTGAGTTTTCTCTCCACTTCAAGGAAACTTTTCCTTCTCTTCATCCACCTTCCCAAGTTATGGTTGAGAACATTTTAGCTAAAAAACATGACGAGGTTATCATGCATACATTACATCCAATATGCTGAAAAATGTCAGCTTAGCATCATGATTTTCCATATTTCCAGATGAAGCAGGATCTATGTTAGAAAACAGCTCAGAGTGAGGCACACAGTAGTGGAGGTTTTCTACTAGACCCTCTGATGTAAAGAGTATACATTCTGGGTATAGAGGATACAGAAGGAATACATTTTTTTCTAATATGTTTAAGAAATCTAATCACAGCAGTTTCAGGAACATTCACAAGTAAGCAAACTCTGAACCTTTTTAAAATAAAGATCACAGCCAAATCAGCATTCACATAGGAATTATTTGGCTAGTTTTATTTCCTATTACAATCTGGAAGTTCAGTGCAGCCTAATTCAATGTTCAAATTTATCACAATATCTGCAAACATAAATGAACCAGACATCATGATTTCATAGCAAAACCAGGTAAAGTTTGGTAGTCTCAAGTGAGGTTTACACTGGGTATTTGCTGTGAGCTTAAAATCAATGAAAAACTCAGCATGCATCAGTGCATAAATAACCTGATCCATTCTCCATTCCAGCCACTGACTTAGGAACTGTCCGCAAAGTATGTCATGCAAGAAGAGGCAGGGAAGAGATAGCAAAGTAGTGGCAATTTGTGACAAGGGGGGAGGAGGGAGTATTGGTCATAACGTGATGTCACAATCATTTCTTGTTACTCATTTTTCAACTATGTTTCTACATTTGAAACTAAAAAGATAATTCTTAATATAATAAATGAAGTTTTACAATACTGGTATTAAAATGTGTGTGGCAAGGGGGTGAGATTTGTGTGACATTTTTTGGAGTGCGAGGTTTATGCTAGAGTGACAAAACTGTGACAAGCGTATGGGGGGTGGGGCTAAAATGTGGCATTCTTTATGAACGGCTCTTATGAATCAGACCCATGAACTGAAATTTTTAAAATTATTATTAATCACCATCATCATCATCATCATCATCTTTATATAGTGCCCCCTGCCATGACACTCAGAGTGCTTTACATACAACAATTTAACACAACTTTAAATTCTCACAACAACTCTGTGAGGTACATTAGGCTGAGAGAATATTGTGATCGGCCCAAGGTCACCCAGTGAGCATCTGGCTATGGCGACACATGAACCGGGTTCCCTCCACTACCTCCCGGTCCAAGTACTGCGCACTTAGCCATGACACCACCACTGGCTCGCAACAATAATCAACAATGACTTTCACCTATTTCTGCAAACTGAAACCACAAATTTCCTAAACCTGAACAAAAATATAGATAAGATGGATTTAGCGAGCTACATATTAACTGTTTGGCCTACAAAGTCTAAAATGCATGTCCTCATGTCGCAGCTGGACAACAGAATGGCTGGATTTACCTCCTGTCAAAGAGAATTCGTATGAATAAAGCATTAAAAGACAATTCAGCAACTCGAATCTTTGAACTGTGGCCTTCTACCACAGTTATGTCCTACCCACAACTCTGAAAGAAAATCCCTATTCATCATCATGGGAGTCTCTTTTGATGTAGACTTGGGGTGGGGGGGGAAGAGTTAGAGGAAATATAGACCCTATGGATTACTGGCCAGTACATAAAAAATTCCTTATAGGAGACTCATTCTGACTGAAAATCAATGAGCACTGGCATAATATAAATAGATCCACAGTGATGAAACAGTGTGTCTTGGCATTCCTTTGTCAATAAATAAATAAATTGTACGTGTGTGTTTGTGTGCGCTTCAGGGGAGGGATATGCCCGTCAACCTTAGATTAAAGGCTATGTCACACCATTCACATCATATTACACTAATGAAAAGCTTACAGAAGGGAACCAACTATTCACAACTTATTCCAATTCCCTTGTTTAAACCAGCCTAAAACTACCTTCTTCCCCTCTTCATTCTTTCACCAGTTCTTTTCATTTTCTTTGCATGTCCCCTATTTTCCCCTCCTCTGTTCCTTCCCCTTTCTCATCTTACCCCAGTGTGTACAGCCAGATTGTACAAGCTTTTATATTTTGTGCCAGTCACACAATTCGCGGCCACCCGTTGGCGGCGAAGACAGAGTTGTCGCACCCCAGCAGGGGACGCAATGAACACAACCCTTACAAAAAGGGAGGGGGTGCTCTCCTTGAGCACCACTTCCTTTCTCTCCGGGTCACTTGCAACCCCCGCGGCAGTGTGTTGCGCCGCGGGGGTGAAATTCAAGGAAGCCCGCATGGCGGGAAGATTTGGTTCCAGCGAGGGTTGCTAGGGGACCCTCGCTGGGAAGAGCATGAAGAACGCGCAGCCGATTGGTGCACCGCCTGAAAGGGGCGGTGCACAGAACGACCTCCCCCGCTTGCCTCTTCAGTCAGGAGGCAGCGGGAAGCCAAGCAGCACAGGAGTGGAGTAGCGGCTGTCGGGGATTTCGCCGGCGGCCTGACGGAGCAGATGCTCCTGAGTGCGGCATAGTAGCTTCTGTCATTGAGAGACAAGTAGTGGAGCTGGGAGGAGGAGAGCCCAAACCCAGACTCAGAGGCAAGCTAGTGGTATCTGAGCCCAGTCAGAGGCCCTAAACTACTTTGGGAGCGGCAGAAAAGGGGGTGGCAGTGCAGACCACCCAGGTGTCGCAATCAACCTCGCGCGTGGGGTGGCATCCCGCTGAGGGGTGAACCTGGGGGTGGGGTGGGGGCTGAGCCCGTTATGGAGCACCCTGGGCGGCGGGGCTCCCGTACTATCCTGGTCCTGCCACTGGGCCTGTTGCCCCGGGGGCAGGGAGCGGGTCATCCTCATCTGGGGATTCGTCTCCCCAATTGATCTGGTGGAACGGGGCATGGGTGCCAGCCTTACGCCCTCTCCCTCCTTTGGTGGGGGCCAGGCTCCCCCCTCCCGCAGCGACGGCCCCAGGCTACACTGGACAGGTGTTGCAGGTGTGGGGGAGCCAAGGGACTCAGCCAGCCCCGGGGTATAGCCCTGGGCTAGTTACGGGACAGTATACTTTCCCTGGGGTGGGCTATGCGTCAGTGTCCGCCCTCATTGGGGCACATCTTTTGCCAGCAACGTGCGAAAAGATATGGAGAGGCGAATTTGTGGACATGTTTGCTCTCTTTTTTTGTGACCATCTTGTAGACCTGGCGGAAGCCGACGATAAGAAGGAAAAGGAGCGCTTCAAGCGCCCCAAGGCCGACAGAAACTGGACCTATTGGACTACGGCCTTTGCAATTTACCAAGGAGTCGTAATTCAGGCCTATCCAGCTAGGGCTCCCGAGCTTCTTAAATATGCGGACATAGTCCGCCGGGCCTATGAGTCCAGTCCACCAGGTGCTTGGCTCCGATACGACGAGGAGTTTCGTCATCGGGCAGCCTTCACCCCGGGTATGCGCTGGGATTCCCATGCACCCGACTTATGGTTGGACTGTATGGTGGATGCGGCAAGAACCCCCAGGTCACACAGCGGCCATCTATTAGCAAAGGGTGGGGTGGCACCTGCCAATGATCTTTTTTGTGGCGAAGGAAAGAGGGCCACGGCTAGTCAAGGAAACCAATGTTACGAGTTTGATCGCACGGGAAAATGTTCCCGCGCGTCCTGTACATTCAGGCATTCTTGCCCCAATTGTGCCGGCCTGCACAATGCCACGGTCTGTCCCAGGGGCAGGTTGGGCGGTAGAGGTAGGGCTCCTGGAGGACCAATGGGAAAGGGGGGGCCAGGGGCAGCGGGGCAGCCGGCTCAAAGAAAGGGTCCCAACCCCAATTAGAGTGGAGGTGCTGGCCGCGGCCCTTTCCCTTCACCCCGACCGAAGGGAGGTAGATTATATAGTCAATAGGTTTAGGGATGGGTTTCGCATTCCAGTCGGGGAGGTCCACCCCCATAGGGCCGTGTCCAACTTAAAGTCAGTGGTAAGGATGGAATGGGTGGTAAAACAGAAATTAGAAAGTGAGCGAGTGGAGAGAAGAATAGCAGGTCCTTTCTCCTCACCACCATTTCCTGACCTGGTTGTCTCCCGGCTCGGGGTAGTCCCAAAGAAGGCCCCGGGTGAGTTCGCTTTATTCATCATCTGTCATACCCACGAGGCAGGTCAGTCAATGATGCCATCCCAAAGGACCTGGCCACCGTGCATTATCCATCATTCGACGCAGCCGTGGAGCTAGTAAAATGTCATGGTCCCGGTACCCTTCTGGCTAAGTGTGACATGAAGTCCACTTTTCGTCTGCTACCAGTACATCCAGACAACTTCCACTTGCTGGGGTTCGCATTTCAAGGGCGGTTTTATTTTGATAAGGCCATGCCAATGGGATGCTCCATTTCATGTTCAGCCTTTGAGCGCTTTAGCTCGCTAATAGAGTGGCTGATTCGGCGGCGCACCAATGGAGGTGATGTCACCAAATATTTGGATGATTTCCTCTTCATGGGTGCTGCTGGAACCGATGAGTGCCGAAAACTAATGGAGTCCTTTCAGGAAATGGCTGAGTTTGGGCATCCCTTTGGCACCTGAGAAATCAGTGGGCCTGGCCACTTCCCTACAGTATTTGGGCATAGAGCTGGATACATTAAAAGGGATATCCCGGCTTCCTTTGGACAAATTGATCGACCTGCGAAAGAAAATAGCTGACTGTAGGTTGTCCCGTAAGGTCACAGTCCGGCAGCTCCAGTCTTTAGTGGGCAGTTTGAATTTCGCATGTAGGATGGTGGCCCCCGGTCGAGCCTTTTTAGCACGATTGTACACCAAATTGGCCGGTTCCCCACAGCCGCATCACCATATACGTGTCACTCAGGAGATGAAGGATGACTTAGATATTTGGTCTTCCTTCCTGGTTGATTACAATGGGGTGAGTCTGTGGCGGGACGAGCTGTTAGTGGAGGCTGAACTACAAGTCCACTCCGATGCCGCAGGTGGGATGGGTTTCGGCGTGACATTTAGGGACCGGTGGTGCGGGGCCCTCTGAGTGGCTGGAGGGGGGTTTCACCAAGGACTTGACATTTCTGGAGCTGTTCCCGATAGTCTTGGCTGTTCACCTCTGGGCAGACGAGTTTGCCAACCACAGGGTTTTGTTTTGGTGTGACAACCAGGCCGTGGTCCATATAACTCTCAGGGTCATGGGCTTAGTCAGGGCCTTCGTGCTAGCCTGTCTTCGTAACAACATAGTATTTAAAGCACGGCATGTCCCTGGGATTAACAACGGAGTGGCTGATGCCATATCTCGCTTCCAGATGGAGCGGTTTCGCTTGCTCACACCTGGAGTCAGACAGGACCTGGAGCCCTTACCCCCATGGACGTGGAACCTTGGATCGTAGAACTATGTAACACCGTACAGGGATCCTTGGCCCCGCGGATCAGGGCGGCATACCAAGGGGCATTCAACGAATTTCAGGGCTACCGAGCATCACAGGGTTGGCAGACAGGTTTTCCCATCCCAGAACCACAGATCCTTAGGTTCATGCTGGATAACAGGCAACTGGGCTTTGTGGCAAGCACCATTGGTGGAAAGCTTGCGGCGGTGGCATTCATGAGCAGGTTGGCAGGTCACCCCTCACCAGATCGGGGTTTTTTTGCCCGTAGGATGTTGGAGGCATGGGCTAGGGAGCAGGGTGCACCGCAAGACAGCAGGCCACCCATAACACCTCAGATCCTCGCACACATGTGCGAGATGCTGCCCCGCATTTGTTCATCGGAAAGGGAAGTCATACTATTCAAAGCGGCATTTACAGTGGCCTTTTTTGGCGCCTTTAGTGTCAGTGAATTGGTTGCCAATTCTATGAGGAACAGGTCTGCCCGCGCGTTAGCAATAGGAGATGTGACTATCAAAGAACGAAGACTGGCATTGCGATTGCGCCACTCAAAGACTGACCAGAGGGGTAGGGAGTCATAGTACGCTTGGCACAGGCGGGGGCAAGTGATTTGTGCCCAGTGCGGGCCGTATGGCAGTATTTGTCAGTTCAACCCGCGCTCCCAGGGTGGCTGTTCCGTCATGCAGATGTCACCCCCCTCACTAGGTACCAACTTATGGCTGTTATGCGGGCAACCTTAGAAGCTTCGGGTTTCCCAGCAGGGCTGTTCGGAACTCATTCATTCTGGATAGGGGCGGTGTCACAGCCTGGCCTTGAACCCCTGGCTTTGGGAGCTGGTTGGGAGGCTCCCTGCATCCTGCGCTGTTGGTAGGCTGCTGCAGGGAGTGTCTCTTTCCCCCTTCTTGGCCTTCTCCTCCTCATCTTGCCTACTTTGCTTCTTGTGTACACCTGTGGAAGGGTGTGGCCCACCTGCCACAGTCTGATTGGCTCCCAGGGATATTTAGGGCTGCTGGGAGCTGTGGCAGGTGTGGAGCTTCAGATCTTCTCTTGCTCAGCTCATGCCAGTTTCTCTTGTTCTGTTTGTGGTTGTTAGTCTTAAGTGTGTTGTGTTGTGTTGTGTTGTGTTGTGTTGTGTTGTGTTGTGTTGTGTTGTGTTGTGTTGTGTTGTGTTGTGTTGTGTTGTNGCCCCCACCATTACAATTCGGATAAGTAATCTGTTACAAATAAAGAGTGCGGCCATCTGAATTCCAACTGTACTGTGTCGTGTCTCATTTGGGTAGAGGGGTGCGTCGACAATTCCCCCTTCGCGGCCACCCGTTGGTGGCGAAGACAGAGTTGTCGCGCCCCAGCAGGGGACGCAATGAACACGACCCTTACGAAAAGGGAGGGGGTGCTCTCCTTGAGCACCACTTCCTTTCTCTCCGGGTCACTTGCAACCCCCGCGGCAGTGTGTTGCACCGCGGGGGTGAAATTCAAGGAAGCCCGCATGGCGGGAAGATTTGGTTCCAGCGAGGGTTGCTAGGCGACCGTCGCTGGGAAGAGCGCGAAGAACGCGCAGCCGATTGGTGCACCGCCTGAAAGGGGTGGTGCACAGAATGACCTCCCCCGCTTGCCTCTTCAGTCAGGAGACAGCGGGAAGCCGAGCAGCACCCTACCACCCACCCCATGAAACACTGTGGCTTTGCGGTCGCTTAGTAGGGCCAGGAAGGAATTTTTTGCGAGCCACATTATTTGGCCTATTGGTTGTTCGTTTTTTTGCCTTCCTCATAGTGTTTGGGGATATTTGGCTAATTGAATTTGTCCCATAGAATTTGTCATGGCTGCTATTTAGTTGAAGTTTGTCGCACTCTGCAGGGGTCCAGCACCTGAGTGAGGTAGGTTAGAAGATTAATTGGGCATCTCCTTAAGAGATGAGGGAGTGATACCAGCTGCAAATGCCGGGTATGGCAAGCGGCGGAGTCAACCCCTTGGGAGAAGTGTTGTGAGGGCTGTAGGGACATGTACACTTAATGGCACTATCCTCCTTCCTACGGCCTACACGGGGCATGACTGCGGTGTCGGGGGGGGGAGACGTTCAGAACAGTTAAGAGGGATTGGTACCCGATGGGATATCGGGCCAATCCCTGAGTTGTGTTCATGTGTTTATTATGGGTGCTGGACCCAATTCACCTGAACGAATTGCCCGCACCATTACAATTCGGATAAGTAATCTGTTACAAATAAAGAGTGCGGCCATTTGAATTCCAACTATACTGTGTCGCGTCTCATTTGGGTAGAGGGGTGCGTCGACAAGTAAGGCTCAGAATATTCAGTTAGCAACCTAGGCCTTCTTAGACAGGATGTCTCAGTACCCATTCCTGCAGATAGTGGAATTACTTTGAGAATTCCCACTGCTTTCTATAGAATTACCCATAAAAGTAGTCACTTATGTCATTAAGGTTTGCAAGATCAGTCTCTAAAATATGCAATCCTAAAAGCAATTAGTTAATAAATTACTGATTAAATGCTCTTGTAGTTAAAAAGAAACGAAATGATCTAAAATACACATAAAAAGAAGGCAACTAAGGCATTGGGTTTCCCTACTTTCCACTAACTTCTAAGGCTGGAGAGGGCACTAAACTCTAGTCAAAACTGAACCTTAAATGCCAGTATGCAAAGTAGATTAATCATCCTTAAACCATTTCAATTGCCTTTGGTAACTAAACAAGGTTACCTCAGCACTGGCTGTTCTTACTGCAGAGAATACTGCAAAACTGAAGTAACTGTATTAAGCTACCAAAGGAAAAACAGAAATCTTTTATTAGTGACCACTGTATTTCAATGTATTATATTTTGGAATACACATTTCTTTCAAAGTATTTTTAATATGATCATCTATGTAATCAGGCTAAGAAAAGGTCAAATGTGCACTTAAGAACTTTAAATGTTAGGAAATCCCTTTTTACAAACAGAGGCCTTTTTCACATGGATGCC
The DNA here is from genome assembly GCA_003113815.1 of Sphenodon punctatus. Taxonomy (NCBI): domain Eukaryota; kingdom Metazoa; phylum Chordata; class Lepidosauria; order Sphenodontia; family Sphenodontidae; genus Sphenodon; species Sphenodon punctatus. Next base: position 1,650,131 of record QEPC01005332.1, read on the forward strand.
GACACAAGCCCGGTGGGTGGAGATGGGTGGGAGGCATCCGTGTGAAAATGGCCAGAGACATGTCCACCCTTCAACAATGGCTGTGAAATGATCTTCTTCGAGTGTAAGTGTAATCCCTGATTCTGTATTAAGCACACAACTGTGTACAGGCAGAATTCATTGCAAGGTCAGGGTCTTCATCTGTAAGCATCTTTTAGCATAAAGCAGAATTGTTGTCTAATTACAAAGGAAAGCTCCATTTAATGAGCACATCTAATGAAATTTTGAATGGCTCACTGATCTGACTATCAAGACCTCTTTGTTCAGGAGACTGTGGAAGGACAAACTTAGATGTCACTGCAAGCATCAAAAAAAAACTTTGGGTGGCGGGAGGGGGAGGGTCTGCTTTAAAGCAAATGTTTATAATTCTACCAAGTTATTCTTTTTTTAGGATTCATTCCTAGCACAACAAATCAATATCACGTTCTTTAAGAATGAACAAGAGGCATTGTTAACTTGCAAAATGAGGGTATCAGGGAACTCATTAATTAGAAATAGTATCTGAGCTGGACAGATTAATGTTGTACCAATTCCAGAAGAGTAGCTGTGTTACTCTGCTGCAATGGCTGTGGGCGTTGAATTCTTTTGCCTCCCCCGCCCCCCAGGGCAGTGCAGGGAAGGAGGCTAAGCTGAGTCCCCTCCGCCACCCCCCCAAACATCCTCCCCCTTTAATGGGGGAGGTGCAATTTTAAAACAAGAGAAAGTAAGGAGCAAAGTGCTGGAAGTTATCGTGAGAATTAAAAGAGCTAAATATTTTTTATATTAGTTATATGCACTTTGCTTTCTATTCACTTACTCAGAGTGAAATCTTAGAGCACACAGTTCTTTTGAAAATGGTAGTGTGGCAACATGATCCGTGTACCCTAGAATCACAGAAAAGAGAGAGTGCTGTATGCATTCCTGGTCTCCCCCTATGTTCCCCACTTCCTTGTGGCTCTTCCCTTTCCTACACCCTAGGTTGAAAGCAGAGCTGGACGCAGTATTTATAATATATGTGTTTGAAATTTATATTTCAAATACCGTATTTTATATTCAGTATACACACACAAAAAATGGAAATATTTTGTACTCAAAATATCTTATTTTCTGCTGTATTTTAGTGTTCTAATACTTTGTGGGAAATTTTGGAAATATATTCCTGAAGAAAACACACCCCTTTTCTTATAAGACAGCCCAGCCTGCTCAGTGCACATTCCTCTAACTCTTCACCACCACGGGGGGATCATGGCGGGACCAGCCTTTTCTGCCTAGTGTTAACAAACAAGACATACGCCTGCAGGAATTTGGGTTTGGTCTGTGCAGCCCCCACTCACGTTTAGCAAGTAGACTCTAATAAACAGCCCCCGGTGTGTTTTTCTGTGTGTTTGGACAATCCCTGCTCACATGCTTAGAGTGACAAACCTAATACAGGTAGGTATTGGGCATTTTTACACACACTGTAAAGCTCTGGATTTTTCAATCTCCTGGCTTTACAAGTCCACAAGTAAGTTCCGGATGCATTCTTCACACAAACACTGCCCTGAGACAGTTCCTGGATGCATTCTTCACACAAACACTGCCCTAAAGTAGCCGCAGCTGTAAACGTGAAACCAAGTGACCACAGCTGCCTGGAGCAAAGCAGTTTACCAGAAGAAATTTTTACACACAAAAGTTCTGGGAGAAGTTCTACACAGAAGTTCAAAGAGCCGGATGTTTACGATCTGGGTGAGTGATTTAGACACACAGAAAGTTCAGGATGTAACAGCAAACACGCAGGAGAAATGTGTGTGTAAAAACACCCATTCTTTCCCACCGCGCTCTGCCTACCAATCTCCATCCCCCTTCTCACTATCCCACCCCATCATGACTCACAGCCGCGCCAAACCATGGGAAGAAGAACCATATTTCTTTCTTCTGGGATATAATTCTGTGAGGTGTTCCAGCCTCTGCTATCCCACCCACCCAGAGAGGTTCATATCTGGGTTTATCTTGCCAGCACTTGGTGTCTGGAAATAACCTTCTGCTATGCACAAAACACTGCTTTTATTGAGTAAATCACATACTTCATTGAGTCCCTTTTCTTTCCTTGTGTGTTCCGTATTGACATTCACAGGCAAGCCAGCTGTAGCCTTGAAGCTCTTCATTTTGTTGTTGGTATTCACAGGCTAACCAGGTCTGGGAATGGCAATAGGAAGCACAGAGGCACAGGTGTACTGCTGGCTACCATGGTGTCTTTCTGCACCCTAATTATGGTACTATACACATTTTTAATAAATAAAAAATAATAATAATCTGAATTAACTGAGTAGGACCCATAGTCCCAATCACATTGTGGTGCTGTTGTGTGGTGGATGCATTTTTATGGTTTCACGTTCACCCACTGTCATTCCCTCTCCTCTTTTGCATTCAGCACAACCTCCTTGTCTTTACCTTCAAGGCCCTTCACCCGGGTCCCCTACATTTTCTGTACTTCTTGGGGCCCCATAGTGCCCCCCATTTTCACCAGGGCAAGATGCCGGGCCCCCACTCCCTCCCAGCGGGGTCCCAGACACAACCACCTCTAGGGCCCCATGGAGGGTGCTTCCTATCACAGGGGAGGGACCACTAGGGCCCCTGCATTTTATCTTCAAGACAGTCCTGTGTCAGGAGCCACTGACTGGGCCCAGAGAGTTGTGGCAGGATCAGTATTGGGATTCCAGGGGTCACAGCAGGGATTGGCACACAGACCAAGGGGGCAGGCATAGATGAGGCAGGACTGGACAGATAAGGCAGGATGAGGAGGCTTATGGGGCAATCACATAGGGGGCATAACTCACAGATTCCACAGACACCCCCATCATAGCAGACGCCGAGCCCCACTCAAGGCAGCAGGTCAGTCTCACTGGTGGGTTCTCAAGGACCAGGTTCCAGGGCAGGAGTCCAAAGGACGGGCATCTAACCAGGGCACACAAGGTCAGGGCAGGTAGAGCCCATCCAAGGTTTTGGGAAACAGAAGGAAAGACACAGCAAGGCAGGAGGGACAGGAACCAGGAAGTGACTGATGATCCATCCAGCTTCCTGCAGCTACTGGCTGACCTTACTGATACAGCCAACTCGGGGGTGGGGTAGGAGTGTGTGGAGCCAACCAGCTGGGCTGAGGGGCAGTGTGGCCAGACTGGTGCTGGGGAAGGTCTTATGGCCAATACTGAGCCTTGGCCAGCAGGAATTGGTGGTGCTGCAGACCCAGCCACAGCGCTCAAGGTCCCAGCTCCTTACACCCTGTCTGAAAGAATTAATTCTGCTTCCTCCCTCCCTGTCTTCAATTCCCTCCTAAAACACTTCTTCCATCAGACTTTCCCTAGCTCCTTATCTCCACAGATTGCTCAACAGGTTTTTATCATCCTACCCTTCCTTATTATTTTTTGTAAATGTTTGTCCTCCCTGTTTTTGTAAGGTTTTTTAGGATTGTTTTAATATTTTAAAAATTGTTTTAATTAAAAGTTGTTAGCCGCCCCGAGCTGTTTGCAGGAGGGGCAGGATATAAATATATTAAATAAATAAATAAAAATAAATAAATAAAAAATGCACCTTCTACTCTCCTGACAGTTTGTTGCAGTTTTGCGCCAATGTGTATCCACTATTGGGTTGGATAAGCTGGAGTTCAGTTTGCATTTGTTTAGAACAGGGGCAGTCACAGCGGCTGCGGAGGCTGGTTTGGGGCAAGATGCCATACAGGCAATTGGGAGATGGGAGGTCTGGGAGATACAGGAATTATTTTAGGCTGGGGCAAGTGTCTCAGTCATAATCGTGTTCCCTTTGTTTAATTTAGGAACATTGGCTGAAGGGCGCAGGCTGCAGGTTTACATCTGTGGCCATAGTTTCATTCGCTGGGCACATAAGAGGGCAGCAGCCACTTCCAGAGGTTCACAACTGGGGATCGGACACTTCGTCCAAATACAATGGTTTGGCAGATCTGCGATGCAATGTATGTCTTTTTGAGACTGTTAAGGTGGGGGAGCCACCTGATGCAGCTGTAGTTCATTTGGGGGGTAATGATTTAGCGTGTAGGAAGCACATTGGATTGGTGGGGATTTTAAGTCCATTATGGAGTTATATCCTGGAGTAGTTATATTGTGGTATAGCATTATTGAGAGAAGGGTGTGGAGGGACGCTTGGCATCCATCCAGGGTGAAGAGAATGCAGAAGAAAGTTAACAAAGCAATTGGGAAGTGGGTTTTTGAGAATGGGGGAGGTATAGTGGAACACTCAAGGATATTGAGGTAGGGGGTAGGGCTCACAGGACTGCCCAGCTGTTGAGCTGGAACCCGCTCCATGAGTGTGCCCCTTCCAGTCACATGGCTCTGAGGGGTGAGTGACAAGCCCTCCCCTCCTTCCTCCACCCTTTGTGAGAGGCTAGTTGGTAGCCCTGCCAGCAGAACCGCCAGAAAGGATGTGGGAGCTAACTAACCAGGGCAGGCGTGCTGTGGCAGGCACTGTTCCTGGGGTTGGACTTGCTAACAGGTCACATACGCCAATGGGTTTGAGAAAGTGCACTGGGATAGTTGAGGGGATTGTGGGGGAATACCAGGATTGTGTTATGTGTTTTAAAATAAACTGCAGCCCTGTTTTACCAAAGTAAGTGTTTAGTGTCGTTTTTCCACCTGGCATCCGTAAGGAGCTGCTTCAGGAAAATGAAATCTCATTGTTGAACATCTCCCTCAATATATTCAGTCACCAACTGCCAAGTTTGATAGCATAACTTTCAGACTTAAATGGTCAACTTAATGCATACAATTCATTGCCAATAATAGCCAGAAAATCAAGTTGGATAATAGAACAAATATTCTTGGCAATTATTTGTGATAATTCCATATCAAGCTGGTACAATTTCATAAACAAGGTGATACCATGCAGGGTTAGGAATAACACACATTTTTTACACTGGTATGCAGAGTTATGAATTATGAACAAATTTTGACTGCCGAACTAAAAAAAGATAATATGCAGATGCCAGAACAGTGAAACATTTTAGATAACCATGAGCTTTTATTTTCTTGGAAAATAGATATATACACAAGAGGCACATGCAGAAAGTGAAAGAGGGTTACAAGGTTTTGCTTCACTATGATTGTGGCTTAATGTGGAAGGGTGCTGCCCCTTTAAGGCAACAGCTAGCCATTCTGTTTGTAGCCACCAACCTGCCCTCAACTGAGAGCAATTAAGAGGAAGTTAGTAGCCAGCTGGGAAAGTAGCTATAGAGTCCAAAGGCTGTATAATTATTATTGTTCTTAGCTGCCCCGGGCTGCCTGTGGCAGGAGGGGCAGGATACAAATCTGTAAAATAAAATAAATAAATAAATAATACTTAGGCTGGGGTTGACTGGAGTTAGCCTATGAGGCTGGAGCTTATCCGGAGTGGCCTTCAGAAAGGGAATTGTGAATACTCACTGTGAATGAGTGTTTTCCTTGTTGGGGAGTCCAGATGAGCCACGTTGTACTTGTCTGTATATAAGCAAAACTGGTGAGCAGAAACCAGCTATCTAAGGCTGCCTGGTATGGCAAGGTGACCACACTCTACTGTATAAACAAACACACGGAGAAAAACACAGCCTACCACCGAAATTACTATCCCTGGCAAATATCATGCCCGATGATTTTGCTTGACTCAAACAAAATCCACCAAAATGAATAATAATTCCTATTAAGATGCATCTTTTTCAGATATTCATTTCAGTATTCAGATTGGTTATTTGCTTTTTAGGTTTGGTTATTTGGTTACTTCATTTCAGCTACTGTGCATGCACTGTAGCTAAAATGAAGTTGGCAAACAACCCAATAGCTGTATGTGGCTGTCAGTCACCACCTCCTCCAGCACCAATCCCGCTTGACGGGAACAACAAGACCAGCGGCACCACGGGACGCTGCCCAGGCAGCAACCACGTCCCAGCCACACCGCCTAGGATGGCAAAACGTGGGGATGCCACAGAACCCTCAGCTCTACCCCCGACAGCCCCCAACCAGGAAATGCTGCCTACCGCTGCGGGCCCGTCCCTGGCCACGCCCCTGCCGTTGTTACACCGCTCAGAGCGGCTGCGGGCGCATACAGGGGCGGGGCATGGAACTTAAAGGCCAGCGCCGCGCTCAGAGCAGCGCGAATGATTTCAGAAAAACCGGCCCCCCTTGCACTTGTGTTTGTGACTCCTGTGAACTTGGTGCTTGCTACAAACTCCCTTTGCTGAACGTTTGGACCTTCCTCCCTCAACCTTACCTTGACTGACACGTGAGTGATTGGAAGAGTGAACGGAGCATGACAGTGAGCATGGGTGGCTCCCCTTCCTCCCCTTCAGGGCCCCCTCCCTTGGGACAGCATGAGGGTGTGTGTGTTCCCCTTCCCTTCCTCCCAGTCAGAGGTGGGTCCCTCTCCTCACGGGGTTCCTTCTCACGCCCCCCTCCGGCCCCGCGTTCCTTCCTTGAGTGTGCGTGGTAAGGTGTGTGGGGGTACCTTGTGGCCTCTCTGGGTCAGGGCGCCCTATGATGATAGTGGCCTGTTCTCTTTAATTAGAGGTAGCGGCCAACCTACTATCCTGATGGGCATTATAGTCCCCCATTTCCCTTGTGACTCATGAATTGGTACTGCGTATCTGAGAGCGTGAGAGCAACCTCCCCAACAGCCCCCTCCCCGGTGACAGTGGCACTCACTTCCTCCTTACCTTTCAAAAGCACCTGAAGACTTTTTTTATTCCCCACATGCTCTAAGGGATCCATTGCTGGGGGGGTTTTCTTCCCCTTTTATCCTTTCTTTTAAAAGTTGTTTTTAAATTAATTGTCTTTTATCGTATTTTATTGTGTTTTTATTGTATTTTATGGAATTTGTTTTTGGGAAGTGCTCTGCACCGTCTGGTCCTGGGAACTTTATAAATAAAATTATTGTTGTTGTTATTTTTATTGTTGTTGTTGTTGTTATAGAGTCCTCTACTCTTGGTCCTATCCTCTCCCATCTGCTGGTGGGAGAGATGGGTTACTGTGTTATTAAGAAATAATAATAATAATGATTATTATTAATAATAATAATTAGTAATAAATAAAGCACCATCTATGTACTTTAGGAGACACAAGGGAGTGGAGCCAAAGGAGAGGGAAACACAGGGAGATGAGGATACATTCACAAAGTTGAGGAGTCACAGGTGCACGTGCTTAGCTTAGCTTAATTACAAAGGAAAAGCCAAGGGGACCTAAATGAAAGGACAGTACAGGAGACATCATCGAGCTGTCTCTGGGAATGAGGACTTAGGAAAAGAACAAATGTGTTCAGGGAAGGAAACGAGTTACAGGCATAGGAGGCAGTGTGAGAGAAGGGACAAAGATGGTCCAGGGAGCAAGAGACTCTGGGGCAGGTGAAGATGGTGGCAGAAGAGAAGCAAACTCAGCAAACCTCACAAGTGGGAATGCAGCAAGAAACAAGAGAAGGATAGATAGGGGTGTGCAAGACCATGAAGGTAAATACAAGGAGCTTGTGCTAAACTAGTTCTTCACAACATTCCTGGAATCTGTTTGTTTGTCTTGATAAAAGAAGGGGATTGGTTCAAAGCAGGTCTCCTTAAAACACCTAAAAATTAAAAATCCTGCTTTGATGGTGCCATGTTTTGGTTCTATACAGATTCTTGGCAGCTCCACTGCACTGAGACACAACCATCTTTCACTTACCTCCCTCATATATCAGAGATCACAAATGCATTGCCATAGGTAAAATATGCATTATGCACAAAGTTCCTCTTTACTGAACTGATCATTTGTCATTCAGTTGGTGCAGTATTTAAACCTAAAGTATATTTACTTACTTGGCATAAAATATAAAAACATGTTTCTTTCAATGTATTTAAAAATTCAGTGCTATAAACTCCTAAATAAAATACCTTTTTTTAACTGAACACCTACATCATTGTATTTTTAAATTGTGCAAATTTTGGTAACACTTTCCTCTACCACTTCCCTAGGTTTACATCAACTCCTTCTCATAGGCTATGTATGTATTTGTCTATTTATTAATTATTATTAATTATTATATTATACCACCAACTGCCAATTATAGGCAGTTACAGATTAATCAAAACCCAAACTTTCAACCCCAAATAAGTACATAAGAAATGCCATACTGGATCAGACCAGCGGTCCATCTAGCCCAGCATCCTGTCTCCGACAGTTGCCAGCTCTAATAGTTCAAGAGAAGTACATGTACAGGTCATGGAGGTGTGACCCATTTCCTGCCAACCACTCTGAATTACTGGTAGCCAGGGATTTAAGCCCCAAAGTGGTAATGGCAGTTCTACAATATAGCCCAGAGATCAATAATATAATATTTTATATCGTACAGACACACAGAAAAGACAGAACTTGCTTTGAAAAGGATATTATATACATAGAAAAGACATTGGGTACTTTCAGATGATACGGGGCCCTTTGGCCCCGTACCGGATCCAACGTCTTCGTTCCCCGCCGGGGTCACCCCTGCACGGCCCAACAGACGTGCCGGGGGGATCCCGGCGGGGAAAGTGGGAGGGGCCGGGGCCGCGCGGCGCAACGTGCGGCCGCACGGCCCCGCCCCCTCCACGCACCCCGCCGCCCGCCCTCCGAGGAGACGGGCGGGCGGCGGGGCCAATGCGGCCGCCGCGTCTGGCCGATCGTGCCACGGCCCGGGATCCCGCCGGGGATCCCGGGCCGTGGCACGCGGCCAGACGTTACTTTTTGTTGGCCACGGCCCGCGGTCCATTTGACCACGCTTCCCGGGACCTTCCCCCGGCTAGCCCGGGAAGCGTGGTTCAAATTGACCCCATGTGCCAATTGAGCGTGGCCAACATCTGGCGGCCGCCAAACAGACGTTCTGGGTGCCTTGGCCCCGCCGCGGGGTTCACCGTGGTTCAGCGTGATCTCGTCACGGCTGAAATCACCCAATGAGTGAGAGAGAGGAAATATTATCCTCATTTTACACATTGGGAACTGATGCACAGAGAAAAGCAACTTGGCCAGTGTCACATAAAGTTTGTGGCAAAGCCGTGAAGTGTACTGAGATCTACCTACAAATGTATCCAGGTATAACATCCAAGTGCTTTATAACCCATTCAACCTGACAACACCAGTGAGAATATCCTTTCCATCTGACAGACAGAGAACTGAAGCACAAAGGAACTAAGCTATTTATTTAAAATCACATGAGAAGCTAAGCAAGGAACTGAACGCAAGATGAATCATACTTTAATCTAAGGAGGAGGGGGTAGAGTTATTTCTTTTAAATACATTCTTGATTTCCCCCCTCTTTTATTAGGATATTTTATCCCATGAATGTTTTACACAAACATGTTTAATGTTTATCAATCACTGGCAAGAATTCGTATGTTAGGCAAGCCACGCTAAGTCAGGTATTAGGCTCACTAAAACAGATTTAGTAACCAATTCAGGAAGAAAGTAAAATGAGACACTCCTAAATTGATACTCCTTGAGGGAAGAAAAAAAGTTCAATTATGCTTAATTTTAGGATCCACACTTCTGCTTAGCAGGGAGTTTATCCTTACCGTTCTTGAATGTGCTGTTCTTGAATGTGCTGTGTAGTAAAACTGCCTACTCTAATGGAAATGTATGGAAAGCAAGTCGTGTATATCATGTTTCACTACTCAGCAAGAATATTTAAATAAATTCATATTAAAGAAATCAAAATTAATTGCTGCATTTACATTTTTATATTTAAAGACACCTGACCTTACCAATTGTTTATCTTTCCAGCAAACAACACATAAAGAATCAAATTTATGTGCAACATTGTTGTTTTCACATCCATCAATGAAAACTCCTAAGGTGGTCCATACAGCATATACTGTCATATCTAATTATTAATATAAATGGCACTCTGCATTGGATACTCTAATGCAAGCTGGTGCTCATAGTTTCCTTATCACTAGCAATATGGAGCTGCAGGTTTGGAGGCAGTGCAGCTTGCTCCTGCGAGACAAATCCAGACCTAAAAGGATATGGCAGCATTCCACAATGTAGTCTGATTGCATTAGACTGAGCACAGCAAAAGAAATAAATATTTAGACAGGGGAGATGACACCCTGAACACATCAAAGTGTCAGTTCTGATATCAGACAACTGAAAACCACCCTCCCCTTCTCTCTATTTGCATGAAACTCACCACCTCTCACTGTCTTATCCAGATGGTGTGCTGGTAGCTCTCTTTTGCTTCTTTCCTAGAGAGCTCAAACTCTACACCCAATCTGCCATGTTATTTTTATGTCTCTCTACTCTGGTTCATTTATCAATGCCAACGAGTCTATTACAGTGCATGCTCTTTCTCTTTAGCCATTTATGATTTTTTTAATATAAAAAAGTACTAAATTAGAATTCAGTTTCAGCAGCACAATAGGTAATTAAGGAATTTGGAATCCTGTAGTTGCCCAGGAGGTATTGGACTTAATTAAAATTAAAGCATTTCATTCTAAGGAAAGGGAGGTCTGATCCTCTTTGTGTCAGATTTCAGGTCTATGGGAACCATTTATTGGTAACTGTGTAAGGTAGGAGTATTAGAGAAAATGTTTTCATATTTAAATTAAGCAGAAATTCCTCATCATGTTCTCAACAGTTATTGCCAAGTTATTGCCACTCGAGCTCATGCAATTTAATGGGGTTTTCTTAAAGCACGTAATTATGAGACTTGTGACAAAATTGGAAAAATCTACACTTTTACTATTTTAAAAGAGAAAGATTCTAGCCTTCCTGCATAGGAAAAGTCTTCTGAAAATATGATGGCAGTAGCCTGAAGAGTCTCAGAAAACAACAGACCAGTAAAAAGATCCAACCCTCCATTCCTTTTAAGGATCTCATGGTTTTTAGAGACCAGCATCATTAACATCTGCTGTCGTCAGTGCTGAGCACATCTCTTCCCATTACCCCATGCTTCCATATGTACAATACCTATTGGAACTCCCACATACATTTTACAATCTCTTACATGGCCTATCCTCCAGCATCAATACTTTAGCCCTTTTCAAATGGGGTGTGTATGTGTGTGTATGGGGGGGGGGCGAGGGGGGGAAGACGTCCATTTGAATGTCACAGCAGGTGCGGGGGTGGGTGGGTGGGGAATGGGTGGGCATCCCTCAAAACACCACAGCCGGTAGGGGGGGGTGCATGTGTGCTCCTGCACTCCACCCTCCTCCACCCATCACCCATGCACGGAGCAACGGCCACCAATGCCGGATGCTCTGTGCGTGGAGATAGGTGGGGCTCTGTGGGAATGCATCCTCACACACCGTGCTGTCCACCCATCTCCCCATACACCTGCGCCCGTTAGAAAAAGGTTTTTGACAGAGGTCACATTTACCTTGAGAGGCTGAATGTCTGATAAGAGCCCTCATCAGCAATTGAATGGACAGACAGCTGAAATTCTGTGGATGTTATGAAAAGTCAATAAAGCAAAATTAAAATAAAAGAAATGCGAACCCAAAGATTTTATAAATATATTTCTATTAGAAAACATCATCAAAGGAAGATAGTGTCACGAGGGGGCAAAATGCCATGCTACCAATCATATTATGGCCCTTTTCTAACGGGCATGGGTGTGGGGGGGGGATGGGTGAGTGGCACGGTGGGTGAGCGGTGGGTGTGGGTGCGTTTCCACAGACCCGCCCCCCTCCACCCATCTTCACACACGGAAAATCCGGCATTGGCGCCCGTTGCTCCGTGCGTGTGTGATGGGTGGAGCACGGGAGCGCATATGCACCCCCACCTAGCAGCCACAGCGTTCAAATGGATGCCCACCCATCCCCCCNCCCCCCCCCGGCTCACGAGTGGGGGGTGTGGGGGCGCATCCATTTGAAAAGGGCCTAAAAAGGAATATTTCACAATCACGGATCTGTGGAAAACTGAATGTATTATAAGAAGCAATTTGCACATTCCCCAAAGATATATAGGTAAACTGAAGAATAAAACATGATTGCAGGAGACGAAATTCAACTTGGTCTGGCTCTGTGAAGCCAATGGAGCTATGCCAATTTACACCGGTTGAGTCTCTGTCCCAACATTTATTTTCTAATATACATCTTTCTAGCAATTTGAAGATAATCACACTTAGTGGACTATTCTTTCTTCAACACACGTTATCTCTCATTCATTCTAATAAGATCTGTGTGTACTCGTATAGAAGATACCAGCACCCCCTTTGGAGCTTATCTAATGTTGAGCATCTTAAAACTTAAGGTAAATAATCTGATGAGCCAGAGCTGAAAGCATTGGAATTGAAAATCCAACATATTGACTACTGTAATAATTTCTTCCATGCTGTGTTCAACCATCCCTCAACTTTCCTGGCTACTGTTCAAGTGCTCTCACAGCTCAGCTATTATTATGTGAAAGGCTGAGATGCAGCGCTACAGTGGAAAATAAAAATGATTAAAATCATTGGGAGTGAAAAGAGGATAGTCAATTTAAATTTAAGGAAACAACAGCACCGTGCTTGGTAAATGGCAAATACCACTGAATTGCAAATACAACAATAGAAGTTGTATTTTTTAAAACGTTGAGCATTGTTAGGCTATTGTTTCTTTTGTACTGACTGTTCAAATCCATCTATTTCTCAAAAAAGGAGTACAGTGGAGGCAGTATGGCTCTGCCGCCAGCAACACTCCTGCCTTTCTGCCAGAATGTGACTGTTTCAAGTCTAACACTGGGACCTGGGCTCAGATTCAGTGCTAATGATTCAATGGAGGTGCTCCTCAACCACAATATTCAGACTCTGAATGAACCATGGTCCTTTTTTCCGAAGTCTGACAATCCTCCAGGCTGTCATTCTAACCGGTAGAGGGGTATTATTTGTAATATCATGAATTTATAATCCAATTAGGGTCCCTAAAGACAGGACCCCATTGTATTGGGCACTGTAAAAATACAATACGTATCTCAATACGTATTGCCATGCCATCCCAGCAAATTAAATCCACTTATTCACGAGACATCAACTTAATTAGGGCTGAAACCTTCAGTCTAGAAGACCAAACCTTTTTTTTTTCTTTTTTCATAAACCACACACTAGTCTGAGTTTTTCCAAGTAATAATGCCAAAAGCAACAATTTTTCATCACACCTTAAAGAGAAGGCAAGACCTAAACTCATCCTAATGTCTCCTGGAAAATCCTGCAACACTTTTCAAAAACAGCAGAGGATTAAAAAGTTGCTGGATTTCTCTTCACTCCCTGGAATCTACTCACTGGTCTCAGAGGTCTTGACTGAAGCACCACCGCCACGGTGCGGCCTCTGGCAGGCTCTCTCCCTGCAGCATCCTCTCTGCTCCTTATCACACATGTACAAAATGGCCACCAGGGCCGGTTTGTGCATGCGAAAAATTGCCAGAATTGGCCAGCCTTAGAATTTGCAGGGCCCAGAACAAAGATAAAATGCAGGGCCCTTGGCAGCCCATCCCCCTTAGGTTCTAAAAATGGTTCTGTTTGGGGGTAGTGGGGGCTCTGCACCCTGCCCTGGTGAAAAGGAGCCACTGTAGTGCCCCCAGAAGTAGAGAAAATATCCAGAAAGTAGAAAAAATAGCCTGTGGTAAAACCAACCCTACTTACAGTCTATTACCTTCCTGCTTTCCACTTCAGGGAACATTCACCAAGGCTACAGCTGTACAAACTAGAGAGTTGGGGGTTGAGGGAGATTCAGGAAGGCTTGCATCATGTTTGTCTGATTATTTCCTAGATAAAATGAATTTTCAGAACAGTAGTAGTAGTAGTAGTAATTTTCAGAACATGTCAATTTCAACTAAAAATTTCAAGAGCTGGTGAAATTTTGAACAATGGGGGTCATAATACTCCAGTGACTCTACAGTCTATCATGTATTCTTCTCCAACAGTACTACACCAATAACTTTACTTAATAGTGCAGATTAATTTGAAAGGGAAAGGTCACTGCCAATTGGGACTCTCAACCTAAAGGTCCTCTGAAATCCAGATAAAATCACAGACTCATTTTAAATTTCTACTGTCATCCAAGATGTCATGAATTACTTTTCATATGCCCATATTCATTCTGAACATTTACATCCTCTTTTCTCTATAGCACATGTATACAAAAGTTAGTAGAAAGACAATGGGAGCAATCCAACGGCCTATGTACGGCGCCGCCCCCCCCCCCCCCCCCCGGTGCATGAACAGAATGTGTACCCTCACGTGTGCACACATGGCGTGCATGCAGCACAGTCCCAGGCGGTTGTGCTGCACGCCTGAGTGCATGTGTTCTGTCTGGAGCACGGCGCCAGCAGGCGGCGTACGCAGCCCATTGGATTTCTCTCCTTGATTGTGGACCTGCAATGCCCTAGTGGATGAAATTAAAAGTAAAAGGAGTAATTTATGCTAATAAGATTACAGCAGCCCAGAAAGTAGCTGCAAATTACTTTGTTTTAAAACATCAAATTAACTGGATTATTTTTTCATTTAAAACAGCATGAGTGAGACTACAAGGTGTGACGTATGACGTACCTTTGCAAAAGAGGAGGTTGTTATTTGCATGTGTGAGGGACAGAGAGAAGGAGAAAAAAATTATACTCTTGCTTCTGTCTATCACTGTTTACTTTTCTGATGAAGTAACATTCAAACATTCTTGAATGTTTCAGTACATTCAAGCCCTCTTCAAGCCATAATTAGGTCACTGTTTTCCCAAGATTTTGGTGTGAATTCTTGCTTTGCATTACCATACTGTTCTGTATTCAGGAGGACACTCTAGATAAATACAATTTTATAAAATCCTTCTCCAGTGTTAGTAACAGACAGATCTGCAGGAAACTGTAATTTCATATCATAGGGAATTCTAGAGAGGGTTTCATTATTCAGTGTCATACCACATGTCATTCTTCCCAACCCTCAAGTTTTGCTTTAGTTGAGATGAGACCAAAAGCCTTAGAGCAAAATGATGGAAACCATGCTTTTTCTAATTTTGTGTCAAAACCAAAATTTAAAAAAGGGGTGAGCCCCCTAATTTCTTGTGAGCATAATGCAAAAACAACGATTAGTCCATTGATCGCACAAACCATTTATTCAATATTCAATATTCTGAGTTTGTAACAAACCCCCAAGCAACTGAATCTTGTTCGGCTCCAGGTTTTAGGTATTTAACTAAATTTTTAACATTTTAAATTATAAAAACTGAATTAATTTTAAGTTTAACATGCTTCACTTGAGCTTATCTTAGAGAAGTCCCTTCTTTTATGAAAAAATTTTGGAATCATTTTCCTCAAAAGCAATGTTTAAGGTGACAGATATCCAAGTCTAACTAAAGTGCACTCAGTACATCACTCACAGGCTGCATTCACACAAATATCACCTCCAAGTGTGCCTATATTCCAGGTTAGTTTCCTGTGTTCACTCCTATAACAGTGTTAATGCTAATTAACATTAATTAAATGATAATGAATGGCTCAGTTAGCAGTCCTTGAATCAGGAAGTAGGAGTGACAACAGTTCAAGTCTCGTCTTAGCCAGAAACTCACTGGGTGACCTTGGGCCAGTCACAATATTCTCTCAGTCTAACCTACCTCACAGGGTTGTTGTGAGGATTAAAAGTTGTGTTAATCTGTTATATGTGAAGCACTACACATTTTATGGCAGGGGGCATTATACAAAAATAAGGATTTATTATTAATAATTATTTATTATTATTATTATTATTTATTATTGTCATCAGAAAGGAGCAGCCCCATGAGACATTAGCATGCTTTTAGGATTGTAGTATAGGTCAGAAGAAACCATTTTGTAAAATTACTTCTCCCTTTCCTATTTTTTTTATTTATTTAAAACTTGTATCCCGCCCCTCCTGCCCAAAGGCAGCTTAGGGCAGCGAACACCACAAAAAAATTAACAATAAAACATTTAAAAACAAATCAACAAATTTTAAAACAAATCATAAAACTCAC
>QEPC01005332.1:1666900-1714706 GCA_003113815.1 Sphenodon punctatus
AGACTGCATGGCCTGGGTCGATGGAAAAAGAGAGGTAGAGCTGAGTGTCATCAGCATACTGATGACACTGCATGCCCTGAAACCCTCTCACAATCTCCCCTAACGGCTGCATATAGATGTTAATCAAGAGGGGGGACAGAATGGCACCCTGCGGGATTCCACACATGAGTTCCCGGGGGGAAGACGTACACTCCCCCAAGACCACCCGGTGAGTTCTTCCGGCCAGGAATGAACGAAGCCAGTGTAGTACAGCCACAGTCCTACAAAAACAAATCAAAAATGCTAGCGTTGCTAGTCAAATGTAGAGTTTATATTAAAACTCCTGCTAATGTAGAAAAGAAGAAAAAAAGAAGCTTCCAGCCCTCGTAAGTGGTGAGAATATCCACTGTACTTCAAAAAAGAGAAGGCAAACAAAAATAAGCATTATGTTTATCTATCCAGCTATTGATAGATGTAGGATATTCATTATATTAATGGTTTTTGAAGACCAGAATCATGTTTTCTGACTGCTTGGGGTTGGCAAACTAGCAGTTTCCACCTTCCACAGCCCAGTTGCAGAGTCAGTTTTACAACCATGATCATGAAGCAAGAAGGGCAATATTCCGCACCCTAGCTTCTAAAGTGATGGGAGGTGGCGTATCTAGAAAGTCTTGTGTCTGCCTCTCTGCAGTACGACTCACTGCTCGAACCTCCTGCTCCCATTGGTACTCAATACCACTGTTGGACTGTGCTGAGAGAGCAAACTCGCGGACCCCACCAGAAGCGGCACCATGCACATAGAATGTTGACAAGGAATTGCTTCTATTCCCCTTTATCTCCACCACAGGAAACCACTACCTTCCATCCCAATAGTTACTCCCTGCCACTTGCTGTCCAGACCCATTTGCCCCAACAATCAGACAATAGTTAATGGCACCATCTCTAAGGCCATTTTTTTCAGAGCAGTGGGAGCGTGGGGGGAGGGTGTGTACGCCACATTGTGGACAACACATGGGTGCCAATGCACACGGGCGTACCCCCCCCACACACACACATAGCCCCACTCACACAGCAATCTCCGTTTTTACTGGTTGCTCCATGAGTAGGGATGCGTGGAAGATGAGTGTGGATGTGTGGGTCCCGGGAGCACACTTGCACCCCTACTCACTGGCCGTGGCATGCACACGGGTGGCAGCCACTCATGCCCATGCAGAGGATCTGCGTGAGCACGAGTGGGGCTGTCTCGTGTAAAAACGGTCTAAACCTAGTGCTATGTGGATACATCATGTGGTATGCAGTTAATAAAAATAATGTTTAAAATAACTTTTTATTACTCTTTGAAAACCATCTGTATAACTTTGCAGACTTTCCTTTAGATACTATTGACAGAATTATGTCCAGTTGCCTTAAAACACCTTTTTTTATGGTTAGTATCACAAGACCTCATAAGCGGATGCCATGGTCTGTTACCCAGTTTTAATAGTGGCTAATGTCTAGCTTGTATTTGTGTTTATGAAAGTAGATGGTACTCTGGAAAAATGATTTAAAATTGTTTTTAAGAAATGAATATGCAGAGTGCTCCCTGACATGCAGAATCAAGGCATAATCCTGCTACAGGGCTCCAGTTATTCATGAACAGAATAGATTGATTGGAGCGGGGATCTGTTGTTAGGCTGGAAGCTAGTTTTAGATATTTGAAAATTATGAGCCTAATTCTCTGCTACTTTGTAAATGATGCAGTTGTGTACACCTTGCCAAGGACGTAGGCCCTTTTCTAACAGGCACAGGTGCTTGGGGGGATGGGTGGTGGCACGGGGGATGGGTGGTGCATGGGGGGGTGTTCCCACGGACCCCCACCCATCTCCACGCACAGAGCATTAGGCATTGGCACCCATTGCTCCATGCTTGGGTGATGGGTGGAGGTGGATGGAGCGCAGGAGTGCGCACACATCCCCAAACACCACCCACGGCGTTCCAACAGATGCCCACTGAAGTTACTGAGCCCCCCCTGCACTCGCCGCGGTGTTCGCACAGGCGCCCCCCCTCCCCACATGTTTGCGAGGGGGGGGGCATCCATGTGAAAACGGCCTAAGTGTCTTCTTGACACTGGATTGATCAACATACTTTTTATTTCCCCTATGTCACAAACTGTTGGCAGGTATAGCCTCTTGGCAGAGACTTCTGCTGTGGTACAAATCACAAAAGAAAAAGGACTGAGTGCCATCAAATCCAGGTTCTTTCATTCATGTGCATTTGTGACAGCAATTCACACCACCATTGCATGTGGTAATTGATCACAAAGGGGGCAACATCATGGAGAACCAGGCCCTTTGGAGTTAGGGTTCATTAATCTCATCCATATGAATGTGGTTAGGGGTTGAGGTTACTGTAACTGTTCTGGACGGGCAGCAATTCCCAGAATAACTCTAATGATGGCAGGCAGGGCAAGATTGTTAATTACACACAGTAGATCATTTAAAATAAAGCATCTTGCAGACCCAGGTACTGTGAGCTGGACGTTGCCGCAGGTGATTTACCAGGCTGACCCCCTACCCATACCTAGCCAGCAAACCAGGAATAAAGAGACTGTGGAGCCCTAGAAGACGTGACTGCTGAGCTTCCTCAACTTATTGCCCTCTGGGGAAGAGGGCTGGGGAAATCACATGGGTAAGGACCTCAACTACAACTCCATAGTCCTGGGTTCTATTGCTGGGTTTTCTACTAACCCTCTGTGTGACCTTTGGGAAGTTACTTCTCTTCTCCATGCCTTTGTTTCTTTATTTATCCTTTTGTCTTGTCTGCATTAATTGTATAGTCTTTGGGGATTGGAGCCATTTCTTACGAAGTATTTTACAGAGCGTAGTACTATGGGGTTCTGATCTGAATGGGGGCTATGGTTCTCCTTGTGAACCCCTTTCTCCCCAGCAACCCAAGTCAGTCATATGAAACAGTGCAAGATCAACCCAAAAGATGACAACAGTTGTAAGATATTTTTGTTTAGTTTTATTCTTGATAAAAGGAACTATGTATATAAATGCATTATTAAGGGTGGGTGGGTTTGATTCAGCCTGAGCAATCTGATGTTTAAAAAGCTTTTTTATGCTTTTTAATGGTTTGGTGTTTAACATGATTTAGATAATTTTAAGGCTTCACTGAATAACACTGGGGGGGGGGGGGGGGGGTTGGGGGTGTAGGAATTTAAATTTTCCCCCCAAAGCCTTTACTTCAGACTTCTTATATTTAATATTTTCATAACACTGTGAAAATGATGGTTTTTTATGCAGCACTGTGTGTAGTTGTATAGTGGTTCTGAAAAGGAGAAATAGTGTTAGCCTCTGAATTTTGTCCTCTGCTCTCCAAGCAATCTGGGACTGGAAATCTTAGGATTTTAAGGATTTTCCCATTTTGTTCCCTCTTGAGCCCTAGTCTGGGAGCTTTCAGGAAGGATAGCAGAAGTGCTAAGCGACCATGTGCAGCTCTGTTTTCACACCCTTAAGCTGGAACAAGCGCCGAGGATCATATAAAAGTTGACAATGGGGCATTCTTATAAGGAGTGCACTCAGTAAAAGGAGGATCGAAAACAAGAATCCGTGCCATGGTTCCATTCCCTATCCTTGTGTGCATTCCTTCTGCTCCATGTTGTTACCCTGAGCTGAGCTCAGTTTTTCACTGCCTGCAGGTAAGAAATGGATGCAGAGACAAGATCCAGGAACTGGAAAGGGAGCCATGTAAAAACTAGATGTGGTTACATTTAGTCTTGGCCCTGTGGTTTCTCATTCCTGTGCTATAAAAATGCATAATAATAGGGATTCTGGGGATATACTGAAACAAGTGACCTGGAATGCCCATTGGAAACAATGGAGGCAATAGGAATACCAATTGGAAATAATGGGATGTGTGAATGACTGTGAGCTTTGAATGACTGTGAAGTAATACAGTGGAGATGCATCTTTGTAGGTGGGAGTTAAGGGGTATGTAATGGTAAGGATGGTGTCAGAGAGAGTGAGCGTATTGACGAGAGAATAGCTAAAATGACAGTGAGGCAGCCATGTGGTGTTGATGGAATGATAAAGTTTTAGTTGGCACAGTGGTGGTGGCTGGAGCCATAAGAGGTAGAATGAAAAGTTTCTGGGTGAAATAAACAATTGGGAGGAATGACAAGACCACCGTGTGGAGAATTCAATCATTCCACCTGGTCTGTTTCCATTGCACCTGATCCACTAAGACTCTTCCCTGTCATGCCACCAAGGCTCTTGCCATTCCACCCACTCCCACACTCAGTGTGTCATTCCATCCAACCCATAGCATTTTCCTTGTTGTTCCACTCCCCCTACCTCATTTTTTGTCATTCCACACACACATCCTTACTCCCATTCCCTATTGGAGAAGCGGTTCCACTGAACTGCTTCACAGACTATTAAAGCCTATCATTCACATGTCTCCTTTTTTGCCAATTGGCATTTGTATTTCCTCCATTGTTTCCATGTTAGTAGGTCTTCGATTCTGGCCACTAATTGCCTGTACTTTCCAGACAGCAAAATGTTGAAATGTGTTGGGCAAAACAACTGAACTGTACCTTAACTAAGATAGTCCCCTTCTGATTGGAGTTCTCATGACTTCAAGGACTGACCCACACTGCTGCACCAAGAGCCATTTATGAAGGCTGCTGCAGAGTTGCCAATCTCCTCTGCTCATACAGGGAAGCAGCCCCTAGATTAAACCTTTAGGTGTCACTTTGGAACCGAGTATGTAAAGAGAGAAACAAGTGATGGGATGATCTGTGTTTATAAGGGAAATAGTTGTAAGGGAAGGAGAGCAGGGATGGGACGGGCTGGTCTGGAGTGAGGAATTAGAAATGCAGCACCACCGTAGCTCAGTAGCTAAGCTTTAGGTGTACTATTCATGCTCCCAACTGCAATTACAACTGAGATGGGGGTAGGAATGAGGGAATTGTTTAGGTTTTCTTATGCATACGAATGAGTTTCATACTGAAGCTTTCCCCACTTAGGTATTTATAGGGTCTCTCTCTTGCATGGTGGATTCTCTGGCTTGTACCGATTGCTGAGATCACCCTGTATCATTTCCCAGTGAGGGCACATGTAAGGTTTCTCGCCTGTGTAGATTCTCTGATATAACTTACATGCCCCCAATTTCTCCTGAAGCTTTCCTCATGCTCCTGGCATGTACAGGGTTTTTCTCCGTATGGATTCTTATTTTTAAAGTAGCAAATTTTAAAGGTGAGAACAAAAAATTCACACATACATATCCCCTTATTTAAAGCAGATTTGAAGCCTTGACCTGCCAGTTTTCTTGTCTATCTCCTGATCTACAGGAGCAACTGCTGGTATCCTCTTTTTGATTTACTCACAGAGCTTTACATTTTGCTCACTACTGCATGCCAACAATATTGTGCAGGGTTTAGATCTGTTTTCATAGCGGGTTTTTTATTCACGTTTATTCTATTCATTGTGTAACTGCTAAATTTTAATGGTGGTTCCACACACCCACCCCACTAACCTAAAACCCATCAGCCACCATTGCACCTTAGTTTGAACAAGTCTTTCCCTTCCATTGTATTAATCCAACTGACAGGAAAAAAAATCAGCAAAAAAAGTTATAGGTTTTTTTAAAATGGGCTGTGGCAGGAATGGGTGTGTGTGCCGGTGCAGGGGCAACTGCTCCATGGGAGGAAATGGGTGTGCATCCATGAATGCACACAGACACACACCCATCTCCATCCACAGAACAATTGCAATTTTGGCCAATTGCTCCATGCGTGGGTGATGGGTGGAGGTGGGTGGAGATGTGTGGGTTGCAGGAGCGCGCATGCATAACCACTGCAGTGGGTGGGTGGGCACATGGGCAGTACTCACTCATGCCCATGTAGCCAACCTGCATGAGCATGTGCGGCTACATCTCATGTAAAAAGGGCCATAGTGGAGGTAAAAAGGGATATCTCAACTTCATTTGGTTATTGCTTCTTTATCATCTCTGTAGGGATATATCAACCCGATAACCCAAATGAGTGGGACACCCACTGATTGAATATATTTCTATGTATATAGAATATATTTCTATGTCAGCTTGTCAGAGTAAATATCAGCAGAACTTTTGTGTGTGTGTGTGTCTGTCTAGCTTGCATGTATAATCATGCATCCAACAGCTTGTTATGAAGGGTTTCCCCATAAACATTTTTGTGTGTGCTTGTAGCCCTTTGAAATGAATGTTCCTTGGGTAAGAGAATATATTGTTACAAATGCAAACACTGTCTGAACGGCTTGTCACAAAATCAGTGATAAAAAATTCATAACAACCACTGCAGGCTAGAAGACTTGCTGCTTATTGTATATTTACTAGGCCACTGCCTGGGAGCCTGGAGGTTGATTTCACACCAATCTACTCATTAAATAACTAGATCAACATGCTGTACAGATTAGGGTGACATGCAGACAGCAATGCTTGATCTGCTTACACAGAGCAGGGTGAAAAGGGAACAAACACACTTTAAAAAAAAAAAATTGCAATTGCATAATAAGTGGTAATAAATGTCTTGCTCTTTCTTGCTGTATTGTTTTCTTTCTCCACCTGCTCTTTTGCCAGATTTTGCTGGCTCTGGCTCAATCTACTCGGCTGAGGAATCAACAATTTAAACTAAACCCCTTAGAGCAGTAATATTCTAGCGAGCCAGTAGTATCTCAGAATAGCTTTGACACTGATTCCTGATAAAATCACAATTTTATTTATTTAGCAGTGATTGCACAGGAGAATGACAATGTAC
Source organism: Sphenodon punctatus (assembly GCA_003113815.1). NCBI lineage: Eukaryota > Metazoa > Chordata > Lepidosauria > Sphenodontia > Sphenodontidae > Sphenodon > Sphenodon punctatus. The sequence continues at coordinate 1,673,658 of QEPC01005332.1, forward strand.
TATTGATTGTCAAGCTGTTTAAACTATTTTCTTTCTTAAAGATTTCTAACACAAAGCAGAATAGCAGGCAGTGCCCACTGTTCAAGATGTTCTCATGTTAATGCTGTTGCACAGCAGGGAAATGAGTTATTATAAGAAAGGCCAATTGCCCAAACAGTAACTACTGTATGCTAAGACAGCAACAGGTCATCACTTAGGGTTTAAAAGAGGGTCTATGACAGCTATGTTGAAAAACAGGAGATCTGTTACTAATGTGTGGCAAACGTACTTATGACAAGAGTGTGTCTTAAAACTGAATGTAGTTGGCTTCAAAAGTGTCAGTTGCTACACATATCAAGTTTTGTGCTTTTTTACAATTGGAGCATTGGCTGTTTTTCTCTTCCCGCCTGCTGTGAGAAAGAGCCACAGGACCGGACTTAAAAGCTGATTTTATTTATATTTGGCAACCGTGAAATTGACTATAGTGGTCGGTTTCAAAGTCATTAAAAGGTGGTTTCAAAGCCACTAAAATGCAACGGCGGGGGACTATGTTCGCTTTTGCAGCTGGATTGTAGGAATGTTGTTTAGTTTTCGATATATTCGGTGTTTTCCCTGTTAGGCTATGAGTAGAACACTGGAGTATCATGCGTGCGGACACCACCCAGCTAGGCAATGCATAGCTGTGTTACGCAGGAGGAGTGTGGTGGGAGGGGGTGCCACTCTACCGAGCTTTTATATATTCCCCTTTGCCAGCAGTCTTTGCTAGGGGTGAGGAGGGAACTACTGTCGCCCCCCTCCCCGCTGCCAGGTTGTTTAGCCACCTCTCACTCCCTGCCTATCTACCCGCGGTGGTACGGGGGAAGGACTTACACCGCCCCCACCCCACCCGTCTTCCCGGCTCACCGATCTACCATCTTTTGCTACCTCTATTGCTGGTAGCCTTGGGGCTGTGGCTGACACTGGCGCTGCTGGTGGCGGCACTGGAGAGTCTTTTCTGAAAGTTAGGGAGGGGAATCCACGTGGTGCTGGGGGCTGCGGCTGCAGCCAGCTTCTCACCCAGCCTCTTGCTGTCTCTTCCTGCCACGGGAAGTTCTCGATGACTGCCCTACGGGTGATCCGACCCACCGCCCAGCCCTCAGCTGTGGCATCACCTTACACTTCGTGATGGGGCTGAGCCGCGAGCCAGCGCTGCTGCTGCTTTAGGACTCCTCGGGAGAGAAGAGGAAGTGGCGAATACCTGCCTTTGCCGCCACCGCTAAAGGAGCTGCTCCTGGAGCTGGAATGGTCATTTTGAAAGTGCCGGGGTGGCCGCGCGCATGCACAGCAGCAGCCCCGGCACTTTCAAAATGGCCGCTCCAGGTTCAGCCGCTCCTTTCGCGGCGGTGCCTCCTCCTTCTCCTCTAATGTTCTGCTGCTGGCTCTGTTCCCGCAGCTCGCCCGTGCCCCCGCCTGCCTGCCTACCCAGCAGCAGCAGCAGCAGCTAGTGCTGCGTTTCTCTGGCCCCAGCTGCTAAGGAGCTGCTGCTGCTTCCGGAGAACGCAGTGGCACCAGGCTCCCCCGGGGTGCAGCGACTGGTACCCGCTGCGGGACCTCATGGGAAAGGTGGTTGGGGGAACTGCGTTTGGGCTACCGCCTCTGGGGGCCACCTTGCTGGAACAGCTGGGGACGAAGGCAGCCGCAGGGGAGCCCCGACCAGAGCAGCTGCCCCACTCTGACTGCCCCCTGGCTCCCCAAGTGAGAGGTGCCACAGTCTGGATCCCAGCCCGGAAGAGGAGGAGGGGAAAGTGGAGGCAGAGCCTCAGCCTGAGGAGAGAAGCTCAGATGCCTCGGTGGGCACCCAGGCTGAGCTCCAGACCAGAGACCAGCAATGGGGATGCTGGAGACAGGGACTAACATCTTCTGCCTTCCACCCCTGTACTACTGCTGCCTGGCCAGGGAGCTCTCCACAGCAGCCAGCCCCCCAGTGTCTGTGGCAGTGGCTCAGCTTCAGGCACCAAAGGAGAAAGCGATTTGGGAAGATGAGAGCACATTTTGGTGCCAGTTCAGGAAGCTCTAGCTGCTGCCTTGTCCTAACCATTGGCTACTCCTCAACAGTTGAGAGACTTCCGAGTCAGCTGTCTGTGGTCAGTGCTCTGCTGGTGGAGCTCTCCCTGCTGAGCACTCAATCCCTGCACCCAGGGCTCTCTGGGCACCCCCAACTGGCCTGGCTGTATCAGAATATGGAGGAATGCACCCAAACGTCATCCCCCATCATCAATTGCAGAAGCCCAGCCTAGGGCAAAACAAACTTTCCCTGCCCCCACAAAATAGGCAGGTCTCCCAGTCTCAGGGTCAAAAGAAGCCACCCAGAGATTACAAAATTGAGTACTCTTCCCATACAGCAAAACTGGACTGGAAAAGGACCCATGAAAGCTTCAGTCTCTGAAAAAAAACAATACCAAAGAAAATACCCCTCCAAAAAGGAAATTGTTTTATAGACTGACACATACACTAAGGCTCCAGCTCCAGCAAACCAATCCAAATATGCTGGAAATTTATGCAGGAAGAAAACAACATAGAAAAAAGCAAGCAGAGAAACTGAGAAGAAAACCAAATACCCCTCAGCCAAAGGAGAAACATTAAACTCTGAAGACTATCCAAAGGCTGATAGACACCCAACCAAAGAAGTTGATTGTGACAAAAAAGCTCAGTGTAATGAATAAGTTCATACTTTAGTACAAAGCAAAATCAAAAGAAATTGCTCTATTATAAAAGGAAACATTTCTGACCTGCACAAATATGCTGCTGACAACAGGTTAAAGAGTGATGAAAATGCAAATGATTCATTTGAAATGAACTCACACTCTTCAGTGGAAGGATCCACTGTTAAATCTGATTATAAAGAAAGGGGCGTGAAAGTCCATCTTCCAAACGCTTTCCCACAGGATACTGATGCAAATAGATGCCAAGAAAACAAAGCAGCTGAAAACTTCACGCAAGACAATGATTACGATAATTCCAAATCACTTCGTTATAGACCTAGCCCAAGCAACAGATCTAAAATTGATGCTGAATTTAAGTATTCAGATGGTTTTGTTGCCAGCCCTGAGCACACAGGCTACTCAGAAGATTTCACCAATTCTGACTCTACTGTCAAAGACTCAGAAGCATGAGGTAATGTAGCTGACTAGTGTACACTGGCGGTGTACACTTCCCTGATATGGGTGATGGGAGGGCAGTCAGTCATGGTCCTGTCACACTTTTGCACTGGTCAGCACAGCAGAACCCATGTTGGGAGTTCTACATGCTGCATCTTATTTTCTAAAGGAAATTGGAACTCCTGCTTTGGATAATAGAACAAATAATGGGGTGGGGACTTCCCCCGGAGACTTTCTGCAAAGCAGTGTGTTTTACTAACAGTGTAACCATAATACTTAACAGATGATGGAACTAGTAGATACCTTGATTAGTGTGATGATTTTTGCATAATGTTTGGCATGGATGGCATAATGAAATTAATGAATACTATACCTCAGTCTTGCTAGCAAGAGCCCTGCATTTTTGACTTTGTGGAGGATCAATGCACTTTGAACATGAAACAAGGGTGACATAGGCTGCTTTTAGACATGCACGGCACACATGTGGCATGAAATCACACTGCATGGTCGTGTAATAATCCCACAGGCAGGGTTTAGATGCAACATCCTGCGCATTATAGCTGGTCAAGCATTATTTTAAAGCCGCAAACGAAATACCTCAATATTGAGCATTGGAGCCCATTGGTTCGTGATGGGTGGAGGTGGGTGTAGCGCAGGAGCATGCACGCACCCCACCCATCCCCCACGGCATTCACACGGGTGCCTTCACCCATCTCCACGCAGCAAAACTGCATGGAGATGGGTGTGGACGTCACGTGAAAAGGGCCATAGTCTAACTCTGGCAGAAGTGTGGTGTACATTCACATGGGAGCAGTAATCCAAGGAACTGTCACTGCGGACCTGTTTCATGTGAGTGACATTAGTGACTTGCTTGCTTTGTCTCTTGTAAAGGAGCTAACACCACACTCCTTTATGAAGGATCTGTTGCACTATTCTTTGTGCTCATCACAGAGACTTCAACAGGGGAAGGAAAAACAAATGTTCCTGTAAAAATTAGCTTTAATTTTACTAGAGGGGGAACAATATTCATGTTTTCTGCTTACCTTCTAATTGCATTTTCTGGAAGGAATCAGGAGAGCATGATAGTGGAGAATTGTGACAGTATTAAAAAGCACAAAAACATAGGTGAAAGGAAAGGTAGACTGAAGCCTGAGGGTGTGACTAACTTCCTAATGGGACAGGGAGAATATAAACCTGCAGCGTTTTGTCTGTTCACTCCTTCAAGGTTATCAAAGTAACCCAGAAGTACTAAAAGCATGTTTTTGGTGTGGTTTTTTTAAAAAGAAGAGTAGAAAGGGAGAAGAGGGAAGATGGGACGTCTGTTGAGAAGTCTTGATCTAATCCATGATTATTTCGTATTGTCATCAGTAATATTTAGGACCCAAAATGTTAAGTTTTAATTACCCTGTGGCTTCTCATACTCTTTTTCTGAAGCATCCAGTACTGGCTCCTGATAGAGAATACAGGGCTTGATGGACAATTAGTCTGATCCACTATGTTCTTACAATTCCCTTTTCTATAGCTTTAACAAATGTTAGCTATTTTTTGAACATCTATTTTTAAACTGAGTTCCAATCCAAACTCTGAGGTTTGGTTTTATTTCCATTTATCAAAAAAGAATATACCTACAAAGACCAATAAAAAGCCCCAAACAAATTTTCCTGGATTAGAAAGAAAAGCATTAAGTATTTGTGGTCTGACTGGATGATTTGCAAGGTCTTGAAATCTTCTCAAACATCCCACCCCTCAACAGCCCTTTAACTTTGCAGATTCCATCTCTCTTACCAGAGACGTGGAACGTGCTCCTCCTTTTCCACCTCCTCCTGAGACCTGTGAAGTCACTGGAGTTTGGCCATTAACTTCAATGACAGCAGGATTATTTCCTTACTGGACAAATTGTTGCCAGTAACATCTGAGGGAAAGAATACTTAATAAACCATTACAGAGCTTTGGTGTGGGTTCAAGCTTTGAGTAGAATTTTAGGGCTGGCTGAATTGGTTCATATTTTCTCTGTACTGGTTCACCCACTCCTAGTCATGATAGGAACAAAATAAACTCCAAGCACCATTTTATCTTACAAGTCAATGGAGCTCTAAATTGCCTTTAAATCTAAGGTCTAGCCTATGCTTTGCACTGTAAACAGCCTTCTCGTGATGCGTGCAGGTGATGGACGGAAACTCTAGTCTAGCGCCGTTTTCAATTTAGGAACACTAATATCCTAGATAAAACCTGTGAACCTCAGCTTAGACCATGTTGAACAATCATTTGCACACCATCATCACAAGAGCTCAGACCTTTTCCATTTCCTTGTTCTTCTGAAGGCCCACAAGACTGGATAAAAGGCAGAGAATAAAGTATACTTCTGCTGTGAAAAGTATATTTTCAAAATAAGCTTGCATGATGACTGTTAACTGAGAAGGAATTTTGGACTGTTCCTGTAATTTGACTATTTCCTAAAATCATCTCGACTTGTACAAATAGTCAGCCTGCGTTTTAAGTTGTAAACTTACTTGACCAGTTTCTTTGCACTGGCATTTCTCTACATGCTTTTTCAATCACTGTTACTGGGGAATAACTAATGTGCTTGAACCACGTTTCTGGAGGGGGCTACATCAGGGTCTTTGAGAATTTTTAATTCAGAAGAGCTGGCTGCGAAAATACACTCTTAGAACTACAGAATGGGCTCAAAGAGTTTTTCTTCTGAGGGGTCTCAGGCTGTTTTTTAAACAAGACATTTACAACATTCTAAGGATTTTTATGTCGTTCTGAAGGTGACTGCCTAGATAGTTGGAATGTTAAAAATTGTGATGCTTCTGGCTTGCTTGCAGGTTTGAGAAGGTTTTCGTAAAACACCTATTTCAAGGTTTTATAATAATGTTCTAAATAAAGTACGTTATATTACTAGAGCGCTGGAGCGCTCTAATAGTTAAAGGTGTGTTGCACGCTACATTATAAAACTCCAACTATTCTATTTGTTCTAAAATCAGCATGATCGAAGTTAAGAATGTGAAATTTGTTGTGGAGTATCAATGGGGTAAACTGTTCATCTTGTGAAACTTTCAGCTGAATCCGTTGGATAAAAGCTGAGTTATCGCAGTTTGAAAACCGCACCTTCAAGACTGATTTTTCATTTAGTCAGATTGTCTGGATCTGGGCAGGGTAGAGGGGTTGAATGTTGGTGAGGAGGAGGAATTAGCCTTTTAGAAAATTAAAGGAGGCTGCCAGGGGGTGCCTTTGGGGTTTTATTTGTAAATCTGATTAGTCATTTTAAAGTTATGGGGTTGTGAAAAAACCCATGTCTGCCTATGGAGAGGGGCAGGGCTGCTTTGAAGAGGAGCGCTGCTCACCACCTCTTCTCCTGTCTTTCCCTTCCCTGAGCAGAGCTTGGGGTAATTGTACCTGGGGGTTTGGGGGCACGGGGGAGTGAGGACAGGGNAGGGAGCACTTTGAGTGTGGGGGAGGCAAGGGAGCAAGGACAGGGGGCACTTTGGGTGTGGGGAGGCAAGGGAGAAAGGGCAGGGGGCACTTTGGGTGTGGGGAGGCAAGGGAGCAAGGACAGGGGAGCACTTTGAGTGTGGGGGAGGCAAGGGCTGAGGGGCAAGAGTGAGGCACGGGGGAGTGAGGACAGGGGGGTAAGGGAGCAAAGGGGGGTTGCTTTGGGTGTGGGGGGCAAGGGAGCAAGGGCATGGGGGCACTTTGAGTGTGGGGGAGGCAAGGGCTGAGGGGCAAGAGTGAAGGCGGGTGCACTTTGGGTGTGGGGGCAAGGGTTTGGTGCGGGGATGCTTTGAGTGTGGGGGGCAAGGGAGTGAGGGCAGGGGGCACTTTGGGTGTTGGGGGCAAGGGAGTGAGGATGAGAGGGCAGGAGGGTGCTTTGGGCGTGGGGGAGGCAAGGGAGTGAGGACAGAGGGCAAGGGAGTGAGGGCAGGGGGTGCTTTGAGTGGGTGGCAAGATAGAAAGGGCAGCGGGTGCTTTGGGTGTTGGGGAGGCAAGGGAGCAAGGCCAGGGGGGCACTTTGGATGTGGGGGAGGCAAGGGAGCAAGGCCAGGGGGGCACTTTGGGTGTGGGGGAGGCAAGGGAGCAAGGGTAGGGGGGCACTTTGTATTTTAACAAAAAATTTGCATATTACATAGTCAAAAAATCTGCAGACACTTGGGATTGGTCCCATTATCTGAATTATGTTTCCAACTTCTGGTGGTGAGAGAATGCAAGCTTTTGGGCCTGAAAACTTACATACGCGCACCAATAGAAATTGGTCCAGTCAAAGATCTCATCTGAACTACGTTTGCCAGATAGGAGTGAGAATCCTCAGCATGATCATAGGCCCTCCATTGTTACAAACAAAGAGATCCCTCAGAATCTAGTGTTAAAAATATTTCTTTCTCCTGTATATTTCTTTCCTTGCTATATAAGCAAGCAAAGAAGTATACAGGAAAAATAGTGCTGAGGGCAACATGGTAAACTTATCAAGTCACAGAGCTGTAAGGGGTCTTAATGGTCATCCAGTCCAGCCTTCTGCACCAATACATAACTCAAACGGGTGTTTAGTCTGGCTTTCATTGTGGGAAGCCCAGGTTACTGTTACTCTGCATTTCTCACTGGCTTTTTAGGTGTGTTTATCTAAGGAAAGTTTAAAGAACTGGTGCATACTTATTTTGAATATAAAATAATTTCCTCATCATCTGTAGCTCATCTGTTTTCAATCCTGTCATTTGAAGTGTCCATTGTATGATGTTTCTGCACAGAATAGCCAAAGGAAACACTGAACTTAATACGTGCTCCTTGGAAAATTCAAATTTCAAACCAATGGTCTCCCTCTAGATTGCTTATTTTTGTTTACTTTGAGATTCAATAAGTAGAAAAGCTTCAGTTTACATTTTGCTGCATGCCAGTTATGTTTTGAAAGTAGAAACAAACCTTTTCTAACAAGTTTAAATAAAAAGATAGAAGCAAGAAAAATGAAATTCAGTCCCTGGATGCCATATACGATTAAATTCTTGGACAGAGCATTTCTGTGATGTGATCTCCTATGTGATCTTATTTCTTTGAACAAGATGCTACTGTAGAAGATAATCCACAGCTGGCTTTTTTGTTTTGTTTGTTTGTTTGGTTTCTCACTCTGAGAGGATGAAGCCTGACAGACCAGGAAACCATGAGAAAGTTTTAGAAAAAACTCAGTGAATAATAACTTGATTCCCTGCTGGAAAAGGTCATATTTATAGAAGATAAGGAGATGAATAGTCAAAATAGTTATTCCAAAATTTTAAAATTGTAAATACATTTGAATACATAAGTAACGTATTAAAATTGTCTGCTTTACCCCATTATAGCCCCTTATTTTATTTTATTTTATTTATTTTATTTTTCAATTTATATCCCGCCCCTCCTGCCCACAGGGCAGCCTGGGGCGGCGAACAGCATTTCATTTAAAACAATAATAAAATTTTAAAACAATTAAAAATACACTACATGGGGAAAAACCCCATCCCTATCCCCACCCCCACCCCCGCCAAAAGCCTGATGGAACAGCCAGGTCTTACATATACGCCGAAACAGCAGGAAGAGTGGGAGCCAGCACTAAGGCTCTGAGTCACAAAGGCTGTTTTTACACAGACGCCCTCCCTCCCCCAGTGGGTGTGCGGGTGGGTATGTGGTGAAGGGGAGGTCCATGTAAACGCCGCGGCGGTGGATAGGGGGATGAGTGTGCACCCATAGGAACACCACGGGCGGTGGGTGGGGGTGCATGCGCACTCCTGCGCAACACCACCCCCCACCCATGGAACCATCCGGCAAACCGGAAGAGGCTCCGTGGGTGGAGGTGGGTGTGTGCCTGTGGGAATGGGTGCACACCTGCCTCCACCCCCCACTGGTGCACACTTATCCCCCCACCCACCACAGTCTGTTTAAAAAGGGCCAAAGGTAGTTACTCCCATGACTAACTTAAGACACACATGTAGGTCGTTTTCACATGGTGCTTCTGGGTGGAGGGATGGGTGTGCGCCAGAGGTGGGTGTACTCCCTTTCCCACGGACGCATACCCATCTCCAGCCACGGAGCCTCTTCTGTTTTTTTGGATGGCTCCATCGGTGGGTGATGGGTGGAGGAGTGTGTGTGTGCCGGGAGCGTGCATGCAGCCCCACTCACCGCCCGTGGTGTTTCTACAGGCGCACACCCATCTCCCCACTCACCATTGCAGGGTGCAGACTGATGCCCCCCTCCACTGCATGCACACCCGCCCACACCCCCAGCGCGGTGGGGAGGGGGATGGTTCTTGTCTGATAGAAGTATTTGAGACTGCTCACCTTGTTAAAATCTGTGTCTGATGGGGAAAAAACCCAGCATGGGACCTTTTCATTAAACACTGCCTTAGTAGCAGCACTTCCTTACTACTACTAATGCATGGCCATATACTCTTTTGATGTAGGTGGCAGTCAGATGGTTGTATCTTGTATATTATCTATGCCTCTAGTTCAATTAACTGGGTGAGTAATGAAAAAGATAATCATGATCAAATTATTCCATGATTACTTGAACAGCTCTATTAAAAATCAACATGGCTGTTTTATAATGCTGTTCTATTCACAGTCGTTCAGATATTAAAGAAACAAACCTCATGTGGAAAGTAGCCCGATGGGGGTTGGGAGGCTACAGTGTAGTTGGCTGTGATGACCTAGGCTCTATTCCAGGGGTGGGCAAAGTTCCCACGCCCAAGAACCACATATCCCACATTTTAATATTGCTGAGAGCCATAAGAGATGCATTACATTGATCATGGCTTCCCCAATCCCAGGGAGAAGGCAGCCCAGCTTTTCCCTAATCCTCTCCCTTACATCAAAGCTCTTGCTGCCAGACAGTCTGGTAGGTTCAGGCAACCGCAATAGTGACAGAGGGCATGCTCCCCTCACAGCCCAAATGAGGCTCCAGCATCTGAAATGGCATCTTAGGCGTTTCTTGCTTCTGAGGGAGCCACATGGACAGTACATCCCCACAGCCTCTTCTGGCGAGAGCCACAGCACAGGTGCCTAAGAAGAGCTGCATGTGGCTCCTCCTGAGCCGCCATTTGCCCACCTCTGCTCTAGTCAGGATTTCCACCCACAGGCCCCAGGAGTAGCACTCTCACGTTGCCCCTAGTTTACTAAATGAGTGGCATTTTTCCTGACTTTGAGCAGATTGAGCAAACACCTGAGCAGATCTACTACATACTGGTGATAACAAGGGAGATCTATTCAGATGTAACGAAAAATGCCACATTATAAAACAAGAAGCATAGCTATGGTGCTGTGTCTGGGGCCGCTGGTGATTAGTGTGACATCTGAAAGCACCCTGAACTGCCATACCACATAGTATGGTAGAACCAGTCCAGAGAATTTTACTACTGCTGTACCATGGCTAACTGCCTGGTACAGTTAAGATGTTCACAAACACCATATTGTAACATCCCCCTCTGGGTTATTACTGACTGCTTTCTGCAGGGGGTGGTTTGGTAGCTGAAAACACATTTACACACCTGTCTTCAAAGTATTATACGGATCCAAGCCCCACTAAGGTGAATAGGGCTTTTGCCAGTACAACGCTTCTCAGTTCACAGTGCCTTTAGACACAAAAGAATTCTTTAAGGATGCTGGTATTGCTGGAAGAGGTAGCACATTCTTTAAAGAATGCTTTTAACTCTTGATCTCTCAAGCCAAAAGGATAGGGCAACTGTCCCTACCATTATCTGTTATGACTCTGAGGTAGAAAGAGAAGATATTCATTCTGGCCTGACATTTCTTAGGATCTCATTATATAGAATGTGCAATTCAGAACATGGATAAATAATTTTGGTTAGAATTCAAAGCACCTTCAGCCCAAACCGCTGAGAACAATGAGTCATCAATTCAGATAAGGTTAGAGGGGGAAATGATTGAGGTTATAAGAATATGTATTGGCATTCTGCTGGAACATAATGTTCTACATATGACAGCAGCTGGGGAGAACCATTTCTTGGAATTTTTCCATTTAATAAATTTTGAATATTGTTTGTTTTCAGGAATCCAAAATTCAGTCAAATGCCTCCTGAGTTATTTAAATTTCTTGAGCCTTCAGGCTTTTAATGCAGTCATAGTAGTGCCAGAATTTTGTTAATCTCCTTCATTTCATTAATAATTGGCCTTTGTTAAAAAAAAAACACCAACACAAATCAATCAGCTAAAGTACCTTCATACATTTTGTCATTTCTGAAAGGAACAATTTTTCTTCTGGGTGAGGAAATTATTTACTACCAAAGTCATATTAAAGAATACCTGCCGGGGGGAGGAGGAGGGAAGAGACTTTCAATTTTTTTTTAGTGTTTATAGAATGATGATATTGCAGTGTTTGACAGAATTAACAGGTAATATTAACAGAGCAGTGTGCATAAATGTATAGTTAGATATGCAAAACGAGGGAGGAAGAAATTCTTATAAGTGGATAGACTGAACCACGAACCCCTCCGCGTAATGCAGTATTGTTTCTCTAAGGGTGAAAACAGACATAACACGTAACTCCATTTAAACACCACTTTCATGTTTTTTATGCATGTTGCAGGGTTTTATTGGTGCCCTGCGCAGCTCTGCAACATGCATAAGAAATGTTAAAGTGGTGTTAAAGTGGAGTTATTGTTATGTCTGTTTTCACCATAAGGGTGACATTTTCAAAAGTGCTTGGAATTGTCGGAATAGACTCCCATGGACACTTTCAGGCCAATATTTGGCTCTTTTAAACATTGCATCCTAGAATGTTACATATGAAGACAGTTCCATTTCCCTATATAGCAAAGTGGATTATGCAGCTTTAAATTAAGTTTAGGTTCTCTCCTTAAAAATAACATCATTCTCTTACTCAACTGCACAAGAAGTAGGAATGTACTGTCCACCACAAAAGTGCCAGTATTTACTTGTCATTACCACTGAGATACCACAGTTATTTCTGTTCCACATATAGTGTGATACTGTAGTTAATTTGAATCAACTGTGTGGTAGCTGTTGATGTTTTAAAAACATCATGTGATCTTGCAAGGTGAATCTTCTCCATTAACTAGGAGATGGAGCCATAGGTCCTGATTGAAAGTCCACAGGCATGTACCTGGTATGCACGCATGTGGATCTAACCTACTATGTGTGTACACACACAGAGTATGCATACATGGCACCACCTGGGAAGCCCACCACCTCCCGACAATGCTGCCACCCATCACAGGAAGAAGCAGGGCTGCAGTGAAGGAAGGACCTTGGATTGGGGCCAGAGATTGCATAATTATGGCAATAATCTGATTGTCTCAGAAAAAAAGACAGAAATTTTGAAGAGTGTCCTCCTTCCCATCCCAACCCCACAATTCTATTGATACCTTCCTGCCTTATGACTGAGAATAGCTCAATAATATCATCATCAGTGTGAAGTGCATTACTCTGGTTGGCATCCTCTCCTCTAAGGCTGAGCATAAGCCCCCATCATATTCAGGCACTTTTGGCCCAGAATATTGGATTTCATATTTACAGACTTGGATCTTTTCCATGGCAGCAAAATACAATGTGTTCGTTCTACAAATGACAGGCAGGGAGAACTCTCTGATGATTTATTGGTATAAATAGCATATAATCAGGGCAATGAATCCAATTTGCAGTATTTGTTACTTCCTTTAATGCTGTGCGAGAAGACCACTATAAAGCAAAATATCCTACAACCATTTTCAAGAAAGGAATAATCCAGCATGTATAGTTCAGAAATGGATGTCAGCTGTATGGTAATGCTCTCTGCACAAACATCTGCATCAATTATATCTCAAACATGATAAAAACTTGTTCTTAAAGAGGGCAAAGTAACCAACCTGATGCAGTTAGTGATCAGATTTATTTTGACACGACCACATTGTTGAACAGTTGCCATTGTGCTTTTGTACAACAATGTGTTTAGCACTCGACCCACTCTGTTCACGTACTCTTGCATTCCCTCCTTGACATTACACTGCTGTTAAGCAGCAAGCAGGCACGCTCAACAAAATGTTTAATTTACAGGCATGTGTGATTCCCTTTTTGATTATCCATCCCCAACACAATAAAATCCAGCTGATGCAGAACTCCACCAATGCTGCCAAATCATGTTACTAAGAGAGAGGGATTCATTTAGCTGCACAGAAACACCTCCAAAATTCCCCTTTATTGGATTCCACTGCCAATCACATTAATCCCAACACAAATGTCAAAATAAGATCGGGAAAAAACCCGAGCGTGATTAAAAAAGCTAGTAACAAGGAAGGAGCTCAACATACACTCAAAAAGGTCACGGTTAAATGAGGTAATGCCTCTCCTCTGTATATGTAAACTCTTGAAAGAAAAGGGCAATTCTATTGGGTGGGATTTTGCAAATTATTCAGAGCCTGGCCTAATTCTCCACAAGAAATTAATGGCAAAACTCATACTTACTTCAGTATCAACTGAGTTAGTGTAAGGAACTGGGACTTGAACTGACACCCTGAGCACAGTGGCCAGTACCTGACAGGCCAACATCTAGTGCTTTTGATATCACAACTGTATGGTCAGATTTTCAAAACAGCTTGGGGCAATGTTTCTTCTGAGCCTCCCTAAGCAGAGGCAGGGTACAAAGGGTGGGGGTATTTAGCATTAGAGTGTGTGTGTGTGGGGTGGGGTGTTATGTATAGATGTTGGACTTCTGTATGCATCGTCTGGCCAGGGTGAAGCTTTGTCCCTGGGGATACTGTTCACATCATGTAGGGAAGAAGTTGGGGTTCATGCATGAGAAGCGTAACCTTCTACGGAACTTAGTGCTAGGGGAGTGGGTAACTGAAGCCAATAGGAAAACAGCCCTTGGCCCACCAGTAATGATGGCCACCAGGCCCCTTGTTGTGCTCCCTTAAGGGGCGCTTTTGGGCGGGAAAACAGCTGCACTACCTGCTGCAGCAAGATCAGCAGCGGGGCTTCCGGGCCGGCGGGAAAACAGCAACCTGGCTAAGGTTGCCCATGGCAACGGGCTTAACAACCAACACAAGAGCATGGCCGATAAGGCCCTCCCACAAGGGGAGGAATGTCACTGCCGGCTGGGAGGCTCCCTCCTCATTTCAACGAGGGAGCCAGGAGCTGTAAGCCCCCACCCTCCCTCTCTGAGGCACTGTGGGTCAGTTTTCTGGCCGCCTTCGGGGGCCAGGAAGAAATTTTTACAAGAGTCTCAAATTGGCTACAACAATCTCTTGGTTTTTGCCTTCCTCATAGCGTCTCTGTCGATATTTGGTCCAGTGAGCTTGTAGGTTGATATATGGGAGGGTGTTGTTGCTGAAATGGACATTGTCACACTCTTGCAGGGGTCTAGTATGGTTATGCTGTTAGAATAGATAATTAAGTAGCAATTGGAGGCATCTCCTTAAGAGATGGGGAGGCAACACCTGGTGCAGAAGCCCTGAGAGAGGAGTGTTTAGAAGGACGGCAGGGAGAAGCACAGTCCTCAATCCTTTGGCACCGCGTTCTTCCTCTGGTCCAGAAAGGACACTGTCCCTTTCAGTCACGGCTGCAGGCTGGTGAGCAAAGGGGAGACGTTGTTGGAGTTGGCACTGGAGGGCACATCCAGGCCAAGCCATGTCAGTTATTGTTAAGGAGTTGAGAGTACTGGACCCATATTGCTTAGAGGCAATTACCCCACTTAGTCTAATTACAATTTGAATAAAGAGTGCGGCTATTAAAACCTGAGGTTGAGTCCTTGTCTCATTCCGGATGCGCCGACAATGGAGCTTTGGCTAAGGCCCCACTTTGACCCATTTTAGATGCCCAAACATCACCATAATGGCCTTATTTTCAAATGAGCTTAACTCCTATATGATTAGCATGCTGTGCTCCTCTGAAAATCTGATCAGAGGTGACACAATGATAGCTGCTGATTTCTCCTTTGATTTTAATGAGAGCAGAAGTTTTTGGGAAACATGACCCTGATTTGGGGTACTTAGTACTTGGAAGTCTGGCTTTTGGCATAAAATTCCTAGATACTTATATTGCTAGTATTGACTGTCTTTCTTATGCTGGCATATTAAAACTAGAGCTGAAATGAGAATAGATATTATTCTCACGAAAATCTTGTAAAAACCGAGAATCAGGATCAAGGTTCTCGACCCTGATTCAGATTCTTGCAAGATTTCTTGCTCCCCCCCCCAACCCCCTCCGAAGCTGGTCTCTCGAATCCCAGCCTGAAGAAATTTAAGGAGAGAGGGAGGGAGGAAACCATGCTAATCCCTGCCCAGCTACTTTGTCTGGTGCTGGCAGCTGTCTCGGTGGGGAAAACTTTCCAATGGCAAATTTTCAGGAATGGGAAGGGGGAGAGCAGGGAGGAGACAGACTTGGCCAATATCTTAGCATTCTATTGGCTAGCAAGAGTCAGCAGCCAATAGAACACTGAAAAGCTGTGCTGAGCCCACCTCTTCCCTTCAGCTCTCCCCCTCCCATCTGGAAGTCCTTTGGAGGGGGCAGATCTTGACTATTCTATTGGCTATCAGGAGCCTGAGCACCCGAAGGCAGAAAAGCTGTGCCAAGCCCATCTCTTTACTTCAGCTCCCCCCTTTGTCCTATCTGGAAACAGGGAGGAGTAGTGTAGTTGATTTGCACATTGTTTACCCATGTGGTTACCTTGTCTGGGATTGAAAACAGATCTTAATTTGTATCTCTTCCGACTGGAGCTGACCTATTTCTCGCAAGTGTTTCATTTAGGCTCTGATTCAGCAGTCTATTCCTGTCTAACACAGCACTGAAACGTGTTTGGTTTTAAGCTTGTTGTGCGTAACTTCGGTGAGACTTGGACAAACACTTTGGGTAATTTCAGACGTGACGGGCCCGGAGGCCCGCCACACTGAACCCTGGACCGGGATCTGTCTTGGATCCCGGTCCGTGATCAGACCGGCCGTCTTTTAGATGTGCCGGCGGCAATGGGGAGGAGGCAGGGCTGTGCGGTGCGACGTGTGGCCGCTCAACCCCGACACCCCCGCGCTCCCTCGGCCGCCCGTCCATGGGGAGACGGGCGGGCGCAGCGGCCAATGAGGCCGCTTCACCCGACCCCATCCCGTGTTTGGAGCCTGATTCCGGAACGGGGCTGGTGAGCAGACGCGCGGCACCACCATCACCATCCCCGTCCCAGATTGTGGCCACTCTAACCACAGTTCTCAACCTCCGGCTGGTCAGAGGTTGAGAACTGTGGTCAAATTTGATCCCGGCCAGGGGTTCACCATGGTAAACATCTGGCCGGGACCAAACAGACATTCCTGGAAACGCCACAACCACAGGGAATCCACTGGGGTTCACTGTGGTGAAAGGCGTTTTCGTAACGTCTGAAATTACCCTTTGTTGAATAGGGACTGCAAAATAATAACAGAAAGGAAAAAGAAAAGGATGAAAGTGCCCATTTTATTATTTTTTGATGAGTACCACTGTCAAAACTGATTCCAACTAACATTAGGCTAGATTTATTCCTGATGTAATTTCAAGGGATGAGTTTAATCCATTATTTTATATTGTGATGGTAGAAGAAAAAGCACAACTTTTGCTCTGACTCACTAATTTATCTTGACTAATAATTACCACAGGTATGCAGGCAACATCTCATGTCCCATATCACTACCATTATCATCAGTGGATAGGAAATAAGCTGTAGGACATCCTGCATATATCTAATGCTTAGAATCTGGTTACTGTGTTGGTCCCTGCCTGGAAAAAAAGAGCTCTGTGAAGCTCCAAAGCTTGCACATACTCACCAATAGACATTGGTTCAGTAAAAAGTATCATTGTAACTACTCTGTCTCTTCTCTTACACATATCCAGGTTATTCTTACACGCACACTATATGAATAATAGGGAAATGTCTAAAATGAACATTTGTTTTGGAATTCTTCCCTATTTTTTCATTTTGACCCTCCTGTGTTAACAATATACACTGTCAGCTTTTGCTGTATTGTTAAAGCAAGGACACTTCTCTAATTAGGGGAAGGGTGGAGTATAAATATGAATAAATCAATAAAAATTAATGTTATAATTATCAACATTATATCAGACTTGCAACATCAAGTTCTTAATCTTTGCCTTTAGTGTTCCCTAAAACGGGGGTGGTATATAAGAATATATTCCTTATTTTAAAAAATCTGCTAAGAAAACTTTAAAGGGCCACATCTGCAAGTGCTCAACACCTCAAATCAGGGGCAGACCTGCAAAAGTGCTCACCATCCCGCTGTCCCCATTGTGTTCCCACGCTGCCAGATTTTCACTAAAGCTCAGAGTAAATGGAATTTGAGGACTTTTAAAGCCCAGTTTAAAAATACTCTTAAAATCCAGTTCTTTACAGGGGCTGAGCTCTTTTGAAAATGTTTCTACATATGTCTATATGCACCTGAACAGTACATGCCTCTTCCATTGCTGCCTTTTATAAGTTAGCTCTCTCCTCTGTTTCACCCTGCATGCATTAAGTAGTAATCCAGGTAATTATAACTTACTAAGGATGTTAACAAACAAGATATTAGCCCACATTTGCCCACACCAGGTGGGTGTCCACTTGGCCTTTGATTAGGTGATTGCCCCCACCAGACAGGTGGCTACCACCCACCAAACATGCAGCCCATGTTAATGGTGAGATCCTGCAACATGTAGAGCCCGCTGTGTGGGTGAATGCAGGCTAATGTGCACCCACATGTCCGCATCCTGTCAATTAGGTTGCATGCAGCCTCGCCCGCATACCGGTCCACCAACACCATAGAGTCGCAGGCGAAAAGCATAGAGCAGAATGTTGCACAACACAATGGCTTAGCTGCTGAGGTCTGGAGGGTGGACAGGCACTGGGCCCACCTCTGGCAGCAGTTCAAGTGCTCAGACAGTGTGCTGGAGAAGACAAGCAAGGAGATGGGCATGCGTTCTGCTGTCACAGTCTATCCAGATCCAGAACTCCCTTCTCCAGGCTGTAGCTGCCATGACTGCAATAATTGTTGCTGATGGGCAGGCTCCCTTGAACTTCTCCACCTGGATCCCACCCACTTACCCTGGCTTCCCCAGCATTCAACCCTACAGGGAAAGCACCCGCGCCCTCTCCGCTCTGCACTTGCTCAAGTCAACCAACCCTGTTCCAGGCATGCCTCGCCCTCTACCAGCAAATCAAACATGCTGCCTCCTCGGCCTCCACAGGAGGAGGAGGGGAGGAGGAGAATGTTGCCCACAATTACCCCCATCCAAGTAACTGCACCCAGCTGCACCAAAAAGGGGAAGGCACAGGAAAAATTACAAAAAAGTAGTCAATATAATGTTAATATAAAGTAAAATATAAATTTAATGAAAGTTTAAATGTTTTTTATATTGTTGAATAAGTTATATTTTTCTGAGTCAGTGGTTTCTGTGCTTAATCTGGGAAAGGCGGGAAGTTTGAGGGAGTGGGGACTGTATGGCATTGCATGGGGTTGGGAGGGAAATTAGGGTGCAGGTGCCCTCTGAAAACAGTTCCTCTGACAGTGCATTTGAACATGAAGGCGGGGGGACACGGGGAGTGCGTCAAGACTGGCTGCATGGCATAGTGATAAGCTGCTTACAGGGGCTGGAGGTTTGGAAACACTTGCACTTGAGGGGGGTGGGGGTGGCTTGGAGGCAGCTCACCTGTGCCTCTGCGCTTCCTATTGCCATTCACAGACCCAGCCAGCCTGTGAATACCAACAGGAAAAAGCAAGGGTTCATGGTGCAGCCGGCTGCTTTGGGAATGTCAGTAGGGAACAGAAATGGTGGAAAATAGCACTGGCTGGAGGGTGGTGGTCCAAGAGGGAAAATATGCTGTCCCAGTGAGGGGGAGGGCTGAATGGATCAGAGGAAAACACATTGGGGCCAATCCCAAGCTCTACACGCGTGTGCGCTCCACCTCACAGTTTGCACGCATGCTGTAGGCCCCGTTCCGGGAACTATTACTGTGAGTGGGGACTGCCCGCAGTATTACTGCGAGAAGTATTACTGTGAGTGGGGGCTGCCCGTAAACACAAGAACTACATGCAGGATCTGCCCATTTATTTATTTATTTATTTAATTATTTATACCCCGTCCCATCCAGCCTCATGGCAGCTCGGGGCAGCTTACAGAAGTTAAAACAAATACAAATATATAAAGATATATGAAAAGGGGAGGGGGGTGTTACAAAAACATTAAATACAATAAAAAGAGGTAAGACCCACTGGCTAAAAAATCCCACCCCCTATCCCTTTACCCCCCTCCCCCAAAGGCCTGCAGCCTCCGAACTGTCACCAAGGGCAGCCCAACCTTCTGTTCTTCGAGAGGCTCCTCACATGATATATTTTATACAGCTCCGCCGGGTGGGGAGTCAGTGGGCGCGCCAGTGCATGGATGGGGCATGCACACGGCTGCACACACATCCCCACTCACCCACCACTCATCCACACCCACATAGTAACCACCGTTTCCACCGGTTGCTCCATGCGTGGGGATCAGTTGGTGGTGGTGGGAGTGGGGATGCATGTTAGGCGAGCACGCACGCACCCCTGCTCACGATGGGCACATGCACCACGTCATTCACACGGGGTTCCCGCACCCATGAACACACAGAAATCTGCGTGTTCATGGCTGGGAGAGGCCTGTGTAAAAAGGGCCACATTCTCACAACTGTCTTACTTATACTATCTTAGTTAGGAATTTAGGATGTAAAGCAATATCTATTCTGTCTTGGAAAATAAATCTGCAAATATGGTTCTGAGATTATTATGGCTGCTATTTCACAAACTTTTCTTAAATGAAGTTATTGCCAACAGGAATACTGTCTTTAAACCCGCATCCCCATAACCAGTTCATTTGTGCTCCCATATAATCAATTCACGCTGCCCCGTGGGCACAAATTAAATGGTTATGGGTGGGGGCAGCATGAATTGATTATATGGGGGCGGCGGGGCGCAAATGAACTGGTTATATGTCTCTTTTCATGGCATAATGCGCTTAATAAGCTAGCTGCATTTTGGGTGTCTTGTATGTGTGATAGCAGCACCTCTGGACTGGTCGCACCGCATGCGTGCACAAGGCACAGGCGGCACCAGCAGCAAGAAGCAACAGGCCCTGGAGGCCAGACTGGCCAAGCTCATCCCCATCCCCATTAAGGTAGCGGACGCAGTCAGTCTCTCTGTGCCTGCCTCACTGCCCGCCCGGCTGCCCCTGCAGTGGAACCACTCCTGGGGAGTGGTGGTAGACACTCAGCTGGGGAGGGGGGGAAGCATTAGGAGGCCATGCTTCTCCATGGTTGCTCGGAGGGGTGGAGAATGTGAATCCTTCCTGTCCAGAGGGAGTAAGTTTTATGTAAATTTATACATTTGCATAATTAGGTCAGGCCTAATTATGCAAATTAGGCCCCGCACCAAGACTTTGCACATGGCCTCACAAACCCTGGGGCCGGCCCTGCCAGCAGGACCCTGAAACTCCGCACCTGTGGGGCCAGCCGGAGGTGGATCCCCTCCACAAGTGGGGCCATCGCCTCAGCTGCCCCACCCACCAACATCACCTCCGTCTTATCAGGGTTCAGCCTCAGTCTCATCCAGTCGCTCACAGCTGTCAGGCACTGGGAAAGCACCGAGACTGCAGGACCTGGGTCTGCTGAAAAAGAGAGGTATAGCTGGGTGTCAACAGCATACTGGTGACAACCCTCACCAAACCGTCTCACAACCTCCCCCAGGGGTTGCATGTAAATATTAAAAAACAATGGAGACAGAATGGAACCTTGCGGCCTGCATGCTAAACATGTGATTGGGGACTGAGTGGAGGCTTGCTATATTTTGTTAACTGAATCTAATTATACCAATCGGGGACTGCGAACATGGATTCTAGCGAGCTATTGTCTCATTTGTTTACACTAAATCTTAGCGAGGGAGACTGATATATTGAAATGTTCTGAGACAAAGAAAGATATTTTGGCAAGAGAAGCCTCTGTTTGAAAAATGGTTTTTGATTCATCAATTCCTGTCTTCCAAATTAAGTAAAATAAGCAGGATATAGGAAACACCTAAATATAAATATAGCAGTTGGGGCTTTAGTGAATCAAATTTCTCTCTCCTTCATGTCGTATGCTACAGCAACCACTGAAGCAGCATATACTATATAGGACACACAGTGCCATTGCGCTAATCGGTCCCAGCAGACCTTATGGTGCACTTTGCTGCAAAAGCAATTTTCATTTTTAACTCCAATACCCTTTAAGAGAACACTGCCTTTTTCAAAATAATCATCTCTCAATCTGAGTGACTCAGAGCTGGTGCCTTTCAATTTCCCTCCCTTTTGCCTTTAAACACTTAGGCTTGGAATTATTTTCATTTTGGGTGAAAGAAGGAAGATGGAGTGGCATGAGGTTTTAGAAGATGTCTACCTATTTTTCTCCCAACAGCCTTTCATAAAGGTGGTGGAAAAGGGCGGGAGAAGCAACATTAGCTAAAGAGATTGACATTATCACAAGGGTTCTTGGGTGGCAGAGAGATAAGCCCTCAGAAGCAGCTCTTTCCTATAAAAGCCTTGGAGTTAGAACAGACCAATGAGCAATGAAAGAGCTATATCATTCAGCTTGTTAAGCTGCCACTTCAGAACCAAGACTGAACTTTAGTTTAAATCAAAGAAATTAGATTTTTGGAGCATGTAATTACTGCAGGTATGCAAGACAGTAAATTAGTTTTGTAAACAAAACAAAAAGCAACGTGCAGGACTTTGAAATTTAAAAGTAAATGCAACAGGTCTTTATAGTTACCCACAGCACATCTGTTTACTGTGTATTTCAGTTACACTTCTAAACACTTACACTTCTTCTGCAAAAAAGATGACACTTTTATTGTCCTGTAATTTTTTCCTCCATTTTCATTCCATTTTTCATCTTGGCTACTGACTAATACCTGCATCCTAAACCACACCTCACAACATTTTGAGCATCCAAAGAGGGACAAGTCCCACCCCCTGGGTGAATACACGCTGCTCTCACTCACATCTCCCACTATTCCAAGCGCATAAAGAGGCACAGAGGCTCTCCTCTTTATTGTTCCACTTTAGTTTTTTGACATTCCACCATTTCCCCATTGTTCTCTCAAGTGCTTCTACTAGGAAAGAGGTGTCTGAGGTCAGAGTATGAATCTTTCATTGCTCTTTCCCGAGAGAGTGACCTCAACCCCCTGAAAGATGGACAGTGGGATTCAGCACCAAGAGAGAGACTGATCACCTAATAAATAGGGCTGTTGAGAGAGATGCTGCACTAGGACCCATTCTGTCCACTCAGAGACTGGGTACTAAACATGAATAACAGCTGTTTGTTCTTTAAGGCCCTTTTCACACAGGCCGCGGTGGGTGGGGGGATGGGTATGCGCCAGTGGCGGGTGGGTGTGCGGCTGTTCCCATGGACACACACCCATCTCCACCCACCTCCACGCATGGAGGAACCGGCATTGGTGCCCGTTGCTCTGTGCGTGGGAGATGGGTGGAGCGCAGGAGCGTGCATGCACCCCCACCCACCGCTGGCGGCGTTCCTACAAACGCCCCATACAAACACCTGCCTGCCATGTCATTCACACGGACATCCCCCAACCTGCACACATGTGAGGGGGAAGCATCCATGTGAAAAGGGCCAATGTGCCAAGTCCTCATTATTTTAATAATGTAAGCAGTGGCACTGGCTTTACTGGGGGCATTTTCAGATGTGACGGGCCTCTTGGCCCGCTACGCTGAACTCTGGACCGGGATCATTACCAGACCACAGTCCGTGATGAGGCTGACCGTCCTTCAGACGTGCCGGCTGCATCACTAAAGGGAAACAGGGAGGGGACAGGGCTGAGTGGTGTGACATGCAGCTGCACGTCTCTCCCCCCCCCCCCTCTCATAGACACCCTCCCACAGGGAGACAGGCAGGCGCAGCAGCCAATGAGGCCGCTGCGCTTGACTGCTGCCAGTGGCCTGGGCCATGATCAGGAAAGGGACAAGGTAATTGACATTACCTTTGGCCCTTTCATGTTCGTGGTTAATTTAACCACGGTTCTGGCTCTGTGGTTAGCTGCAGAGCCGGAACCGTGGTCAATATTGATCCCTGCCAGGTGTTCACTGTGGTGAGCATCTGGCAGGGGTCAATCAGACATTATGGGCGTCACAGCCACCCCACTAAATTCACTATGGTTCAGTGGGGTTCACTGTGGTCCCGTAACGTCTGAAAATACCCTGGGAATCTTTAGCTTAATAAATAGAAATGGATTTTATATTACTGGTTGCAGCTAGCATAAGAATATGCTTAGCTCAGAGGTGGGGAACCCTCTCCCTCCCATAGGCCACTTTGTAAATTAGAACAAGCTCCAAGAGCCACATGGAAGTTGGTGGTGAGGATGCTTAAGGGGTGCACTCAGGAAGAAAAGGGTCCAGATCATGGATCTGGGCCATGGATCTGTCCCCTGTCCTTGGGTGCATGCCCTTGTCTCTGCTCCCTTACCCTGAATTCAGGATTTTGGTGCTTGGAGTTAGGAACTGGATTGAGGGCCCAGATCCAGAAACTGGAAAGAAGCCAAATAGAAGCTAGCCGCAGGCTGCATTTGGCTCCCGGGCCTGAGGTTCCTCACCCCTGTTCAGCTGAAGCACATTATTCAGCCACTCTTATTGTCTCTGTATTACAGAGTTTCGGGTATTGTGCGAAGGCTAGTTAACAAATTATAAAATTTGGAATTCAAGCTATGTGGCCACTGGCCATCTTTTTTTCTGTATTAAGTATATGTTTCTTTAATATAATGCTCCTTTTAAGACAGACACCCATCATGTTCTGAAACATGTCATTAGATGGGGGGTGGGGTTATAGTATCCTTATCAAAGAAATCACTCAGACCACCTACATCTTCCAAAATACCAACTGTACATCCATGTTTATCTTAGTTAAATTTAAGAAGAAAACATAAATGCATGTGCTGAAGGACTTCTGCTATGCCTTGGAAATAGGCTGATGCATGCAATTTTACTGGAACTTCATTGACATCAAACTGGACTCTAGTGAAATTGTTAACACAATTAATATACTTTTTAACTAAACTTCCTATAAGCATTTTAACTCAAATTTTATATGATTTTTTAGAGAAATGTTTTTAAATTAATACTACTGTAAAAGCCTTTTGGCTTTAAACAATTAAAACTTATCAGGTGTGCCCATTAATTGCTAATATTAAGTAGCTAGGCGACTAAATTAAGTGTCTTATAAATGGGTGTTAATAGACAAGAGATTAGCCTGCTGGAGTCCAGAGTTGCTCCATGGAGCCCACACACATCCACCACTTGCAGGCACCAAACTTCACCCCCCCACCCCCCTCTGACACACAGCTGCTGCGACCCTTGGGTAAAGGGAGCCACACCTGCTGCAGTCTTTGTCCATGTTCTAGTTTATTTTCACTTTTTGGAGTACTATAAAAAGTGAAAGCGAACAGGCAAAGTGTCTGTAAGAGGGGAGGGAGCGCTCGCTCCCTGGACCACTCTAGGCTCTCCGCCTAGGACTCGATGATCCTGGTGGACCTGGACACACGCAGAAGCTGTGTGCACCCTAACAGACAGGAGGCAGCCATGTGAGCATGCATTCGTCCACCTTAGCCAGCATGTGCCTGGACGATGGGCTCCACATTTACTGGGCTGTTGCCATGAGTCAGGACTGCAGGTGAACATCTAACAGTCACCTAATGGTGGCCACCCATCTGAAGTGGGCTATTGTGGCTACTGCATTGTCTGTTAACACCCAATTACTATGTTAAATTGACGTTTTAAATAAGCCATTTTATTTACATTCTGTCAGGAAAAGCTGTATTACATGGAGAGGGAGAGACTGAAATTGTTGCTTTTGTGTTCTACTTCAACTGTAAAACTCTTAAAGGCAGGGATCAAGGGCATGGAGGGGCTCCCGTATGAGGAGAGGCTTGGTAGGTTGGGGCTCTTCATTTTGGAGAAGAGACGACTGAGAGGAGATATAATAGAGGTCTCTAAAATCATGAGTGGTGTGGAACTAATAAACAAGGAGAAGTTATTTACCCTCTCAGCTAGTACTAGAACTAGGGGACACTCCATGAAACTCATGGGTGGCAAGTTTAAAACAAAAAAAATATTATTTCACTCAATGTATAATTGGGTTGTGGAATCTACTGCCACAGGCTGTGATAAGGGCCAGTACTATAGCTGAGTTCACAAGAGGTTTGGACAAGTTTCTGGAAGATAGGTCCATTAGCAGCTATTAGCCAGACAAGATCAGGGAACATGACGGAAGCTGGGGGAAAACAACAGGGAATTGATTCCCCATTGTGACCTGGTGGNGTGATTGACCACTATTGGAGAGAGGATGGTCTGACGCAGTATGGCACTTCTTATGTTCTTATCATGTTTCTATTATGCATTTGTCAATGCCTAGTGCAACTGGGTCCTGGTTTATGACTAGGGCTCCTAGTTGCTACTGAAATATAATAATTTTCAAAATTTCAGCCAAAGAACTCTTGCGTGTTTCTTCTGGGAAAGGAGTAAGAGAGAACCAACACCTGACATTACATTTGTTAGTCACATCAGTCAGGAGCTATGGCCTGCCTAATCCAACATCTATTCAAGTCAATGCAAAGTTTCCCCTTGATTTCAATGGGCATTGGATTAAGTCCTTAATGCACCCCAAATAGACATCCAGATTCCACTGTATAGAGCCTAAGCAAAATATAGTATTTACTTACAGCAATATATTATTTTAACTGAATCAATAAAGGAGGAAAGCACCATGTTTGTTTATGTGAGAAAAACCTACACCTCAGCTCTCACTTTCCCTTCTGAATCTGAGCCATGAACAGATTCTCTCCTTTTGCATAATTGGAGAGTGGATTTTTGGCTGGCATCACAAGCACATGGGTACCATAACATTCAGCAGCTCTATGTACAACATTGTAAAAAAAAAATAATTCAATTATTCTTGTTAGCTCTTCATCAGGTCTTTTGTCTTTGTTTAGTGGATTTGGAAGAGACTGGGTCCTTTGTGCTGTTCAGTATCATGACCAGTTGGCAGGCACTACCTGATACTGTGCATTTACAGACAGGCAGTAAGGGACAGCAGACGGAGCAGCAGAAGCTGTAGTATGCATGCGTAATTCCTCTTTGGATATTGCCTGTGAAAAATCTTCCTGGTCGTGTGAATGCAGATATGACTTTCACAATAAATATTCTCTTATCAAATTCAATTTTTCATGATGTTAGAGATCATCAGATGAAGTAAATTCAGATATTAAGTAGTTCTTGTTCAAATAGACCTTTTTGCCTTCCCCCCCAACTGAAAATGTGTGTTAAGAATATTGTTATATTAGGAATTCAATCAGCACTACTCTGGAGGAAGGGTAAAAACAAATGTGATGGGGGAGAGTCACATATGCAGGCAGCTGCCACTCCGCAGGTTAGCGGGGAAAGAAGTTCAAATGAGAACTCCCCACCCCCCGAATCCTGGCAGGGAGGTTGCTGTCACAAGTCCCTTCATGCCACGAGTCAGCTGAGTAGCCGTCTACAGAGGATAGGACTCCCTGACCCTTTCTGCCGAGCAGGATTGGGCCCCTGGGAGGAGTTGCCTCCAAACTGCTGATCGTGGGGCCGGGGGGCAGAGAAGCGCATTCACCTGGCCTGGGTGTGCGTGCCAAACAGTTGATTTGAGGGGTCCAGAGGACGCGGCTAATAGCAGCTAGCTGCCCGCTCCAAGGCAGAAGTGGGCAAACATCTGGTGGCCACCAAACTGACGAGCAGGTGAATCACAGGCTACTGTCTTGTTTGTGTTTGAGGATGACATCCACAGAGAGTAATAGAACGAAGACAGACTTCTATCAATGTGAGTTTTTAACATTCAAGTAAAAAGGAGTATATGTCCGTAGACAAAGCAAACAATACTAAAAGGGTATACACAAAAGCTTCCTTCCAAAGTAGGCCTCCATCAATGAGGCCAATAAGTCTCACAGATTGCTAACAATTATGGTCAACTCCATTTGAAATGTATTTTTGTTAATCAATGAATTCAGCCATGTTTGCACCTAAGAGAGCATGGTCTTCTCTGAACTACTCAGAAAACAGAGGGGGGCTGTGCATGTGAAGCAGTGTTAACCCAGTGAAGGATTTGATCCATTGTATATGTAGAGCTAAATTTAGTCAGAAGGGGTGGAATTTTCCTTACTTTGCCAGTTTCCCCATTGATTTCAGTGGGAATAGAATCAGCTCAAGAGTTTGGGAAAAATCCAACCAAAGCCTTGTGTGTGTATTTTGATTTGAAGATAGTTAATTGGGTCTTTGAATTCCTTCACTTGAGTAAGAAACCAAAACTTCTCAGTTCTGTGGCTTTTAACTGAGTTCTGGAATATTTTTAAAGCATTTTTTTCTTTTTACTATTGCCTGTCTACAAAGTCATTAAAACAGATACGGAGAAGAGAGTCACTGAAAATCTTCAGAGAGGGAGATGAAATAGGGGGCTGGGCTATGGAAATGAATAGATGTTTTGGACAATTCTATGGTTTGAGATGAAGCATTTAAACAAAAATTTACTCTGGTATTTACAGGAAATCCAGAAAGGCAGTAGTGGAGACTGTATATGTTCTCTTTTCCAAACAAAAAACACCAGAGGGTTCTCTGGAGCAAAATAAAAATCTCTTTCTTAGAGAGGACTAAACAAAACCAAAAGAATACAGTGGTCAGAAGGCGAGTAAAAGGATCCCCTTCCCCCACTTACCTTCATTTTGTTTGTTTATTTTTGAGATATTTTGTGAGATCTCGATTCACAGATGAAATCTTGTGAGAATCAACTCAGATTTTCATTTCAGCCTTAATCTGGATAAGTTGTTCTTCAGTCCTCAAATGGACTCCAGTGTGTTATAGAAGGGTAAAGTAGGCTTATTAGAGCTGTATTGTTCCTCAGTGTATTACAGTGTGGAAAATATGAAATGGAAGTAAAGTCAGATTATTTTGGTGAATTAATCAGTGTATAATTTAGTGCAGAAATATGTTCCCAATTTAAGACAGTTAATGACTGTTTTTACACGGACGCCCCCCCCCTCCCCGCCCGGTGTTCGGGCGGATGTGCGGGGGGGAGGTGTTCGTGTATACGGCTGGCGGTGGGTGGGTGGATGGGTGTCCGCTTGGTGTCCGCCCGTGTGAACACCGAGCAGAATGGGTGAGGGTGTGTGCGCGCTCCCATGCAACACCCACCTCCACCCACCGCACACCCATCTCCACCCATGAAGCCCTCTGGAAAACTAGAGGCTGCGTGGGTGGAGGTGTGCCTCTGTCTGTTTATATGGACATACACACACACCTCCACCCACCATGGCAAAACACCCATCCCCCCACCCACCTCCGTCCACATAAAAACGGCCAGTATGTTAATTTTTTAGTAGTGAATTTTTACCATTTTCAGGTTTCCATTTCAAAATGGTTTTATTGCTTGCGCTTCTTTAGTCCTAGTATTAACTCTTGTCCTCTAGTATTATGCAGGTATTTCATGATTGATTGCAGATGCCAAATGTGACTACTGTACAGCTGTAGGACCATCAAGAAATGGTCCTTTCCAAATTTTAACAATAAGTTCATCTTAGTCCAGTGGCTTCTCATTTTCCTCCGAGCTCATTTCTCGTCAACCCCCTCCCACTCAATATCCCTGTCTATTCCCTCACGTGATAAATAACACTGTCTTATCAAGGTCAGTCAGAAAGGCCCTTTTTACATATCTCATAAATTTTAGCCAGGTGCCACTGATGTGAGATTAATGTAATGGCACTACGGCAAGCACTCAGGCTTGTCTTAATTATGCTAAGGTTGCCGGTTCACAGTTTCTCTTCATCTGTCTCCCGCTTTAGGGAACACTAAACACTATGTCATTAGATTGTCTGTTCCACAACATTGGCCCTTTGCATTTACAAAGTCATCAGATGGCTTATGACCTAGCTTTTCTAAGAAATTACATTAAATAAATAGTAAAAACAAAAATTAAACAGAAACGTTATCTGTTGGAAAAGGGGAGAAATCAGATTCTTGGTAGTGTCTACTTTTAAATAGCTGGACTGCAGCCCCATTTCCCCCTGTACTTCCCATGAAGAGTGTGGCCACAAAGCTTGTCTGAGTTTTGACATTTGTGTTGACTGAGATCTAACTAAATTAATCTTCTGTTGAGTTACTTTGCCTCCCTTTTTTCAGGTCAAGAAAGATATGAGAGTGACCCAGGATAGTTTAAAGGATACAGATTAATAGTGATAAAGGATCAGATTCTAGCTTAGTTGACCTAAGAAGCAGCTGTCTCTGTAGGCATTTCTTTTGGTTCTCATAGATCTTACCCATGAAATACAATGTGATTAAGGTTCAAAATTACAAAAACAAAGTCCATTCCCCAAAACCTCCCCAAATATTTTCATTTTCATTGTAAAGGAACCACAGAATCATCCCCACCTCCCCCCGTAAAGCAGTCCCCGTCCACTAAAGCAGACTGATGAATTGCTCTCCATCACCCCAACTGATATGCAATGGATGCTTAGATATATGACATCTTCCAGATTTCTTGTGCCACTTCTTAATCATCCCCTCTATGTATTTCCATCTCGTACTCTAGCATGGCCATCCTTAAGCTTTCAGCATCTAAGGGTGGGAAGGCTATGCAGTATGATTTTTTGATGTATTTGGATAGTTATTAATTGGTTTTGGAATAATGGGAGCAAAAATGAACTTAGTTCCCTGTGTAGACTTGGTAACCATGCTGTACTACTAAAAAAACCCGAGGGGTCTGTGTATGTGAAGAAGCCAGAGAAGAATTTGATCAATTGTATCTACTGTGGAGTTAAATTTAGTCACAAGGGGTGCAGTCCGTGAAACTTATTGGCTTCATTGATGCAGGTCTACTTTGGAAGGAAGCTTTTGTGTATACCCTTTTATTGTTTGCTTTGTCTACTGGCATATACTCCTTTTTACTTTAATATTAAAAAGTCACATTGCTAGAAGTCAGTCTTCGTTCTATTACTCTTGGTACTCATTTGTGTACTTTTTGGTTTGAGTAGGCAGCATACACTTGCTGGATAGATTCTGACTCAGGTGATTCTGACTCATGGTCAAAATAGCTGCAGCAGTCATTCTCAACATGTGCAGTCTGGCTGCCCTTTTCCAAAATGGCACCAATGCTTCCAGAGCCATTTTGGAAAAGGGTTGCACATGCTCAGAATGGCTGCAGTGGCCATTCTGAGCATTTGCAGTGATTTTTTTAATTTTTTGCCTCCTCCTTGGAAGCTTCCTCCCTTCCTTTGCAGACAAACTGGGTGGGGAGAGATCCAACAGAAAGACCCAGTGGCTAGAGCAATCCCTGCAGATTCAGAGAGGCAGCCAGGTGAGTAAAAGCCCCCCACACACACACTTTTCTGCATGTGTGAGAAGGGGGCTGTTCTCAAGATTCTCACCTTAGTGAGAATCCAGGCAATTCTTGGCTCATTCTCATTTGCATGAATGAGCCAAGAACCCTGATTCACGTCGAGAAAAAATGAGAATACTGAAATCGAATTTCAGTCCTAATCCATATTAATGCAGCAAAACCCAAGCATCTGAAAATGGCAATTTTAAGGCTCAGGCACTCATCAGCACTTCTCAGGGTTTGGCCATATCCCAAACTATGTCTGTGATTACAGATATTATTCCCCTTTTACAGATGGGGAAACTGAGACACAGAAGGATTAAACACCTTACCTGTAGTCACATAGAAAGCCTATGGCAAAGATGGGAAAGAAACAAATTAACTTCAGGGTTTTTTTTTGGTTAGTGAAGAAAACCTGACCCCTTCACAACAGACACAGCCTAGGGCATAACTATAATAGGTGCAGCCACATCAGGATTCACAAGTCTGGAGGGCCCACACGCATGTAGATGTCAGCTGTAGGCTACGGGGGCGCCCCGCTCCGTCTTCTCCCCCGGCCGTTTCTGCTTTCCCTACCTCAGCCCAAGCCGCGGAGCCGTCACCGCTGTGGCTGTCTTCAGTCACCGAGGCAACCGGCCCACGTGACAGCGGTGCTGCACCGCCTCCAGTGACCCCGAGCAATGCGGGGTCAGTGCCTGCGCCAGTGCGGCGCTCCGCTCGGTTGCAGGCATACCGGGGGGCGGAGCCAACAGTATAGTAGCCAGCGCTGGGAGGTACCCAGCGCTGGTAATCCGAATGAAGCTGGCCCTCTGTGAGAGATGTGCGAGATTAATCTTGTTATAGCTGTTCGTGTGTGTGTGTTAGAGTTTGCTAGTGTGTATTGCCCCCATGTGTGTCCCCTCTCTTGCAGTGAGTGTGTGTTCCAAAAGGTGAGTGCTTGTGCGACTGGGTTCCCCCGACCCCGGGGCTCTCCCCCCTTCGCCCACGTGCTATATGAATCTCCCTCCTTCCCCCTCAACCCTGGGCCACTACCTTCCCTTCCTCACGAGACTGCACCCGCCCATCCAGTTCTACCCTTCCTGAGTGAACGAGAGTGTTTGGAGTTCTTGTGGTGAGCAGGGAGGCGCAGACCTGCTCAGGTGCTCGGCGCCCTATGATGATAGCGGCCTGGTCTCTTTGAGACTTTCTGGGCCCAATTACTATCCTGACGGGCATCCTTCGCTCTTGCAGCCGTGCCAGCACCTACATGTGAACAGAGCGTGTGTGGGTACAGGTGCATCTATTCCCCCTTGTCCCCTCTCCACTGACAGAATTACTGGCACCAAAACTGCCCCCTTTCACGTTTTGGGTAAGTACGTATTTTTAAAAATTATTATTATGGATGTTGCCAAGGAGTTAGGCGATCTGGTGAGAGCAGTCCAATCCATGGCCATGGAAATGAAGGACTTGCAAAACAAACGTGCAGAATTGGCCGCCACAGTAGGGAGTATTCCCAGGGTTACAGGGCCACCCCCAGCCGCCCCTGTGGCTGTTCCTGAGGCTTCTCAGTCTCGTAGTGGGGCTGCAAATGTGCGTGAACCCAAGGGACCCCATATAGAGACCCCATGCAGGGGAACGACGGTCATTCCAGGGGTTCATGGCACTCTGTGAACTGACTTTCACGATGCAGCCAGGAACATATGCCACCGATACGGTCAAGGTTGCCTTTATTATTGGTCATCTCGTGGGCCTACCCTTGGAATGGGCTACCACCCTGTTAAAAGGGAAAAGCCCGTTGCTGTCCAAGTACGCAGACTTTGTCCATGAGTTTGCATTTTTGTTTGACCACCCCCATCGAGTGAAGGATGCAGAGACCACCAGCCTAGGCTTGAAACAAGGCAAAGGAAGCCTGTTGGAATATATCACACAATTCCAACAGTTGGCCTTGGATCTCCAATGTCCCAATGACATGCTATGAGTGATGTTCCTTTCCGAAGAGGATTAAGCGAGGAGATCAAGGACCAACTGGCTTATACCGCTCTTCCAGATATGTAGGAGAAGCTAGCAAACCTGTCCCTCCAAATGCAAGACTGGCTAGCAGAGCGACGACAGGAGAGAAGGCAAGAGACCTGAGGACTCCTGCCACAATTACCTGCCGCTGTCCCAACAAGCATGGAGGGGACCGCCTCCAACGAACCGGAACTGATGCAGCTCGGAGCCTCTCGCGGACTGCTGTCCCCAGAGGAATGAGAACGGAGACATAAGTCCTGAGCCTGTTTTTATTGTGGGGGCCCTAATCATTTCATTCAGGAGTGCCCGTCCTTGTCCTCTCAACGCCAGGACTGGGGAAACTCCAAGGGCCGGAATGGGCAGGGGTCATCGCGGCCATAAGACAAGCTGCCTCAACTCGCCAGACGCACAACGCGCATTTCCAGGTGCCCTTCACCCTTGTAATTACCCCGTGTCGGTCCTATGTGGTGTGGGCCTTGATCGACTCCGGGGCCTTGGAAAACTTTCTTGACCTCCACTGGGACCAGGATAGTGCTATCAACTTAGAACCAAAAGCCCAGCTGGAGTTCGTGCATTCCATAGATGGATCCCCCCTGGTGTTGGGGCCTATTACCTCCCAAACACCTCCCTTTCTGTCTATAGGGGTGCATCAGGAACATCTTGTCTTCAATGTGGTCTGCACCCCCATGTTCCCCATGGTGTTGGGCCTTCCTTGGTTAACTCAGCACAACCCCAGGATCAATTGGCGTTTACCTCACCTTTGCTTTTCCTCTCCCTAATGCAAACAGACCTGGAATCAGAACCCACCAGCCGTTTCCCGGCCTGCCGCGGTGCTCTGGAAGTTCTGGGAATGATACCTTCCCTCAAGAATATCGAGACTATGTGGAGGTTTTCAGCCCAATGCAAGGAGCAGAACTACCACCCCACCGCATCTATGACTGCCCCATAGACCTCCTTCCAGGAACGGAGCCCCCCCTTGGCAGAATCTATGCCCTGTCTACACGTGAGTTAGAGACCCTACGCCAGTGTATGGAGGATGGCCTCCGGAATGGATTCATTCGCCCCTGCGGGCACCCCCATCTTTTTTGTCCCTAAGAAGGACGGAGGCCTCTGCCCATGTATCAATTACCGGGGCTTGAACCTCATCACTGTTAAACTGGTACCCCTTACCCTTAATATCAGAACTCTTGAACAGATTGCAGGGGGCCTGCGTGTTTATTAAATTTGATCTCCGTGGAGCCTACAACTTGGTATGAGTGTGGGAAGGCGACGAGTAGAAAAGGGTGTTCCGCACTCGTTATGGCCATTTCGAGTATCTAGTCATGCCGTTCGACTTAGCAAACGTCCCGGCGACCTTTCAACATTTCATCAACGATATCTTTGTCATCGCGTATCTGGACAACATCTTGATTTACTACCCTTCCCTTTTCCAGCATGTTTCTCATGTCCAACAGGTGCTCCAGCGGCTGCGAAACAACAAACTATATTGTAAACGAGAAAAATGCACCTTCCACCTGACCACCGTGAACTTTCTGGGGTTCGTGATTAGCCCTGAAGGAGTGGCCATTGACGCACAGAAGGTTGAGGTGATCCGACAGTGGCCCATTCCAAAAGCTGTAAAGCCCCTGCAATGATTCCTTGGAACCACCAATTATTATCAGCAGTATAGTCCGAATTATGCTGAGATAACCAAACCCCTCACCACGCTGCTAAAGATCGGGCCTATACATGGGGGCTCGAGCAACAACACAGCTTCATGTATTTGAAACAGGCCTTTCTCACCGCCCCGATTCTCCAACATACGGACTTTGCCCAGCCTTTTTATGTAGAAGCAGATGCCTCTAGTAGCGCTATCAGAGCGGTTCTGTTACAAGCAGCCAAAACTAAGGACTTGCTACATCCATGCACATACTATTCACAACAACTGACCACAGCGGAACAAAATTACACGATCTTCGATCGGGAACTCCTGGCCATAAAGGCCGCATTTGAAACATGGTGATATTATCTTAAGGGAGCAAGGTTCCCGGTCATGGTGATGACAGGCCACAAAAACCTGACCTACCTACAGACGGCCCAGATTAACAATGCTCACCATGTCCGTTAGGCCGTCTTCTTTGCCTGTTTCATATTCACAACGAAGTATCGACCCGGAAAACTGAATGTCCTCGCAGATGCTCTATCAAGATATTACGAAGGCCGGAATCAGCCCGGAACCATATGTGGGCCCATTCTAGAAGCAAAGTTTTTGCAGGCACCTTCCTCACCTGTGACTAACTGCAGCGCGCTACCACAACAGAACTCAAAGTAGAGGACAATCCCTCCTACATAGCAGATCATGGGTTGTCCTCACAGAATCATCGTTCCTCCATCATGTAGGCACCACGTATTATGGGCCCATCATGATGCCCCCTTGGCGGGACATCCAGGAACTGAACGAACTTGCCAGTTAATTCAACGAACCTTCTGGTGGCCGGCCCTGTGTTCTGACGTTCACCAACACGTACAGAAATGCACAGTGTGCGCCCAAACCAGGGTGCCCCGTAAGTCCTCTGTGGGGCTCTTGCAACTTACCCTGGTCCCCCAGGGACCATGGCAACGCATGGGTCTGGATTTCATTGTGGAACTACCTCCTTGACGAGGCTATAAGACAGTTTTAGTAATGGTGGATCATTTCACTAAATTAGCTCACTTTATTGCTTGCAAGGGCTTACCTACAGCCCAACATACTATTTATCCGCCACATTGTCAAACTGCATGGATGGCCCCTGGAAATGATTAGCGACCGTGGTCCGTTTATTTTGCACTTTTGGAGAGCCCTGTTTAAGGCCTTACATGTGACCCTCAAACCTACCACCGCTTAGAACAGTACCTAAGGTGTTACATCAACTATTTGCAAGATGATTGGTATCATTGGCTCCCGACCGTGGAGTTTGCGTACAACAATGCCCCAAATACATCTCTTGGCAATCCCCCCCTTTTAAATCTCCTATGGCTTTAATCCTCCATTAGGAACCATCAACATACAATCAACGCAGGTCCCTGCCACAGGGGCCTTAGCACGACGAATGCAAGAAGCCCAAGCGGTCGACAAATGCGTATTGACCAGAGCCCAACAACAATACAAAGATAATGCAGACAAGCATCAACTCCCAGCGCCATCCTTCAAACCGGGAGACCTTGTTTGGCTGGACCACCGACACTATCCGTCAACCCAACCAGCTCGGAAATTAGATTGCAGGTTTCTTGGGCCCTTTCCTGTTCTATGCAAGGTAAACGAGGTCACCTACACCTTAAGCCTCCCTTCCTCCATGAGAATCCACCCCACATTGCATGTCTCTCTCCTTAAGGTGGCCACGGGGGATTCCCCCCCCCCCCCCCCGTGCTCCTTCTACGGTCGACCCTGAATACGAAGTGCGAGCAATCCTGGACTCCAAGTTTCGTCGGGCCGCCTGCATTATCTCATAGACTGGGCCGGCTACAGCCGAGGGGGAGTACTGTCAGCTGTAGGCTGCAGGGGTGCTCCGCTCCGTCTTCTTCCCCAGCCGTTTCTGCTTCCCCCGCCTCAGCCCAAGCTGCAGAGCCGTCACTGCCGTAGCTGTCTTCAGTCACCAAGGCAACCGGCCCACGTGACAGCGGCGCTACGTCACCTCCAGTGACCCTGACCAACACGGGGTCAGTGCCTGTGCCAGTACGGCGCTCCGCTCGGTTGCAGACACGCCAGTGGGGCGGAACCAACAGTATAATAGCCAGTACTGGGAGGCACCCAGCGCTGGTAATTCGAGTGATAAGGTGGCCCCCTGTGAGAGATACGTGAGATTAATCTTGTTTTAGCTGTTTCCTGTGTGTGTGTGTGTGTGTGTGTGTGTGTTAGAGCTTGCTAGTGTGTATTGCCCCCATGCATGTCCACTCCCTTGCGGTGTGTGTGTGTTCCGACAGGTGAGTGCTTGTGCGACTGGGTTCCCCCACCCTGAGGCTCCCCCCCGCTTCACCCACGTGCTGTGTGAATCTCCCTTCTTCCCCCTCAACCCTGGGCCACTACCTTCCCTTCCTTATGAGACTGCACCTGCCCGTCCAGCTCCCCCCTTCCCAAGTGAATGAGAGTGTTTGGAGTTGTTGTGATGAGCAGGGAGGCGCAGGCCTACTCAGGTGCTCGGCACCCTATGATGATAGGGCCTTGGTCTCTGAGACTATCTGGGCCCAATTACTATCCTGACGGGCAGCCTTCGCTCTTGCAGCCGTGCCAGCACCGACTTGTGGATGGGTACGGGTGCATCTATCCCCCCCCCCTTGTCCCCTCCCCACTGACATATATGCACGCTGGAGTGAAGTGCCCCGGGGGGGCGGCATTCCATCTTCTGCACCAGGATCCATTCCTACCTAGCTATGCCCCTGGAAACCGTGAATATCTACTTTATACAAGGTAAGCTAACAATCCCCTTACAGAGCAGTATAGTCAAGCCATTTCTACTCTTAGCCTCAACAACCTCACACTCAAAACATATGGGCAAAAAAGTGTTTCTTGTTAAGAGAATGGATTGTTTCAGCAATGTTTCTGCATTATAGCTAGTTTTGGGATGCTTTTCTTTTTATTTAAATGTTGCTAAGTATGATATAGTGAAGGGCATCCAATCTAAAAGACTATTTAGGAGGACAGAGTTGTTAAGCAAAACCACTATTTACTGCTTCCTTTAATCTTTGTCCTACATATATAATAGCGAAAGCAATTACCAAAAGAAAATGCCAGATCAGGAAAATGTACTTAGAAAGTTAGGTTCCCCATGCTCTTCTCCCTAATGTAACAGGTTATTTTAGGAATTTAATGAGAGAGACCAACCATTATTTGGTGGGGTTCCAAATTTGTAATCTGGCTCGGTTTCAGAGATACAGGAGGTAAGTGGGCCTCTGGGAGATGAACATTTTTTTGGATAGCACTCTCCCTCCTATTCCCCATACATGTGTTAGCATACTTTCTGTGCACATTTACAATGCAGTCTCACTGAAGAGAATGCTTGACAGAGGCTCTGAAAGCCAAATGTTGCAAACATAGCATGCTTTTTTGTTTGTTTGACTGGTAAACCTTCATATTTCAGCCTGGTTCTTTAAACAAAGACTCGTTGACACTGTGTTAATAAATAACAATACAGGTAAAAATTATAATGAGCCGTAGGAATTTCTCTTCATTTTCAATACAAAGTGCAGGAAAGATTTTACACTGTGTGCATTCCTGAACTACGTCGCAAGAATGAACCATACACTATAACAACTTAGAACAAGAGAAGGAGTCGATAACAACTAACGAAAAGTTACTCTTGGGTTTTTAACATATCTTAGATTTCTTTTACCAATGGCCATTTTAAAAATGTAGACTTTTTAAAAACCTTAAACCACTAGTACTTTTCCCTAATATTTTCCACCAAAAAAGTGTAGAATTATTTGGTGCTGCCAATACGATACAATACGATTTTAATCGGGCATCAGTCATTGCTATAGCCCAACAAATACAAGGAAACAAAACAGATAAATGTATACAAAATTTTAAAACAAAAATAAAACTAAGTTTAAACAATTACTGTATAAACAGTGGACCTAAAATTCGTTTTTATCTCAGCGTAAACCAAAACCAATACATATCCATGCAGGCTTCAGATGATTACAACATTGTTAATGGAGGCCCCCAGCCATAATAACTACCCCAACTTGCAATCAGATCCCATACGTCGCTTAGAGGCAAGCCAAATAAAAGAAGCGACTTGGATAAGCTCATCCTGCGTATGTAAGGAAAGGAGGGTTTTATACATTTCATGGGTAAACAGACCCGTATGGGTATCCACAAGTGGCCGAAGCCAAATGTCTCTAAGGTCGTCATAATGGGCACATCTACACAAGAAATGTTCCACAGATTCCACTTCATCTAAGGGACAAGTACAGCGGCGAAGGTCATAATTGACACCCGTATATCTGCCCTCCGTCACCGCTGTCTGAAGCAGCTGAAAATGGGCCAAGGTATAAGATCTATGCAAATTGATATTGGTTAATAGATCCAGTTATCTCTCAAATTGGGCAGTAACCTTCAATGACCCCGAACAAGGGGCTACTCTCTATGCATTTGTGCTGCCAATAACCCCAAGAGCAATTAGAAAGGACTGGAGGCAGTAGGACCTGGGGGGGAATCAATGCATGGAGGTAGCAGAGTGAGGCCAGACTGTAAAAAGGGTCACAGTGGCCCTTTTTACACTGGCCTCTCCCACCGATGAACACACAGAAATCTTCGTGTTTACGAGTGGGAGAGGCCTGTGTGAAGGACACGGTGTGGGTGCACGCGCTAAGTGGGGGTGCATGCGCGCTCCTGCCTAACGTGCATCCCCACTCACACCCCACTCATCTGTACGCACAGAGCAACTGGGGAAAATTGAGGTTGCTCCATGCATGGGGATGAGTGGAGATGTGTGTGCAGCCATGTGCACGCCCGCCCACTCACCGCGCACGCACTGGCACGCCCACGCGCACGCCACTTAGCGGCGCCGTGTAGGAACAGCCAAAGTGTCAGAGTGCGTTTGCATGTTTTTGCTAGTGGACGTTTGTCTTCAATTTGAGCATTAGGGAGTGAGTTTTATTTAACCAGGACATAACGAGAACCAAATTAAATTTGCCTGTCATTTCTGCCAAAAGGCTGAGTTCCCCATTTTTTTGCTCAAACAGCAACAAAAACATGCAAGATACAACTAATTACAATCAGCATCTTCAGATGGTGCAACCTCACTTGAGGTTGTGACTCAGATTGGAAACCTGGGGTGGGGGCGGAGAGGATGAATACTTCATTGGATGTAAAACTGCCAGATAATGCTTCAGGGTTCTACTGGATTACACTTGGAATTCCCGATTTGGATTAGAAGTATAGAAGTAACTTCCAGGTTAGCAGTGAGGTCAGGTGTTATGGTCAGCACAAGTACTGCTTCTCAAAAAACAATGTAAAGTCAATACCCCTGCATTAAAATATATGGGAATACTTTTGAGAAGAGCTGCTTCCTTTGCTATTCTGCTTGTATAACTCTGCCCTGCTTAGTGTCTCCAAAACCACTGAAACATCATCTTCCCTCTCCTTTCAAGCTTTCACCTTAAGCTGCTCTCTTACATACATACATACATATTTATTTTCTGCACTTCTAGTTAATTAAAGACTAGTTCCATCGTATGGAATATTTGGGCTGATTCCCTGAAATGTGCAAGTGGAGAAACACTTGCCTGTGTCTTAGTGAGTTACAGTAACACCTTTGCATTTTTATTGTCAGGCTGAAATGCAGACCTTTCATTTTTAAATGAAATTTAAATCAAATGAACATGAAAGTCAATAGTTCCTGGATGGACAGTTTCAGTACAAGGACACTTCTCAGATGCAGGGAAAAGAAAGAAACTACCCTTTAAAAGAACATTTTCAAAATGTTTAATTGAGAAAAGAAAAAAGAGATTGATTAATTTTTTTTTTATTAATAAGCACTGTACTGGGCAAGGTTATTTTCTGTTTAAAAATCATGTTCTATGGAAATTAAAAAAAGAAAGCATTATTTTCAGTCCCTAGGTAGGTAAGATTATCCCAGCACAACACATTGCACCACGCATTCAGCTTAACCACATCTCCAAAACCTGTGTGGATTTAAAGATGTCCAACAAATGTTTTTTAAATGATTTTCTAAAAAGACTCTTTGCTGCAATCCTTAAATTACTTACTTCAGGACTACTACTCAAGGACAAATGGTTTAAGAACTATAACCTTAAGATCCTCAATCATTATGAGCCAAATGGGATATCCCAGCCTTTGTGTCATGTCTGAACAGACTTGACACTTCCAAAATATTAACCTAAATATTATGTTAAGTTCAGTTTCGAGTTCTGAGAACTTTACATAAAAGAAAGGATCAAGAGAAGAGAACTTAATGAGGAACTTCCAGGAGGTCAGTCTCTGTAGCTTCTAGCTTCCTGCTAATGGCATGATGATTGAGGTTTTACATTTTACACGGCAACTTCCACTGTAGTGGAAAAGGAAATGAACGTACTGCACAACCTTTAACCTGCTTCAATGTCTTGAAAAATCTGACGTTAATTGTATCTGGAGTGTTTTTTCTAACCCCATCCTCAGCACTGAGATTTCTGGTGGAATGTGTAAATTAACATGAAATATGATGGGGTTAAAAAACTACCCCAGGTGAAAAATCCTGGGGTTAAAAAAATACCCCATAGCAAAATGTATTGGGGTAGTTTTTGCCGCAGGGTTTAAAAAAACAACAGTTAATGGTAACCAAATTTTCTTTGAATATATTGTGTACCTGGGGCAATGTCCTAAAAGGGCAAAGTTGGAGAGGCACTAACTTGCATGTTTTTGCAAGAGATGTGCACCTGGGGTAGAAAAATACTCCCAGAAAATGGAACTGGGTTAAAACATTAACAGGAGTACTTCGACTTCTCACCACTTTACAGGTTGGATAGAAAGTGACATGGGTATCGAGCAATTCCACCTTTGCCACCCCCCCACCCCCACACTGTTGGTATGATTTCCCCC
>QEPC01005332.1:1714865-1766308 GCA_003113815.1 Sphenodon punctatus
CCCCCCCCCCCACCCACCCCACACACAGAGGAACAGTATTGAGAGCCCTGCCCTCCACAGCAATAGTCCTGATGAAGGGAAATAGGAAATAACTTCACTTACAATGGAAATGAGACAATCCTGACATCTTTAATCAAGCAAAAGGCTCACTGAAATAAGCACAGACATACGTTGTCACTTAATTGAGGGGAGTTTTGCCTGAGTAAGGAATAAGATGCAGCTCAGTATTATATAGAATTAACAAATTCTGATTCTATTGAAGTCCATGGCAAAATCACATTGGCTGCAGTGGAGCCAGATGGAATTATGGATTTTTCAAAAGTATCCAAAATTGGCAAAAGCTTGTTCCCAATGAATTCAATGACTTGAGTTTAATGGGGAGAGAGTCAGGCTAATTCTAAAATGTTTGATGAAAATTCACACCTTTGGTTGGGGGGATGGGAGAAGCCCTGAAAATCTCGTACTGCCTCACTGCCTTGCCGTGTCTTGACTTCATGGCTGTGTGAATTCCTCTGACAGTTGACAACATCTGAGACGTGCAATCGAATAGTGCTTCTCCAGCATCTCTGGCAAATAGAACTTTTTTGGGTGCTGGCTGTAGACAACATAACTAATCACATGCCAGGCAAACAGAAGTCCTTGGATAAGATGCCGAGTCTGTAACAGGGCTCTGACTCCTGGGGCAAGTCTTCTATGGATCCAGCCCCCCAAAGACCCAGGCTCACGTGGGATCTTCTCCACAGTGTATTTTATTCTCTACCTATATTCCATATACACACAGGGGTCTGGGCATCTCCCCCGTAAGGCCCCTAGTGTGACCATACCTCCCCTTTAAAAGAGGATGCTTATGAAAACCACGTGGTGCAGGGTTGCATTAGAATCAATGCATCCTGCAACATGTATTTTTCATAAGTGTCCTCTTTTAAAGGGGAGGTACGGCCACCCTAAAGCCCCGCCTGGCTGGGCACAGTCCCTCCCAGTTGCGTATCAAACCCCATGGTCCCTTTGATCCTGGCTCAGGCTACCAGCTCAGTCACCTACACCCTGTAGCCTTCTCATGTAGAGCCACCCCCTAAGGTTCTGCTAGCCAGGTACAGTCCCTCCTGACCAGCTCAGAGGCAGAGTCCTCCTGGGTTCCATCCCTCAGCCATAACCATCTTCCCACTGAGCCCAGGCTGAGCTTTCCAGCTTCTGGGCTGGCTCAGCTATGCCCAGTCCAGCTGGCCCCACTCTGGTCCTGGGGGAGGCTAACCCAGCTGAGGCTTCTCAAGTCACCATCCTGCACTGCCTCACTGGCGATAGCTTCTAGGCTACAGAAATGTAACAGTTTGTGTGATGATTTGTTCTGGGTTCCCATTCAGAAATACCTTTCGGTATGTTTGGTACTTCCTGAAATGTTCTTTTTTATCATTTCCATTATTGTGGGCATTTGAAATTTGGGGATTTTTTATTTTTATTTTATAACTCTTTATTTTTTGATTTCTTTTGTTTATATTTTTGTGTCAATTTGCCAAAGTTGGATATGTCAAAAGTGACAAAAATTAGCCTGTGGAAATGCTGAAAGTGATGGAAGGGTGAAACTTGTCATGAACGTAAAAATTCTTGTGAAAATTTTGCAAGACTCCCCAAAAGGCAAAAATTCCCGACAACTTGAGAACAGCCGATTCATTTCAGCACTGCACAGACATTGGGTATTTTCAGACATTACGAGATCACAGTGAACCACGGTGAATACCCACCTGTGGTCACTGTGTCTCGAACGTCTGTTTGGCGGCCGCCATATGTTCGCCACGGTCAGTACCCGCAAGGGGTCAATTTGAACCACGCTTCCCAGGCTAGCCGGGGGAATGTCCCGGGAAGCGTGGTCAAAGAGATCCCCAGCGGAAACCAACAAAAAGTAACGTCTGGCCGGTTGCCACGGCCCGGGATCCCCGGTGGGATCTCGGGCCATGGCGCATCCAGCCCAACGCGGCGGCTGCATTGGCCCCGCCGCCCGCCCGTCTCCCCGGAGGGCGGGCGGCGGGGTGTGTGGAGGGGGCGGGGCTGTGCGGCCGCACGTTGCGCCGTGCGGCCCCGCCCCCTCCCAGATTCCCCGCCGGGATCCCTCCGGCACGTCTGATATGGCGTGACGGGGTGACCCCGGCGGGGAATGAATGGGTTGTTTTCGGTACGGGGCCAAGTGGCCCCGTAACGTCTGAAAACACCCATTCATGCACACACACTTCTTCCAGCCCGCCATCCTCCTGGTTTCTGCTAGCCTTCCTCACTCTCAGGTAGCAAATGCAGAGAAGTCACTGCAAAGTCACAAACAGCAACTGTTGCACAGCCACTAGCTCTGCACATCTGGACTATGCCAAAGGAGATAAGAGAGGGAGCATAGGCTGCTGCTGTGCTGAAAAAACAGGTTGCCACTCACACAGAAACTCTAAACTGTTCAAAAGGTGGGTGGAATAAAAGTGTGTGTGCATGAATGTGTGTGTGCATGCATGCGGAAGGGGGAAGCAGGCAGAGAACCATGATCCCTTTCCTTGCCCACACACTTCGAATTGGCTCCTGGAATCAGAAGTGTGTAGGCAGGGAAAGGGAATCAGTCAGGCTCCCTAGGCACTGTCGGAGCAGCGACTGGTCTTGATACA
Organism: Sphenodon punctatus; assembly: GCA_003113815.1. Classification (NCBI taxonomy): domain Eukaryota; kingdom Metazoa; phylum Chordata; class Lepidosauria; order Sphenodontia; family Sphenodontidae; genus Sphenodon; species Sphenodon punctatus. The sequence continues at coordinate 1,717,502 of QEPC01005332.1, forward strand.
CAATAGGAAGCATACAGTAAACAGCCTTTCTGGGACAGCCCCCCCCGCCCCCACCGGGATCTGTTCCATGATCAGGCAAGCTGTCCTTTAGACGTGCCAGCCTGATTACTGTAGAGAATCTGGGGAGGGGCGGGTTCGAGTGGCGCAATGTGCAGCTGCACAGCCCTGCCCCCACCCCCCGCTCTCCCATGGACGCCCGCCCTTAGGGAGACGGGCGGCCGCTGCGCCCGATCCCGTCCCATGGTTGGGGCCTGATTCCGGGACAGGGCTGGGTAACAGTCGTTACCCGCAGCCATTCCCAGCACCGTCCCAGATCATGGCCAAACTAACCATGATTCTGGAGGTGAGACCGGCCTCACCTCTAGAACTGTGGTCAATTTGATCCCAGCCGGGTGTTCACTGTGGTGAACATCTGGCCGGGAGCAAACAGATGTTCCCGAGATCAGTGCCACCACACCGGATTCATCACAGTTCAGTGTGGTTAGCAGCGATTTCCTAACATCTGAAAATACCCTAAGCCTCCCCAATCAAGGCCAGAGAGATTTCCAAAAAGTGTTCAACTCTAATATAGGCACAAAATTCAGGGCAAAAATGCCAAGCAGCGAGCAGCTGTCATTGGCTCACCTATGGCCAGCTTTTCAGAAGAGCACAGCATGCTGGGGAGATGGGCACTGACTAGCTTATCTGAAGAAGTACAGCCCCAATTGATGAAATTAAGCCCTTTTATCAGGATATCACTAAGGACCAGAATAGAGCTAAATCCTTATAGCTTGAGTGCACCTTAAAAAAAAATTAAAAAATTCTTTACACTTCTATAAATTCTGTAGCCAAAGATAGTTTTAAAACTAAAGGCAGAGAAAAGAATGAACAGCAAATGGAGACAGTGTGATGTAAAATGTACCAAAGAAAGATACACTGAATAGCAAATTACTACAGAGGGAAACTATTTAGCCACAGAAGGGGTTATCGAAGTTGCTGCTCAACTTACTTTAATCAACAGGTTCAAATAAGATTGTAAGACCTTCTCGAGGGAGTGGTTCCATCAGATGTTCAAATTTAAATATTCTTGTTTATAGCTTCTTTTCATCACTGCCCAAAGACTCCTCCTCTCCTTTCCCTACTCTCCATCTTACTTTGTTCATGGTGTTTACTCCCAAGCCTGTCTCTGAACTCTCTGTTTAATTAGCTCTTGATAGATTTGTTGCCCTGTTTCCACAAACGTTTAATTCTGCCGTCAGTCCTATTTACATTGCAGCATGTTCAAATGTCTTTTACCAACCTAATTTTGTTTGAGTGAATGTAAATCCCATTAAAGCAGTCACCATGTACCTATTAGTTCGTGGCATATAAACTTAAAACCTTCCTTATTTACAAAAGATAAGGCCCGATTCATAAAATATTTCTTGGGCTGCTTTTACAAGAGATGCACGCTGCTCGCAGCTTGAAATAATGTGCCTTTGAAAAGTGCCATGGGCGGGGTTTAGACGTGCCTGGATGCGCATCCTCGCTGGTCGAACATTCTTTAAAGCTGCAGATGAAATACCTCGATATCGAGATGTTTAATCTGCGGCTTCAAAGAATGCACGACCAGTGAGGATGTGTGTCAGGTACATGTAAACCTCGCCCACGGTACTTTTCAAAGGTGCATTATTTCAAGCCACGAGCACAAGCAGCTCGTCTAAAAGCGGCCTAGGGCACTGCAATATGAGGTTTCTTACAACCTATACAAAATTTTTATAGCTAGCAAAACTTCTTCAACTGACAGTACTTGAATGTAGTATTTTTGTAGTACCCCAAACTATGTGCATTAACAAAGGAGACGCTGCCCCACATTGGCCCCTGATAACCCCAGATTCACCTGTCTGAACGGTGGCCACCAGATGTTTGCCCTGGGGCCACTCCAGGGCAGCCCCACACCACATTATTCCCAGGAATGTGGAGCATGCAACGCAGGTTAACTCAGCCCAACCCATGGCAACTGGCTCCCACGGGGCCACCACCTGTGTGAACACCCACACACAGGTCTGCCACCACCACCACCACAGAAAGCTACGGGGCAGAAGCCCTAAGCAGTCTCATAACAAACGCTCCTCAACTGGCCTCCGGCTCTTGCCCACACAGGAGCCCTTAAAGACAACACAACTCCTAGGTTCCCAGGTGGGCAAGTGTTAGCAGCTGGCACAGCTTCTTGTTGCCATGGTTGCAGGGGCTGTGTCCCATGGCAGGGGGTAGGGCAAGGGGGTTGAATGACTGCCCGTGTGAAGCTGCCCTGGGGCATGGTGGCTGCCTGCGTACCCCACAGAAGCCATGTGTGGATCTGGCCATGTGAAGGACTCCCAACACTGTCCAAGCTGGTGGTTGCTGCATGGGGACCATATGACGTTCCGGGCTGCTCTCAGCCCATGTGCTAACCTTATGTATTACAAAGCCAAGAATGCACTTATATAATTCCAGAGCACTTGTTAATTAAAGCAGTGATTTACAGCTGTCATTAGTAGTAGGCCCTTTTTATATGGACAGGGGTGGGTGGGGGGATGGGTGTTTTGCCACGATGGGTGGAGGTGTGTGTGTGTCCTTTTACACGGACATCCCCCACCTCTACCCATCTCCACCCATGGAGCCTCATCGGGTTTTCCAGAGGGCTCCGTGGGTGGAGATGGGTGTGAGGTGGGTGTTGTGCGGGAGTGCACTCGCACCCCCACCCATCTTGCTCTGTGTTCACACAGGTGAACACCAAGGACACCCATCCCCCCTCCACCACTGGCCATTTACACGGACGCCCAACACACACACCCAAACACCAAGCAGGAGGAGGGGGGAGTCCGTGTAAAAATGGCCATAGTCTCTATTTATTCTAGAATGTATTTATACTTGGATTAGTGTTTGATGAAAAGTTGGTTTTATTCATTCAACTTTTAACAACAAATGTATTAAGGAAAGTAGTACATTGCCTCTTAACTGTTTATCATGCAATAAGGGAAAAACAAAATTCTGCACGTCACTCATGGAGGTGACTGATAAGACTTTGAAGCACTGCATGAAATGAACCTTGATTCAAAACTGATGGTGTTAACAGATGTGATAATAGCCCACATCATATGGGTGGCTACCTGCCCATCTATTAGATAGCTGCCAGAAGTTTGCCCACACCCACTAACACTCTCCCCCCNAGCTGCCAGAAGTTTGCCCACACCCACTAACACTCCCCCCCCCCCCCCCCCCACTCCCCAGCATCATCCCAGAGAATGTGGAACCTGCTGTGCAGCCACGTTCTAAAGCAAAATAGCCTACATCCGTTGCGTGGCCACCTGCCCGTATATTAGGTAGCCACCAGATGTTCACTCACTCCTACCACCACCCCACTCCACAGCCCCCACACAAGGCATTGTCCCGGAGAATGTGGAGCCCACCATGAGGAAGCATGATGGCTGAGGCGGGTGAACGCATGCCCACACGACCCTCCTCTGGCAACTTTTGCATGCATGCAGGTCTGCCAGAACCATAGAGTCCTGGGCAGAGTGTCTAGAGCAGTCCAGAGAATGAGTGTTCCCTCCACTCTCACAGGTGTTGTGCTTGTTTACTTTCACTTTTTGGAGCACTCCCCAAAGTGAAAATAAACAAGAAAACTGATGAAAACCACAGCAGGGGCAGCTCCTATATCCAAGGATCACTGCAGCTATGCGTCAGATGGAGGGATGGAGTGCGTCGCCTGCCTGTCTGTCCTGTTTATCACGTGGAACCTGCAAGTGGGCAGGTGCACATGGACTCCACAGTGACCCCCGGACTCCAGTGGTCTGATCTCTCATTTGTTTTCAACCTAAATGCTTCATACTCAAGTTTCTCTATAATTATACGAGCTGTCTAGCCAACTCTAGCCTGAATGATTGCTGACTGTGAAAAGGCTGCCTGATCAACAGACAAAGCACAATACACTCTTCTGAATATTCAGTGCAGAACTGAGTTGTGGATGCTCACAAAAGAGCTTCAGCTCTTAAAATACAAATCACGCTTTATGCTATAGGTTCAATCCTCTGCCATTAAAGTCAACAGGAGTTATGCCATTGACTTAATTGGGTGGAGGGTTTCCCCCCTATGTTTCTTTTCAAAAAGGCAATAAATGATCAGTCTTACATGTTACTGATGGTGGTACATCCATTAGCAGAAGATGCTGCAGAGGATTATAAGAAACATATTGATCTTTCTGACTCTATACAAATCTATAACAATTATTGAAATGTCTGTTATTAATTTATTAACCAATTTTAAACTATTTCTAAATTAAACAATATTGTAAAGTGTGACCCAATAAAATGTAATACTGTTTTTCTTACCTTGAAAAACTGGAAGTGAGGAAGAAATGAACAAATAAACCCACATGGGCTTAATATGATGGAATCAGTTGCTTAGCTGGTGTAAATCAGTGCACACTTTAGTGGAGCTTGCCGATTTACACCAGTCAACGATCTGGCGCTACACATATAATATGCTAATAACACAATCCATGGGAACATAATGACATGATCTTGTGGTACATGAGAATCACCTTGAGTGGCATTTTTGTCTGACAGAACTAAAGTCTCCAAATCAAAGCTCAGGGAAAGCTTAAGAAACTCTCACGTATTCTGGGTTCGCTTAAAAAGTTCATTCTAGTTTATAGATACTGCAGGTTCTAGAAGAATATTCCAGTTGACTTCTGGTGTGCAACACTTTAAATGCAGCTCTTAACAAGGGGCATTGTTAAGTAAAGTATTATATCTTCATGCTACTGCAACAGTAGTTAAGATTGTGTCACAATATCCCCTAAAACAGGAGGAAACCATTTCCCTTAAACTACTTTTATATCTCACAAACCATACCAGACAGAGAGGAAAGGAACACTAAATTCTAAAAATCTTTAAAAGTTTGAATTTTCTATATAAATTGTTGCAGGGTACTCATGGATATTTTCCCATTTTCATTATTTTTTTTAAAAAAATACAACAAAACACTCCCCAGAAAATCTGAACATCGATCCTCACACACCTATCATTAACACTTTATTCCAACATTTTTGTATGCTCCCAGAAATGCACATTCTGTAGGAAAATTAGTTGTTTTCCACTAAACATTTCTGCATGCACCCATGGCCCATTTTCATATTTTAGAGAAAAACTGATAATATCTGTTTCACTGAAAACTGGCTCCTCAACAGCAATGAAGACAGACTATCCATCCCTCCTAGCTCTGGAATATTCCCTCAGCGGGGCCACTGGAGCATAGGAGGTCTTGATCTCAAAACTCATTCTGACCTGCATTTTAGTAAAGTAGTTGTGTAGCAATCTTAAGTTACATTCTGTGTATTTTGGGGGGAAGATAATTGCTGAATCTGGAAGTAGCTCTAATACTGGAAGGAACTTTTAAGTGCACCCCTGTATCAGCAAATGAGACTATGTATATAAATTAGAGACACAGAGACAGTATTCCCATTTTCTTCAATGTCATTAAAGTCATTGCTGTTATCCAGAAGGATGCTATGAATCGGAATAATAATGACAAAAATATGGAGATGCAAATACAGCTATTTGTTAATGGCCTTCTCTATTACGTGCATGCAAATGGGAATAGCATTCAGGTAATTAAATCTTATAGTTTACATTCTTTTATGTGAATAAAATATTAACTCTGGCATTAGAAATTATCCAACAAGCTTGAGTAAATCTTTGGAGTTAGCATCCACCTCTATTTACAATGCATAGTTTAATTCTAAGGTAGTTATGGTGTAATTGCAAAGCCCAAAACAATCAAGGTAGAAAGCCCTAACCCTTTTAAATATATTTATTAATGATTTAATTCCCAGAATGGCAGAATATAATTTCTTCCTTCCCAAATTGGCTTCACGTCATATTGGGTGCCTTATGTATGCAGACGATCTGGTTTTGTTATCACAGACCAGATTAGGTCTTAAAAGACAACTGCAAGCTTTCTCGAGTTACTGCAAATTGAATTATTTAAAGATCAATTATGAGAAATCTAAGATTATGATTTTTACAAAGAAAAGGAAGACGTACAAGTGGGAGGTTGATGAACTTTTTCTATCGCAAGTGAGCAGGTTTAAATATCTGGGAATTAATTTTCAAGCTACTTGTAAATGGAATGTACATTACAGTGAGGCGATAGCCGCCTCGAAGGGGCTGGCCCGTGCTATTGGATGCCTTTTTAAATGTCAGGGCAAGACTCAGTTTGATCTTGCTATTAAGATATTCAATGCTATGGTCCAATTGCAGTTTATGTATGGTGTGGAGTTGTGGGCCTTTCTTACCTCATGCAATTTGAATGTCCCACAAAATAAATTTCTCCAATTTCTCCTGGGAGCCCTTCGAGGTACTCCAATGGTAGCTATCAGGATTGAATTGGGCCAGAAAAGTTGGTTAGCAGTGATTTGGACGGCGGCCCTACGCTATTGGTTAAAAATTAAGAGGTCAAACAGTGCTGGACTTCTCCAGTTTTTAATAGCCAATTCTTTTAAGAATTCCTGGTTCAAGATTATAGAAGATAAATTAGTTAAAATAGGGTTTTCAGAAGAGTTTTTTCGGAATAAGGACTTAGAGCTGCTAAATCTGAAATCTCAGTTAGAATAGGTGATTTAGATTGTCAAAGAAATTTAATGTTGATCAGAGAAACTTCATATTTGTCTAATTATTCTCAGTGGGTTCCAGGTTTGAATCTGGTATGGCAGACTATTTATCGGGCAGGATGCCTTTGCACTCCAGATATTTATTTTTATAAACTCTCTGCCTACGAATGTTTTGGAGGGTCGATATGCTAGATTGGATTACTCTTACCGACTCTGCCCATTTGATAATTTAATCACAGAATCATCGGAACATATTTTGTTCAGTTGCCACTTATATGATCAAATAAGAAAATACCTCCAGCCATTTTTACTGAAGTATTCAGAGAGTTCACAGTCCTGTTTGCTCATGATTTTTTTGGCAGACAAGATTCCAGAGCTTTCACTAGCAGTGGCAGCTTTTCTTCAGCAAGCTTTTCTGTTGTGTGAAAAATTTCTGCATTTTGAATCTTTGGAAGGGGTATGATGTTTGTGTCAGGACATCTCGCACTTCTTCCTTTTTTTTATATATGATTGAATGTTTTACAATATTTTAATTAGTCATTTTTTAATAGGAGTGTAAGGTTATGGATCTTGTTTTTATCTTTTTTGTCCTTTTAGCCCCTGTTTTTGCCTTGGCATATTGTATATATGCAAAACTTTTAGGTTTGAGAATACCTTTGGTAAAGCTACGTAAACAATGTCTGTCTGTCTGTCTATCTTAATCTAATCTAGCTAGAAAGTACCCAGAGATGTATGAGATGAAAATTTGCTTGTGTGTCAGGCTTTGCTGCATATACTTTCATTTTGGATAATGGATAGTTGTAGTATTATCCTCACGTTTGACTTCTCTGCCTGCTTGTCATTTCTGCACTGCATGAATAATTGGAAAAAATGCAACTGTACTTTTGCGATTTGCAGATAATTTACTTACACATCATACATGAACGTCCCACTGGTTGCATTTTATTTCTTTGTAATAGTCACTTCCTATCTAGTACTACTGATAGGCATGTGCATATCAATAAGCAAATGATGGGTCCTCTTTAACAAGAGTACTTGTGCACTGAAACACATTGTTGCTTTGGGGCCTTGGGCTGTAAATGAGATGAGACATTAGGAATGAGAAGCATATCAATTTCAATCTCCATGCTACCTCATCCCTAATGTCCAAACAGACTGTTGACTGTCATTAATTTGGTAGTTATAGATTATCAAGTCTGTTGTAATTACACAGTCAATGTGACGTGCTTTGTCGTGCTGTGATATTATAAAGTCTTTTTTAAATGATTGGACATGGAGCCTTAAAGAATTTATCAGTGTTAATAAGCACAGCGAGTTATTGAAGTATAGTAAGTAACAAAGTACAATAAATGCATTTTGGAGCTTTCACAGAGGAATCCAAGTCAATGTCTAGAGACAAATTTTTAATAGGTTATTTATTATTGCTACTCATGTAGCCTGCTTTAAATCATGGATTGGAAACCTTTTACTTCCCAGGGGCTAGTTTAAAAATTAGTATAAGCTCTGAGGGCCACATGGTTCAGTTCATGGAGCTTTGCCAGGGATCTGTCCCCTGTCCTTCTGTGCATGCCTTCATCTCTACTCTCTTACCTTGAGCTCACTCTTCCTCTGCTTGTGGGTAAGAAGTGAATCTAGGGGCCAGATCAAGGAATTGGAAAGGGGGCAAATAAAATCAGCCACAGACTGCATTTGGTCCCTAGGCCTGAGGTCTCCCCTGCCCCTGCTGTAAGTAACCCAGTGACCCAAATATAGCCACGCCTTGTGGCATAACTTTGTTAACAGGAGCTCACTCTCTCACCTGGGTAATTGCATGTATCTGCCACCATGGCTTGCCTTCTCTTTTGACCTTCTCTCTTCTCTCTATCACTGCTGCTGCTAACAATTGCCCCTTGCCGCGCCCACCTAGAGGGGGCAGGACAGCGGGGAGTGTTTCCCGCCGCGGGGCTGCAGCTGCCCCCGAGGCAGGAGAAACGGGCAGAGCACTCACCTTTGGAGAACCTGTCCAGGGTTGCTGGGCAACGCCGGCAGGTAGGGATAGACTGTTTTTAGGGACGTGGGCCCTGCTTGAAGGGCGGGGCTCACGAGCAGTGAGGGAATTCAACTCCAGCCCCGCTTGCGGTCTGGAGATGCAACGAAACGGCAGCAGAGAATGCGGCAGCCCAATCATGCGGGCCTAGACGTACCCTGCAGAAGGGAGTGGAGGCACTTCAGCAGGTAAGCCTTCCCCCTGATGGGAAGAACCAAGAAGAATGCCACGGCAAAGAAGCGGCGGCGTGAGGCCGCAGAGCTGGACCCTACCCTGGGGGGGGGGGGACTTTAGGGCGGTGAGGCACTTGTTGAGGACCCGGAGGGCCTGGCCCCCATCCTCCCAGCACTGGATGGGCCACTGGAGGAGAGAGGTGAAATCCCCCTCAGGGTCAGAATGGTGGGGTGTGAAGCCCTGCTTAGGCAGCTCGTGGGGGTGCAGCGGCGAGCACCCTTTCGGCGGGGGCCCCCCAAGTCAGCTCTCTGATCTCCTCTCAGGTTGGGGTTCCCCTGGAGGGCGCGCCCAGAGCCTCTGCCCCAGCAAAGGGCTCTGTGTGTGCGGTTAATCATCATCACCATCATCATCAACTTTAATTTATACCCCGCCTCTCTCCCGAAGGACTCGAAGCAGCTTACATAAACAGTACATTTTAGGGTTTTATACTCTACACAGGGAAAACCCAATCAATACCACAATACTAACATAATATCACAGTTTAAACAATAATTTTTAAATAACATCCATCATTTAACAATTCACATAATACTACCCTCCTATAATCCACTAACACATTCTGGGTTTATTCTCCACACATGGAAACCCAAGTCAACACCCCAACTCTAACATAGAATAACAATTAAATAGCAGCTCAAATAACATCCCCCATTTTACATTTTACCCGAGAACAAACATACCAATACCCTCCTATGATCTAACTGACATCCCAGTCAATGATCTCCCCCACCGCAACAGGGTAGATCCCCTCCACTATCGTACCATTCCCTGCTGCCACCAGGGAATGCCTGACCACCTCCACCCCTCTCTCACCGGGGGGAGGTGGTCCCACCAACCCCACATCAGAGATCATACACCATTCATCCAATTCTTCCTGATCCCCCCACTTCCTCCCCACCCCCACCCAAGGCACACAATGAGACACCCCTCCTTCACTCTCTTCCCCAGGCAACAAAGAGACTCTCTCCCTCCCCTCCCCATTCTCACTACCAACGAGGGAATGGGCATCTGGCCATAATACCTCCACCAGCTGTTTTCCTCGTAACACTAACTCTTCCTCCTCTCCCGCGGGATACATTGAGGAGGCCAGTGGGGCTGCGGGGACGCAGGCATGCAAGGGCACCAGGCCCCCGAGGGGTGGCGCTCCTGGGCCGGTTCCCTTTTTGGTGCGGCCATCCTCCCCGGCGGCTGCGGGCCCGACTGCGGCAGTGGATAGGGGTCCGCTGTGGGGTACGTCTGGCACCTGCAGGTGGGCATCCACCTCTCAGGTGGGCCCGCCTACCCGGGTTTCTTTCGGCTCATCCAGGCCGTGGCCAGCCAGCTGCTGGCTGCGTGGGCTGCACACGCACAGGGCTGGGCCAGGGAGCCCCTTGCCCCCTTTCTGCAACCTAGGGCAGAGCCGGCTGAAGCGGCACCACAAGGGCAGGACGACGGTGACCTGCACAAGAGGCTTGAGCGAATGGAGAGAGCAATCCAGGCGCTGACAAAACAGCGCGCCCAGGTGGCGGGAACCCAGCAGGAGGCGACGCTCATGGCCCTGCCGGTTCATTATACAGGTGAGGTGGAGACCTACTCGGGGTGTGTGGTCTGGCACTGGGGGCAGATGGGCGATGCTGCAGCCTGGACGGGACCCTGCTGCAGGAGGTCCTGGGACCGAGAGGGCAGCAACGGATGCCCACCAGGGACATGGGGTTGTCGGTGGGCCGACCCAACTGGTGTGGCGGGGTGGGACCTGGATGCCGGTGGTACCCCCGCTGCCCCCTGCCCATGGGGCTGGGGGCACGGTTGGCCCATTGGGGGTGTTGCCCCCCCCCGGCTCTCGCTGCACGCTCCTCTTCCCTCCCAGGGCAGGCACATGGGGTGTACGCCCCCACGGCCGTGCCTTTTCAGCCACCGAATGGTGGGGCGGGCCCGACTTGCCCTCTGATGACTATCCCGCAGCAGCGCCCCCCTGAGGGCGGTGGCTACTCTGCGGTTTCCGACCCAATTGGGGGCCACTTGCTCCCAGCCACCAAGGAACGGATCTGGCAAGGAGAATACCTGGACTTGTTTGTCCTCCTGTTTAGTGATTCCATAGTGAATCCAGCTGAGCAGGAGGACAAAAAAGAAAAAGAGTGCTTTAAACGCCCCAAGGCGGATCAAAACTGGCCGTATTGGACCACTGCCTTTTCTATTTATATGGGGGTCATGATCCAGGCCTATCCAGCCTGGGCCGCAGACCAGCTTAAGTACACAGACATCATGCAGCAGGCATATGAAACAGGGCCAGCAGGAGCGTGGCTATGGTATGATGAGGCGTCCTGCCATCAGGCGGCGTATACTCCGGGCCTTAGGTGGGACCTGCACGCACACGACCTCTGGCTTAATTGCATGAGCAGGTTGGGTAACGTGCCCAGATCAGACAGTGGTCATTTGCTGGCGAAAGGGGGGGACTCATCCGCCACTGCATCCTTTCGTGAGGAAGGAAAGAAAGGGGCAGCTTCCTCCACAGGGAAGTGTTGGGAGTTTAGCCATTTCGGGAGATGTTCCCGAGTGACTTGTAAGTTCTGCCATGCCTGCCCCACCTGTTTGGGACACCACGCAGCCTCCGCGTGCCCGCGGAGAAAACCTGGCTCCAGGTGGAAACCGTTCCCTGGGGGGGGCTGGGAGAGGTGGGCCCGGTGGCAGTAGCTAGGGACCTGCAGGCAAAAGCCCCAACGCCAGTTAAGGTTGCTCAGCTCGAGCGGGCCCTCCATGGGCACCCCGGGCAAGCGGAGGTGGGGTATGTAGTAGCGGGGTTTTAAGATCCCTGCACTTGAGGTCCAGCAACACCGGGTGGCTCCAAATTTGAAGTCCATAGTTGGGATGGAGAGAATGGTCTGGGAAAAAATCGGAAAGGAGAGAGTCGAGGGGAGGGTGACCAGCCCATTCCTGCCTCCCCCTTCCCCAACATGGTAATCTCCCCCCTAGGCATGGTCCCCAAGAAGGCCCCTGGGGAGTTCAGACTGATCCACCACCTGTCTTATCCCTGGGGCGGCTCAGTCAACGATGCTATACCCAAAGAGCTCTCTTTGGTCAGGTATGTGTCATTCGACTCGGCAGTGTCCCTAGTTCGGTCTTTCGGGCCCGGGGTTATCCTAGGGAAGTGTGACATTAAGTCCGCTTTTCATTTGCTCCCGGTACACCCCGAGAGTTTTCCTTTGCTTGGTTTCCATTTCGATGGCATGTATTACTTTGACAAGGCCATGCCTATGGGGTGTTCGATCTCTTGCTCAGCATTTGAGCGTCTCAGCACCCTCGTTGAATGGATTGTCAAGCAAAGGACTGGTAGGAGGGGAATCATGAACTATCTAGATGATTTCCTATTCATCGGCCATACCAACATGAAGGAATGCTCAGGCCTGAGGCAGACCTTCCAAGGGGTTGCAGAGGAACTGGGAATCCCCCTGAGAAGACAGAGGGGCCAACTACTAGATTGACCTACCTCGGCATCAAGCTGAATAAGGAGGTGGCCGTTTCCCGACTTCCCCGGAATAAGTCGCTCTACCTTCGGGCCAAGGTCGAAGAGTGCTTGGGGGTGGCATGCCACCTGCAGTCGGTACTGGGGAGCCTTAACTTTGCATGCCGGGTGGTGGCGCCAAGGTGGGCCTTCCTGTCACGTCTCTATGCCAAGCTGGCCAACAACCTGCCTCCTCACCACCATATCAGAGTCACCAAGGAGATGAAGGAAGACCTCCAGATCTGGGCCACCTTCTTAGCAAACTTTAATGGTACCAGTTTCTGGAGGGACCAGCTCTTGCTGGAAGCCGAGCTCCAGGTGCATTCTGATGCAGCTGGGGGTGCGGGATTCGATTTAATGTTATGGGACCGATGGGTGGTGGCCCCCTGCCCTCTGGAATGGTCCGAGCAAGGAGTTACCAGGAACCTCACCTTCCCTGACCTCTTCCCCATAGTGCTAGCCATCCATCTGTGGCTCAACGAATTGGCGAATCATTCAGTACTGTTTTGGTGTGACAACCAAGCCGTTGTCCACGTCATTAACACCCAATCCTCCAGGTCTCTGAGGGTCATGAAGCTAGTGAGGGCTTTCGTGCTCACCTGTTTGGAATTCAGCATCCTCTTTCAGGCCAGGTAGGTACGTGCCTGGACTGGACAAAGGTGTAGCCGATGCCCTGTCTTGCTTCCAGTTGGAGCGTTTTCATTTGCTGGCACCCCAGACCTGGGCGAACCCGGAGCCGCTGCCGCGGTCAGTTTGAAACCTTGGGTCGTAAAGCTGCACACTGCCGTTCTGGGATCCCTGGCGCCTCGTACCAGGATGGCCAACAACAGGGCCTACCGGGAATTTCAGCAATACTGGTTGGTGCAGGACTGGCCCCCAGGTTTCCCAATTCCGGAGCCCCAGATGCTCAAATTTGCTATGCATCTGAGGCGCAAGGGGGTGACCCTGGGTACCACAGCAGGGAAGCTGTCCACCCTGGCTTTTGCGAGAAACCTCGCAGGCCATCCTCCCCCCCCGACCGGGGTTTCTTCGCCAGGTGTCTGTTGGAGAGCTGGGCTAGGGAGGCAGGCAGGACCCCGGACCAGCGGGCCCCTATTACCAGGGCCTCGAGTCAAATGCGGGTCTGCAATTTGCAGATTTCCCGCAGAATTCCCCTCCCCCTGTGAAATCTCCTTCCCCGCTTACCCCAGCGCAGAATTTCTAGCCTGCATTGGGGAGACGCAGGGCAGGAGATTCCATGGGGGGAGGGGGATCAACAAACCCTCGGGCTTCCCCTCCCCAGCCTCCCCAGTTGCCAGGACTTGCCTCCCCCACACTCCCCCTTCCCACTTTAGAAAATTTACTTAACAGGGACGGCAGCAGCAGCTGCTCCTTTTGGTGCACTTGTTCCCACCCGGCTCCTGGCCTCTTCCTGGGCCCTCCCAACAGGGCCTCTCCGAGCAGCACAGCCAGATGACCTCATCCGGCTGCGTCGCCCTGACAGGCCCCATTGGGAGGGGCCAGGAAGAGACAGCAGGAAGTACGAGCGCGCCGAATGGAGCAGCTGCTGCCGCCGTCCCTGCTAAGTAAATTAATTTTCTAAACTGGGGAGGGGGAGGCAAGCCCTGGCAGCTGGGGAGGAGAAGCCCGAGGGTTTGACCAGTGCAGCAGGGTGGAGAAGGAGGAGGCAAGCCCTGGCTAGCCCCCCCCCCCCTCCCCCACATGGTAAATCAGGGTGACGCACAGAATCGGGCTCTGACTCCCGTGGAATTTTCTTTTAAATTCCGCTGAAGAACCGGGGCCCTGCCTATTACCCCGCGTTTGCTGCTGGACATGTGTGGTAGCCTCCCACGCATCTCTTTTGACTGTTATGAAGTTTTGTTGTTTAATTCACTGTTCAAATTAGCGTTCTTTGGAGCATTTTGAGTGAGTGAACTGGTAGCCGAAGCAGCGAGGGACACCTCAGGTAGGGTGCTTCGGCTCAGTGACATTCGTATCGGCCCACCAGCAATGGTGCTGAGCATTCGTTGAGCCAAAACAGATCAGAGGGGGAGGGGGCCGCTTCGGCGGAGTTGCGCCCAGTAAGGGCGGTAGAGGCATACCTTGAAGTACGGCGGGCGGCACCAGGCCCCCTTTTCAGAGATGCTGGGGGTCTGCAGGTGACCAGGTATCAGTTCATGGCGGTGCTGAGAATTGTATTGTCCCGCCTCAGGATGCCGCCAGCACCATATAGTACCCACTTGTTTCGTATCGGGGCTGTGAGCTTCGCGGCGGAGAGCGGGATGTCCGAGCAGGGTATTCGGGAGGTGGGCCGTTGGAGGTCGGGGGCGTTCTGGACTTATGTGCGGGACGCCCTTTCCCCCTATTAGTCCTAATTTTTCTTTTATTCCCCCAGGTGTCCACCTGCGGTATCGGAGGCAGGTCTGGATTGTCGGTCACAGCCTGGTGCGTTGTGCAGGCAAGATGGCCAGGCAGTCCAGATGAGGAACCCAGCTAGGCTTATCGGCCCAGGTGCAGATACAGTGGAGGGGCAGCAGAGGCATGAGGTTGTACCAACTCCTGCCAGTGCTACGCGTTCCTTTTTGGGGCCACCCGCCCGATGTCCTCGTAATACATCTAGGCGAGAACGACATCCCCCACTTGATAGGTGTTCAGCTGATTAAGAACATTAAGTCTGAACTGTGGGAAATTAAAAAACTTTCCCCGGCAGTTGTAATCATATGAACCGATCTGGTCGAACGGATGTCATAGGGCAGTGGGGTCCATCCCCGAAAGATCGATAGGACCCGGAGGATGGTCAATAGGGACGTGAGTAGATGGCTCACGGGTCTGGGAGGTGAGTGCATAGATACCTGGGCTCTGACGCACAGATGCCCTGCGCTATATAGATGGGACGGGGTTCACCTGTCACTGGAAGGAAATGATCATTACTTGGCTGCCCTGCTGGGGACACTGGTTCGTGTGTTAGACAGGTTATAGATGTGGGGTGGGGGTCGGGCTCTTCCAGGTAGCCCCGGTGACCCCTTAGTGGCAGGGGTCCAGTACTGAAAGTTAAGAGTAGGTTAGATTGGTCATAAGTAAGAATCATCTCCTCCCTCTCACCTGTGGCTGGGGCCACTGAGAGGGGGAGACATGATGTTCATGGTTGGGGTGGTAATCGAAGGTACATCGAAACCATCCCTGGTTTGTTTTTAGGTTACTGTTACAATGTCAAGTTCAAGTACTGGACCCGCATCGCACTAGGCGATTTCCCCACTCCCCAATTGTTAATTGTAATCTGATTTGAATAAAGAGTGTGGCTGTTAAAACCCAGCACTTGTGTCCTGTCTCCTTCGGTGCATCAGCAAAGGGGCTGTTGCTGCTGTGAGCTTGTACCATATAGGGCGACAGTAAAGAAAGCCCCTCACTTATTCAAATACTACTGCCATAATTGACAACTGCACTTCATCTGCCACAGGGGTCCGTACATGGAGGGCCTTCAAAGCTGAGGAGGGAGAGTTCCTCCTCCCCAAAACTGTGTGATGAGGGCTCATTCTCTAGTTCCTGCAGTTTGTTACACCTCTAACTATAGCATGATCACACTATTAAAAAAATAAGTGGGATTTTCCAAACTGACAAGTGATGGTCTAGCTCTGTGCTTACTGAAGTGCTGCAATTTAATTCAGTGTAAGCAGAGGTGCCTCTGCACTGAGGGCTTTTGAAAATGCCACTAGTACATATGGTCATACAAAGTAAATTCCCAGAACATCAATGTTCTAACAGTTCTCACTCAGACTGATGTTCCCACACCAGCACTGAATGATTCAACAATATTCTTAATAAAATTTAACGGTATTCCTGTAGCTGAACCATCTAAAAAAATGACACTCATGCCATTACCTCATATTTGGTGCAGCATAAAATACAAGCCTGAACCATTAACCTTGATTAGGGATTGCATCTGAATCCAAATATTGCCTCCTAAACGTATTTCTATTTATCATCCACAAAGATACAAATACAGGTAAACCTAAAAACTATATTAATTTGGGGTTCATGGAATGGACTTAAATTTAGGACTTAATTCACTATCCCTTTTAAAATCACCCTCACACTGAAATCACTAGAAGTTTCACTTGCAAAATGTCTATGGCCTCAAACAAATTATGTGTGAAAATAGAACACTTCTTTTCTAACTAAATGATATGAAGGGGCAGGGAATAACTTCTCCTATTCATGTATGTTACACTCTATTTGTTAACAGTGCCTATTTCATAAATTAGGCAGAGAAGTTACTGATTTCATGAATTAGGCAGTGGCATTGCTTATATCATCAAATATTCAATTTTTATTTTATTTTGTGAATTAGGCAATTCAACAAACTTAGTGTAATGTGAACATAAATACTATGTTCGCCCATAAAGCCTGTTATATAATCTGATGTTGGGTGAAAACAAATGAGATGGGGGTGAGACGGATCCTTTTGCCGCCCAGGAAAGGACCACCACAACCACCACACTGTGGGCCGGTAGGGAGGGCATTTCAAATGAGCAGCCTACCCCAGGGAATCCGGACATGGGGCGGCAGAGGCTGCCATCACAAGTCCCTTCATGCCACAGATCGGCTGAGGAGAAGTCCACCCGGACCCCAGCTGCACAGCAGGCTCGGGCCACCAAACAGCTGATCGGGGAGGCCTGGACTGGTGCTTACCCAGCCTGCCAAACAGCTGATCAGAGGGGCCTGGAAGAGTGTTCTCACCTGGCTCACTAAACAGCTGATGGGGGGAGAAGAGCTCATCGACCCAGGTGAGCTCATCAAACAGCTGATGGGGGGACCTGGAGGATCACGCTCACACGGGCCACCCCAATCAGCTGTTTGGTGAGCCACGGTGAGCATGCTCCTCCAGGCCCGATTCTCAGACCTCGCCTTATGCCAGACAGGAGGGTGCACATTTGGCCAGATTAGCCCAACTGGGAGAGCATTAGCCCACACCGTGTTGCCAACCTTCTCCAGACATTGTGCCCAGTAGCAGCCAGCTGCCCACCCTGAGGCGGAAGTAGGCTAACATCTCGTGGCTACCTAACTGATGAGCAGGTAACTCGTGGGCTACTGTCTCGTTTGTTTTCACCCATTATTTGCATCTGAATATCTAAGCATCAAAGATGTCTTGAAATTTGGTGATATGAGTTCATCAAGGACATTCATACTTGTGAACTCCTCCCCAGTATATAGCTAGCATTCAAATATGAGGAAAACATAATTTATAACGGACATTCCCACATAGAAGATTTATAAGACTTAGACTTTGACACAGTCACCAAGATAAATTGCAGCTTTGCATGGAAACTTAGGTTCTCCACGTGATATTGCCTCTTGATGACAGTAAAAGCTAGACCTTACATCATCACTAGTCATATGCACCCGTTTTAGTATTGCCAAGCACAAAATGCATTTTAAAGTCTTATTTTTGCAGTGGTTTGTTTGTAGTGAAGTCAGTGAAGCTCTGGTAGAACAATAAAGAAATCATGTGCCTGAATTTCTGATGTTTGGGGAAACTAAAACTGTTGTGTGTTTATTAGGACTGTACTTTGAAGTACTAAGTTTCTGATGTGAAAAATGTGTTTTATCTGCTGACAAATGTAGCCAACTTTGCACTTAAAAACTGCATTTGCTCCAAAGAATATTTGTGTTAAATCCTTCCCACCCCTCCCCCCGCAACAGAAGTTCAGTTTCAATACATCCTTCTTACTTTTTAACCATGACGTTGCTACACATAGTTTTCACTTCTACTACTTACTGGACCTCTACTACATTGAAAATTCCTCCACTATAAAAACCCTACCTGGTTTTGAACTCTGCTAAAATATGTTTTCCCCCCTCCCCACCACAACTGGTACCTTTCCAGGAGCCTTGCTTTTACTGCTTATTAGAGAAGCATACACTTTTTAAAAATAACGTTTATGTTGTCATGAACACAAAAAAACCAACAACCCATAACCCACAGTGTGTGTACAGATGCAAACAAGAGGACACAGCAAGGAGGAAACCACCTTTTATAAGACACATATGTGCACAGCATACAAGTAAAGAATTGCTATGAAGGAACCATGGGGTCTTAAGTCTTGAGAAGTCTGATGGCCACACCGATTCATATGCTTCAGGGCTGAGGTAAAGCCATGAGTGGGAACCTCCCTGCCTTACCCACTGAACTGGGTCATATGTGACAGGATTAGGTAGATGGTTCTAGGATACACAGCAGCATGGAGAGAACCATCTGTTAAAGTCTAATGTGCCATCTGTGCCTAAAAATACTGCCAATTTTGTTGGCAGAGCATAAAGATTGTGTCCCTTAATCGGGCTATAAATCACAAGCAGATCTTGTGTGTTGTCAATTAAAAGGTTGATATATGAAATGTCCTAGATGCTTGGTTGACTTCTAGCCTCTTGAATAGGACATTTGGTGGTACCGTCCCAGAGGTTATCTATTACATACAAGCTTTTAGCATTAAAGCACTGCCAACATATGCAAATGAGATGACTACAAAATCCACGACAAGCCAATGGAATTGAAAACTATTCCATTTGGTTACTTGTCTGATTGGCTGGGAAAGGAGCCCTTAGCATACTATCCAAGGAAACCCAAAATATTTTGGAGCAATCAGAGTTTTTTATTTCTAAAGAGGGTGGTATGTATGTTATTCTTGTTCCATTCATTCTGTCTATAGTCATTGTTTAAAACACTTGACTGATAGTGTGACATTGTGCAATCTCATCACCATGTTATTGTTGCCATCAGGTTCTGTTTGCATGGAGCACAGTTCAGGCTCAGAATCTTATAGGCGTTCATTTTTATATCCAACCTGTTTGGGGATCTGCCCTAGACCAAAATGGTGACAAAGCCTGCCAGGAGTTGCACATGGTCAAATTCCCAATGGAAATTTCACTACAAAAAAGATAATATTTTGCCTCAGACAATATTTTGCAAAAGGTTTGCCTTTTGGGGAAAAACATCTTCTTTCATTTTATAATCAGCTCTGCATTCAGCTTTGGATTTGATTTAAAGTCAGGTCTGCATACAAATTTTCAGAGATGCTCCCTTCACATATAAGAGGAAACATTTCCAGGTATATTTGTATTCAAGGCTTGAATACAACTCACATCTTTAAAATTAACTGGTGATTTTTCAAAGTATGATCCACTTCATCTCCCTTCATCAAAAAACCGGCTCATTCACAGTTACATACTGCATTTCTAAAATGCTGTCAGCTTCCATCTTCCATCCTTGCAGTAAACAACACTTTACAGCTGGTATGAAACTTTCCCATCAAAATAAATAAAAGTGATATAGCTTGTCAGGGCATTTTTACACACTCCAGATTTCTCCCTGACTTTAAAATCTGGGTTCTGCAAACTCACCCCCTTCCAGTCTTCACCCAGCACCACTGTAAACAGCAGCACTGGGTGACTCCCGTATTTTTTCAGACCTGGACTTAAGAGTCCTCTGATATCACCAAACAGCAGTGCCGGGTGGCTCATATGTTTTGAGACCTGGACTGATATCAGAGGACTTACAAATCCAGGTCTCAAAACATGCGGGAGTTGCTTGGCACCATTGTTTAAAATGGCACCCAGGCAATATCCAAGAGGGTGTGTGTGAGAGTCTAACACTCCCACACCCCGTGTGAGTGCCGAACCTGGACTTTGAAGTCTGTGAGAAAGCTGGAGCATGTACAAACGCCTTCTCAGGTTGCTGCTTTTTTTTTGTTTTGTTTAAATCACTTCTGTGTGACAGCATCATATAAGGGGAAAAGTGACAGTCAAAAGAGCTGGATGTCAGGGACTCATGAATGAGTTTAGAGACTTCTCCAAGTGTTTGATCTGGTGTGTTGTTGTTTTAAAAAGAACATAAAGATTTACAAAAATTCAGAGAGAGTAAAAGAAGGGTTCCAGGAATGACTGAAGACAATGTCATGGAATTATATTCCTGCATGAAAGAAGTCCTTAGCTATCCAGCTTGGATGTCACTTGGAACCCATTCATGTGCAAAGCATGAAATGATATAGGATTGAGCTTTCATCACACTGACAAACATTTATTTTGAGTTATATGTTTCCTTCATTCATTACCAAGCCCTAGTATGCTTGGGAATGAAGGGGTCAGCTACCTTGGATTTGGACCTTACCAACAGGGAAGAACTGGTTGATGAGGTGAAAGTAGTGGGAACCTTGGGTGGAAGTGATCATGTCATTTTCTAATTCATGATATTAAGGAAAGGCAAAGCTGAGCATAGTCGGACATGTACCCTGGACTTTAGGAAAGCTGATTTTAATTAACTCAGAGAAAAGCTAGGTAGGATTCAATGGCTAGAAAATCTAAAGGAGAAAGGAGTCCAAGATGGGTGGGAGTTTCTGAAAAATGAGATACTGAAAGCACCATTGCAAACAATTCCAATGAGAAATAAAAATGGGAGTCATCTAAAGAAACCAGTGTGGCTGCACAAGGAGCTTTCTGATGAGCTGAAAATTAAAAAGGATGTGTATAAGAAATGGAAGGAGGTAAAAATTACCAAGGACGAGTACCGACAAGTAGCCCAAACCTGTAGGGATGGTGTCAGGAAGGCAAAAGCTCAGAATGAGTTGAGGCTTGTGAGTGATGCTAAGAACAACAAAAGGGGGGGTTCAGCTATGTCTGAAGCAAGGGAAAGAACAAGGAAGTGGTAGGTCCGCTGCTTGGTGAAGATGGCAAAATGTTAACAGGTAACAGAGAGAAGGTGGAATTGCTCAACTCTTATTTTGCCTCCGTCTTCTCCCTCAAGGGAAACTATGTCCAATCTGGCAAGAATAACACTAATGATGAAGGGAAGGAATTGCAGCTCAAGATAGGTAAAGAGATGGTAAGAGAACACCTAGCTACTTTAAACGAGTTCAAGGCCTTGAGGCCAGATTAATTACATCCTAGGGCACTGAAGGAACTTGCAGATGTAATCTCGGAACCTCTGGCTATAATCTTGGAGAACGGGTGAGGTGCCGGAAGACTGGAGATGGGCAAATGTTGCCCCTATCTTCAAAAAGGAGGTACCGGGAAACTACAGACCGGTCAGCCTTACATCAATACCTGGTAAGATTCTTGAGTAAATTATAAGACAGTCAATCTGTAAGCATTTGGAAACCAATGTTGTGATTAATAGCAGCCAGCATGGGTTTGTCAAGAACAAGTCAGGTCTTATTTCCCTTTTTGATCGTGTTACTAGTATAGTAGATCATGCAAATGCTGTGGACATAGAATATCTTGATTTCAGCAAAGCATTTGACAAAGTCCCCCATGATATCCTTCTTTCACAAGCTGGTTACATATAGGCTAGATGATACTATCGTTAGGTGGATTTACAGCTGGTTGAAGAACTGTACCCAAAAAGCGCTCATAAATGGTTCCCCATCAATCTGGAGGGAGCTATCGAGTGGAGTGCCTCAGGGCTCAGTCTTGGGCTCTGTACTGTTCAACATCTTTATTAATGACTTGGATGAAGGAGTAGAGAGGATGCTTATCAAATTTACAGATGACAAAAAACTGGGAGGGATAGCTAACACCTTAGAAGAGAGAAACAAGATTCAAAACAATTTTGGCAGGATGGAAAGCTGGGCCAAAACTAACAAAATGAAACTCAACTGAGATAAATGTTAAGTTCTGTATTTAGGTAAGAAAAATTAAATGCACAAGTATAGGATGGGTGATATCTGGCTTGGCAGCAGTACATGTGAAAAGGAACTTGGGGTTGTACTTGATCACAATCTGAGCATGAGAGTCATCAGTGTGATGCAGCTGCTAAAAAGGCTAATGCAATTTTAGGCTGCGTTAACAGAATCATAGTATTCAGGTCACGAGAAGTAATAGTTCCACTCTATTCTGCACTGGTCAGACCTCATCTGGAGTATTGTGTCCAGTTCTGGGTGCCGCACTGACAAATTGAAACGGGTTCAGAGGAGAGCAACAAAGATGGTCAGGGATCTGGAAACTGAGGAAAGGTTTAAGGAGCTGGGTATGTTTAGCCTTGAGAAGCGAAGACTAAGGGGAGACATGCTAGCAGTCTTCAAATATCTGAAGGGCTGTCACGTAGAAGATGGAGCAGATTTATTTTCTGTTGCTCCTGAGGGCAAGACTAGAACCAATGGGCTAAAATTACAGGGAAATAGACTTTGGCTAAACCTTAGGAAGAACTTCCTAATGGTAAGACAGTGGAACAGACACTGCCTAGGGAGTTGGTGGGCTCTCCTTCGCTGGAGGTTTTCAAACAGGCTGGACAGCCATCTGTCAGGGATGATGTAGCTGTGGATTTTCTGCATTGAGCAGGGGGTTGGACTAGACGACCTCTGAGGTACCTTCCAAGCTTAAGATTTTCCTCCACTTCAAATTCTGCCTCTCATCGCTCAATTCTGCTATCTCCCTTGCTAGACAGCAGTACTATGCCTCACACATTGAGTCCTGCTCCCAGGACCCTCGCCGCCTCTTTTCCACCTTTGACTCCCTTTTCAAACCCCCCTGCCGCCTCCTCCCTCTTCTCTCTCTGCTCAGGATCTGGCTCTCTTTTTCACCTCTAAAATTAACAAGATACACCTGGATATCGCTTCCAAGTCCTCTCCCTATACCACTCCCTCCCCTCTCCCTCCTCCCCCCACCTCTCTCCTGGCCTCCTACCCTCCCGCCTCCCTGGAGGAAATCTCCTCCCTGCTCTCCTCCAACCCCTCCACTTGCCCCCTGGACCCCATTCTTTCCTGCCTCCTGACCTCCATTGCTTCCACCGTCGCCCCCCTCCTGCACATCATCAACCTCTCCCTCTCTACCGGCTCCTTCCCCTCTGCCTTTAAACATGCCACTGTCTCCCCTATCCTCAACAAGTTCACTCCGAATCCCTCTGAAACCTCTAATTACCATCCTGTTTCTCTCCTCCCTTTCACTTCAAAACTCCTGGAATGGGTTGTCTGCTCCCATTGCCTTGACCTTCTCTCTGCCAACCCCTAACTTGACCCCCTCCAATCTGGCTTCCGTCCCCTTCACTCCACTGATACCGCTCTGGCTAAGATCAACAACAATCTTCTTGTGGCCAAATCCAACCGCCTTATTCTTGTCCTCCTTGATCTCTCTGCTGCCTTTGACACTGTTGACCACTCCCTCCTGCTTGAGTAGCTTCAATCCCTGGGATTCCAGGACTCTGTCCTAGACTGGTTCTCCTCCTACCTTTCTGACCGCTCCTTCAATGTATCGCTTCCTAACTCCTCCCACTCCTCCTCTCTACCCCTCTCAGTCGGGGTTCCCCAAGGCTCTGTCCTTGGCCCTCTCCTCTTCTCTATCTACACCCATTCTCTAGGCAAACTCATTGCTTCCCACGGTTTCCAATACCACCTATACGCTGACAACACTCAACTCTATCTCTCCACTCCTTCCCTCTCCCCCCCTCTATTCAAGCTCGTTTCACCAACTGTCTCTCTCATATCGCTGCCTGAATGTCTCAATGCCAACTCAAACTGAACATGGTAAAAAACTGAAATCCTTATCTTCCCTCCCAATCCTTCCTCTCCCCTGTCAATTGCCATTGATGGGGTCTCCATCCTCCCTGTCCCCCACACCTGTAGCTTGGGCTTCATCTTTGACTCGCACCTTACCTTCAAACCCTACATTGTCCGTGGTCAAATCCTGCCGCTTCTCCCTCCAAAACATTGCTAAGATCCTCCCTTTTCTGTTGGTCTCCTCTGCCAAAACTCTCATCCACGCCCTAATCATCTCATGCCTCGACTATTGTAACCTCCTCCTTGCTGGCCTTCCCGGCTCTCACCTTTCTTCCCTCATCTCTGTTCAAAAGTCTGCTGCCAGGATCATCCACCTAGCCCGTCGCTTTGACTATGTGCAGCCTTTCCTCTCCTCTCTCCACTGACTCCCCCTTCCTGAGCGTATTCTGCACAAGCTCCTTGTCTTCACCTACAAAGCCATTCACAACCTCACCCCCTCCACCTCTCTGCCCTGATCTCCCTCCGAACCCCTGCTCAAGCACTCCGCTCCTTTTCCATCCCCTCCCTCACCCTCCTATGCCTCCCCTGCTCCCCCAACCACCTTCATCCCTTCTCCCTCGCTGCCCCGCGTGCCTGGAACTCCCTCCCTGCCCACATCCGCCTTGCCCCCTCCCTTCATACCTTCAGATCCCTTCTCAAAAGCCAACTCTTCCGCACTGCCCTTCCTAACTCCTTCTAACCATCCTCACCCAGGATTATTCCCCACCTGTTATCTGCAAACTCCCAATGTACTGAAACCAAGCCAAGAACATGTACCTGAGTTCTTGCATCCTCATGATTGTTGCATCCCTTGTGTCTCCCTCTGTTCCCCTTTCCCTGTGTCCCCTCCCCTCCCTCTGTCTTTAGATTGTAAGCTCTCGGGCAGGACCGTGTCTGTCTCATTCTCTGTAAAGCGCCAGGTACATTGCTGGTGCTATATAAATAATTATAATATAATATAATAAACCATTATTCAAATTCATATATTATAAAATCAATATCATCAAACAACTTACTCCAGAATAGTCCCATTAAAGTTGGGTGGTTTGAGGACTGCTGCCTGCAATCCATTTTTCAGTTGTGGTTAGAAAAAACAACCAACTACCCTCTGTATAACTCTGCATATTAACTTATTAATTGCATGCCCCTCATGAGATCTTGGGCGATTCACCAAGGAAGTGCACATTGAGTCTTAATGCAAGCTACATGAAACAATGGCTATGAAACACCATTAATGGTGATGAATAATGCAGTGTTAACATCCCTGATCGTGCCAGCATTTAACCACTGTGTTAAACCATGAGGATGAACAGTGGGCCCTTGAAATATATTAGACTGCAGGCACTAATGAGTAAGGCTGGTTGACAAAATAAATGTCTACTGTTTGAAAAGATATTTGGAATCCTTCCTCCTTCCTCTCTCCATTTCCTTCAGTTCCGGTTGGTTTATTTACAGTAGTTTCTTACCCATAACATAACGTGTGTGTTTTTAGTTTGACAATTTAACTACAG
The DNA here is from genome assembly GCA_003113815.1 of Sphenodon punctatus. Lineage (NCBI taxonomy): Eukaryota > Metazoa > Chordata > Lepidosauria > Sphenodontia > Sphenodontidae > Sphenodon > Sphenodon punctatus. The sequence goes on from QEPC01005332.1 coordinate 1,742,862, forward strand.
CATGTCCTAGATTAAATCAACTGGAGTTGTTGTTCATATTCAAGTTGCAGAAAATAACAGCTTTTTGCCTGTGCATGCACACACATGCATCTTCTACCTGAACGACTGAAGACAACTTGAGGGAAGTCATTGCATCAGCAAATTAGTTCACCCAAGCAGTAGCCTCAAACCGCAGGTTAATTTGAACTGTTCAAATATAATTACTTAAAAGGAAAAGGATTCATTACTTTTGTGATGTTTGCTGGTCTACTGCACCATTGCTGGAAATTCTGTCAATAAACAAACGGCATGGAACACTCTGGCCTTGTGCAGAATGGATCTCCTGAGATTTTCTTTTTCTGCATAATGCTGTTTCATGTCTTTGTATTTAGCACAAATATGCAAGTATTTTTCCTTAAATGTTGGTTCTTCCTCTACCCTCCAGTCCATTTAAACTACTTAAACCTAAAAGGCTTGGAGTAGCAAATGACATTTGAATTATCACTAAAACACGTTTATTATCATGAAAACATTTCATATCTGTCTCTTTTTCAAAGAGAAATTCTAAAAGACACTGACACCACTAAAAAACCAGACTAAATTAATCAAAAGTAGCTAGTGAGAATGAGTACTTCAGTTTTCAGGTGCCCAATTTTAACTATATTAAAGGGGAGTAATTTTCTTTTCTTTTTCTTTTTTTTTAAATTAACGTTCTTTATTTAGCTTTCTTTTTTGATCATACATTTTTTTCCAATGGTAAGAGAAGTAGAAAAAATAATTTTCATATAGCAATGTAACAAAAAGAGAATAAAATAAAATTAAAAAACAAAATATTGTTCTACAAGGTAACAATCCCCCCCTCACTAAACTATAAAACGGGTTTCATCAGGCCCGTTTGTGTCCCTCCCAATACAGTATCATAGAAAGCCACAATGTAATTTAATCGCACAGCATATCTGAATCATTCAGAGATCATGTAAGAGGATCTTCTTAGCTGGGGACAAATGAATGATTCCCTTGAAGCGTATTAGCTAGCAGGGAGTCCATACAGAATAGAATACCGCAAGGGTACCATGCACTATCAGCTGCTATCCTTTTTTATTTATTTTATTTTATTTATTTATTTAATCAAATTGCTACCCCACCCCTCCTAAAACAGCTCGGGGTGGCTTACAGACCAAAAAAAACACCAAACACAAATATAAAATACATCTAAAAACAATTAAAACATTCAGAAATACTACAATTAAAACAGGACCAGGGCATCACAGTAAAACAATAAATAGGGTAAGGGGAGATAAAACCCCACTAACCCCCCCTCCCCAAGGGCCTGGGCGAACAGCCAGGTTTTACAACTTCGCCAAAATGTCAAAAGGCTTGGGGTCAGGTGAGCTTCCTCCGGGAGGGAGTTCCAAAGGCACGGCACAGCCACCGAGAATGCCCTCTCCATTGTGGCCCCCCGCTTAACGCTCTGGGGCGTGGAGGGCGAGGCGGTCCCTGAGGTACAAGGGGCCCAGACCGTGAAGGGCCTTATAGATCAACACCAAAACCTTGAACCTGGCTCGGCACGCTATTGGCAACCAGTGCAGAGTCCGGAGCACAGGTGTTATGTGCTCCCGACGACCGGTCCCCGAAAGGAGCCGGGCCGCCGCATTCTGCACTAGCTGCAGCCTCTGAACCAGGAACAAGGGAAGCCCCACGTAGAGCGCGTTGCAGTAGTCCAGCCTCGAGGTGAAGAAGGCATGAATGAGGGAGGCCAGGTTTGGGCCGGAGACGTACGGACGCAGCCTCTGCATCAGATGCAACTGGCGGAAGGCAGCCTTTGCGACTGCCTCCACCTGCCGCTCCAGGCGGAGATCCGCATCCAATATCACCCCCAGACTCCGGACCTGCTGAGCTATAGGAGGGCGAACCCCCCGGTCAAGGGGGCCAACACCTCCCTCGCTCTCCCCACCAACATCACCTCCATCTTATCGGGGTTGAGCTTCAGTCTGCTCTGCCACATCCACTCCGCCATGGCCTCCAAACATTGGTATAGCGCTGAATCTTTTCATGATGATGGGTGAACCATAAACGTTGGAGATTTTTCTCAGAGTCCTTTGTGTTTCCCAAGATTTAGCTATAACATGTAACGTGGCTAGTCTGACTTGATTGCATGCCATCTTTCTTTCTTTAATCATGTTGAACTTTGGGAAGATCCCAAGCAGAGTAATAGAAGGCTTAAAGGGCAGAGTAAGATCTGAAATTTCTCTCATAAAACACTATACAACCAGCCTTAGCAGGCAGACCATCTTGCAACTCCACCAACAGTGTATTGTTGAACCAACTCTTCAAACCCTCTCCAACAACACTCAGAAATTGAAATTTTGGTTCTTTTTAGGGAAACCAGAGTAAAATGCCATTGAAGATTAAGCTTAATTTGTATTTCTCTAACCAGTAGTGATTTTGAACCCTTATACATGTGTGACCACATTTGCTGTAAATCTGATTGTTCTATTTTGATTTTAAGTTCATCTTCCCACTCACTAACATATCCATGATCTGGATATATAAACACCTTTAGAGTAATTTGTATAATCTAGGTAAGATGTTTTCAAATAATTCAGATTCTAATGGAAGTGGTTTTCTTCCATAATGAGGTTTGTTATGTTTATTGTTAAACATGCTATGTAGTTGCATATATGTAAAAGAATTTACTTGTCCCTGTAATTTCCCTTCTAATTCAGTTAATGAATTTGGTATTAATAAATAATTGTTTTGTAATGGTTAGTTAGTGTATTGTGAAACCAATATGGTCATTGCAAGAAGTACACAAAATCCATGTCAAAATAAACCCAATCCAAAACCACCATAAACGCCAGCAGGAAAATATACAAATAAGAACTACAATAAACTTATAATAAAATACAAAATAATAATAGACAAGGTAAAAAATATGCATGGTCATCGATAAAACATCAGAATAAAATCCCCAACACCACTACCATCTACACAGCAGATTTCACTTTAACATTGTATATAAGCCCCAGAAAAAGGGCCATGTTCCTTGTTACATCTTTCCTATTATCACCAAGCAAAAAACACACATAAGCATCATTGGATCTCCCAGGGGCACCAGCAATTAGGGGGCTAATGAACTTCTTCCGAAATGCGGAGTATAAGGGGCAGACCAGCAAAATGTGGTCAAGTGTTTCCACCAGACCCGCATCACATTTGCAAAGACGCTCAGCCATAGGGACCTTTCTATATCTCCCCTCGCATAGCACTGAGGGGAAAGAACTGGCCCTTGCCAGGAGGAACAATCTTCTACACTGGCTACTACTGATATCGTACATATAAGCCAAAAACTTGTCAGAGTTATTCATCATCCTAGGGTAAAGTGCCAGGGTCCTGCTATTGTTGACCACCACACAGATTTCCTGATGGTTGACATCTCTCAACCTCCTTAGGAGCACCTTTTTAGCGCCCAAGGGTTCAAGGGCTTCGGGGGAACAACCCAGCTGCCTGATTTTCTCTGTGACCTCAAGCAGCCAGATGCTAGGAGATCTATCCAGTAACACCAATTGAGACCAAGGGGCAGCCATCCTGAAAAATAAGCGGAGCCAGTAAGTCAATGCACCCCTCCAGATTCTTTCTTGGAGAGGAATTAAGCCGCATTCTAACCGCAGGACCTGATTACTTAGTCCTGACGGGGCTGATAATAGTGCCCTGATAAAGCCTAAAAGCTCTAAAGTTCCCCCAATAGCAGTGTTTGGGTTAGAAGTAATAGCCAATCCTGATGTGACAGCTCTAGAGAGAGTGCAGAATCAATTCCTTAGGCGTTTGCTAAGGGTAGGATCTGGCATTCCAGGGGCAGTTTTGAGAGCGGAATTGGGGGTTAATTCTATAGCCATGTTAGCTAGAGCAAATTATGTCAGGTATTGGTTAAGGCTTATGACCCATGAAGAGGAAGATCTTTCCCTACTATGTTTGAGAGAGGAACTTGAAAATACAGGGCGAAGAGAGTACCCATGGCTGAGATATCTGGGGGGATTCTCAGATCATGTGGGTTCTCCTTTGCCTACTTTATAGGGAAGAGTGTTATGCCCATAAAACATGAAATTTGTGTTAGAATGAGGGATATAGCGCAGCAAGAGGATTTAGGGGTAGTAGCAGAGTGGAGGGTAGCCCCAAAGTTGGGGTTGTTCAAAAGGGAATTTGGGTTGGAACCATATTTGGACATTATGCTTAATGGCAAAATTCGTAGAGGATACACTTTGCTGCGTTTTCAACTCATACAACTGGCAGTGACAGAGGGTAGGTACAAAAAGGTCCCGTATTTAACAAGATTATGTCTCTGTAGTCTGAAGGAGGTGGAAACAACTGAACATTTTCTGCTGCGTTGTCCATATTATAAAGAATTGAGGACAGTTTGGTTGGTTCCCTTACTAAAGAAGGGAATGGATATAATTAATGAGGGTTGCTATTTGCACCTGTTGGGATTGAGAGGGAGGGAAGAAATGAAGGCTGTTGCAATGTATGTTTTGTTGGCTGGGAAAAGGAGATTAGCTGTTCACTCAAAACTAAAGAGTATTGGTTCCATCAAAGAAATGTCTTCACAGGTTGAGGTCGTAAATTTTGGCCCAATGTAGAGGCTATAAGGAAACAGCTAGACATTTGACAAGGATTGGAGTAACCGGGGAAAACATGGAACTACAAGTGGAAGCCAGCTGACATAGCAAAATGGAATGAGTTGGGGAGGATGGATTGGGACTAGTATTGGTAGTAGGACTCGGGGAATGGTCAGCTATTCAGTCAGTAAATGGGGATGTACTTTGTAAAATGGTAACATCTGCCGAATAGTGAATTGTGTAAGCATGGATTAAGAGTTGGTAATATAATAAGTAAGGGATTAGAACCCCGAAAAATAGTGCTGGTACTATGTATAAGTATACGTATGACCGAGGATACGAAAAGGCTATGGGGGACCCGGTAAATGAGAATGGTGATTGTGTATGATGTATACAGCTGTTTTACAGCCAACTGTGAATTGGGTGTTGTATTTAGTTTTAATTGTGTATCTATTTTTGGCCATGGCGGAAGCCAGTGCTTAAATAAAAATAAATGAAATGAAATGAAATGATAAAGCCTGGCTGGAGCCTTTCGAGGCCGAGGCTGGAAACCCTGGCTAATGCCCAAAGGTGAGCCCCATAGAGCATCTGAGGCACGGATTTGAGGAAGAAAACCTTCGGCGCTGGAATAACCAACTGGCCACCCCTTGCTCTGAAAAAAGAAAGGAGAGATTTGTGGAGCTGAGATGCCTTATTCTGCACGGCCAACCTTTGCATGGTCCAGGCTCCACTGGCCTGGAATAACAAGCCCAAGTATCTATATACCCGTACCTGGGAAATTGGGGTAGTATCTAAGTGCCACTTGTGCATAACTTTCTTACAGGAGAACACCATAACTTTAGTTTTATCGTAGTTAACTAGTAGCTGGTTCCTTACACAATAGTCCCCAAAACGCTCCAGCATTCTCCTCAACCCCACCTGGGTACAGGACAAAAGAACAGTATAATCTGCGTAGAGCAGACATGGAATACGAGTGCGACCCAGCTGGGGTGTGTGAAGGTCCAAGGCAACGAATTTGGCCGATAAATCATTTAGAAAAACATTAAACAGTGTAGGGGCCAACACGCAGCCCTGTTTCACTCCCCTCCCCGTAGCTATTTTCCCAGACAACGCACCCCTGTTGTCCAACCTAACCCTCAATGAGGTATGTTTATAAAGACTAGAAATTAGATACAGTAACCGGAGGGGGTCTATTCTAAGAGCAGCAAGTTTCTCCCACAAGCGCACCTGTGATATTGTATCAAACGCTGCCCGCAGATCTATAAAGACAACATATAAGCTTCGTGGAGAAAGCAAGTATCTCTTAACCAAATGCAGCAATAAAAAACAATGCTCCCCAGTCGATCTTCCCTCTCTAAACCCTGCCTGGACTTCACTCAGAATGTTATTTTCTTCAAACTACTTAATTAATTTCGTGAGCAAAAACTTAGCATATAATTTGCTCACAACATTCAGGAGGCTAATGGGGAGGTAGTTCTTTGGGTCAGCCCGGGGACCTTTCTTGTGGATGGGGACCACAATGGCCTGATCCCAACCCTCAGGAATCTCCCCTGTCCTATTTATACCCGTAAAAAGGGTTGCAAGGACAGGGGACCACCATCTACGGCCAGTCTTGAGTAACTCTACAGGTATGAAGTCAATACCAGGTGCCTTTCCAGACTTAAGACCCTCCAATAATTCATCAATGTGTTCCGGAAGCATGGGATCCCATTTGGGAACACAAGGGCAGGGAAGAGACGTAGGAACTTCGACGTCCAAATTGCCAAAAAGAGTACCGAAATACTCTTCCCACCTCTCTGCTGAAATTTTAGAAATAGACATAGCTCTTTCCTGTCCTATGCCTCTGACCAATTTCCAAAAGCGTGAGAAGTTAACGTCTTTCGCTGCTCTGTCCAGCTCATCCCAGGCATGTTTGAAAAAGTCCTGTCTCTTGGAGGTCAGGAGTCTCCTGTAATCTCTGCGCTTTGCCAATAATATACCCAACATAACAGCGCCCAGAAAGGCACAGAAATGGCGGTACATTCACCTTAAAACTGTCCGTGCCTTGCGACACTCCAAATCAAACCAAGGGGTGGTATTTCTCCATTCCTGCTTCCCCAGTACACTAGTTGTAGATTTACTGGATAGAGCTGGTATCAACCACTCAACCCCTTCCTGGTACCGAGCCAACAGAAGCTCCTGAGATCTAGCTTCGTGAATCCCTGAAGCAAGAAGCATCCCCCGCTGAGAGCCCAAGGCTGACAACAGGGAGGACTCCAACTGCAAGGACCATTTCTTCCTAGTCAACCTCGGCCCCTCTGGGGAATGTACATGGATAGGGGGTGAAACACCCATCCTGCCATCCAACAAATCACCCAATTGCAAGACCAGGGGGAAATGATCACTTTCCAACTGGGTACCCACTTGGAAGGATAGTACTTGGTGCAGTAAAGTAGGCGAAAGAGCAATATAGTCCACTGTACTGCAACCTCTCTCTGAAAATAGGTGTATTCTCCAGGAAAATCCTTCAAATGATGTCCATTCAGGACGTACAGATCTAATTGCTGCAAAATATTGGCAAACTGGATACCATTCTCATTGATTCCCTGGTCTTTGGCCCATCAATCAAATAGTTCGGATGCATCATCATTTATCCAAACACCTCCACTGTTACTTAACTCCAGGTCATTCACACCCATGCGTGCATTCAAATCACCTGCCAGCAGAATCCTGGAAGCTGGATTAGAGGAAACAACCTGCTCCAGGTAAGTGGTCAACCTTGACCAGACCATCTCGTCGTAATACTCCGAGCTTCTTGGAGGGACATAAATACTGACTAACACAAAGGCCAACTTGGGGGCTTGTAATAGACAACCACACACACCCGGCATATCCCCAAGCAAGGGAACCATTTCCACTTTCAGCTGGTGTGACACAAAGCACGCTGTCCCACCACTGAGGTGTCCTCTCCTTTTAGTATGTGTGGCCTGGCACCAAAAAACCTCAAACCCATCCAGGGAGGGCTTATCTGTACATGAGGTTTCCTGGACCAGGATAACATCAAATCTTTTAAAAAATCAAAGCAGCCTGAATCCTGGGTATGGCATCTCCAGCCTGCAACGTTCCACAATAAAACCTTTAGAGCGTCCAAGCTTCTCCCTCCCCTAGCTAAGGGTCAATCTAACTTAGGCTTGCCCTTTGAATCCCTCACTTGCATCTCAGCCACCAACACTACCTCATTGGTGGCATCCAAAATTCCCTCCCTTGACCCTGGGCTACCCAGGTTCCTAATGGGTTGGAGTGGTCCCAGTACTTTCTCAAGGGTTCTACTTATCACGCTTAACTAACTCCCACCAACAGCCCCCTTTTCTGATCTGACCCTAACCCCCCTTATTTCTGGGGGAAGATCCCACACATTGCTTTAGTTGCTTGTTTGGTCGAGTGGGACTACCCTACTCGAACTCCTCAAGTTCCTGAAATTTAACCCAATTTTTGCTAGTTTCCTCATGTGAAGATTTGGAAGGGTTGAGTTCATACACCAACTCGGGTTCGGGGTCCCCTCCAGCAATAAATGGTTGATGTTTAGAGCCCTCAGCCTGTTGCTTTACTACCACTCCCACCTCCAACGGAACCAGGATCTGAGTACATTCGATGGGCTCATCGTCGTCCTCTGCGCCCTCCCCGCATCTTCCATTCAAAACCCTCATAGTTTTGCAATGATAATACCCTTCCTCTGAATTCTACGCACTAAATTATATAAATCATCTCTGTTTTGTTCCCCTAGACTTTGCAAGGTACTGTATGGTGATATACCGGTCATAATCTCCGCCTTTCTCTTGACAATGTCCCAAAGCTTCTGAGCATGCCCCAAACCAGCTGGCCACATCCAAGATGGCGCCTGCAGCGTGCTGACACTGCCAGCACCATCTTGGAAAGGTCTGAGCATGCTCAGAAGGGGCCATTCAGACCTTTCTGAGCATGCCCAGTTTTATTTTCCTTTTTCTTTTGACTTACCAGCCCGAGAAGAGGACACACATAGCAGAACCCCCTCTGGAGGGTAAGTACACTACCCCTGACTCCCCACTAGGCCCCTGCCCCCTCTTCCCTGACCCCTGCTGGCTTATTCCCTCCCTCCCAGCCCCCTCTGGCCTCTACCTCCTCCGTTAACTCCCCCCGCGAATTCCAAGTATTCTCCAAGGATTGGCCCAAACAAGACTCTCAGAAATACTCACTCATTTTTTAAAAAAAAATACTCCGAACAGCCCTACCCTGGGGCATTCCACTATTTAATTATCACCATTGTGAAAAATTACCATTTAGTCCTACCCTTTGTTTCCTTTCCTTTAACCAGTTACTGATTAACATGGCCTCCTCCACAATGACTATTTCATTTCCTCAAGTGTCTCTTGTGAGGGACCTTATCAAATACTTTCTGAAAATCCAGATACAGTATATTGACTGGATTACCCTTATCCACATGCTTATTTACATCCTAAAAAAATTCCAATAGAGTAGTCATTTGTAAATACTAGAAGCCTACACACTTGGTTGCTTATGTAGGCTGAGCTTGTGATGACTTATGAACACTCAGAGCTCAAGTCAAAAATTGATGGAAACTGACTCTTGCAAAAAGCTTTACATTTATATCCTGCCCAATCCCAGTGTACCTGGTCCCTGTTTCTCATTATACAGAAAGCTCAGTCAAACTTCCACTTTAGACACAATCTGGTACTAATTCCCCTTGCTGTTGACCACTCTTGAGTGCCACAGAACCAAGTAGGGTGGTGGGAAGAGCTCATGTAGAGAAAGTAACATTGCTGTGTTGGTCCCAAATATAGGCAATAGAGACGAAGCAGTACAATAATATATTTTATTGGACCAACTGGTATGCAAGCTTTTGGACCTCACAGGGTCCTTCATCAGGTAATTGCAGACCTCCTACCTGGGGTTGTTCTCACCTCCTTCTCCCCTTGCCATCATTTCCGATCACTGTATATACCTCACTGCTCAGTCTATAGTTCTAATTCCTGACTTGCCTGACAAAGGACCCTGTAATGTCTGAAAGCTTGCATACCTCCACCAACATTGGTCCAATACAAGATACCATTGTTGTACTCATTTGTGAACAGCTCATGTAAGTCTCAAATGGCACCATTATGGCATCAGAGGTGACCACCCCCGTCAGTACCATTTCCTCCATGGCTAATTTTCATGTCTCCATTCTTCCTGTTTCAATGAGCAAGTGGTAGGAGGAGGGACTTGATCACATATGCCAAGAGTTGTAGTAGGTTTCTGGTTTTCTAATTTTCACCAAAATCAGAGGATTCTGTACATGGTTGCTTAGAACATTACATGGAATTTTGGAACTGATCAGGTCTGTTTCCCAACATTATCTTGCTACAGGCAAATAGAGGAATTCCTCTCTTTCCTTGGTCATATTATTATTTATATAGTGATGGCCGTGTACCTGGCACTGTACAATCAATAGATCCCTACCCCAAGGGTCTTACAATCTATGAGAGGCAAGGAGGGGGAGACGAGGGAAGAACTGAACATCAGAAGAGACAAGGATACATTCATGAGGTTGAAAAGTTGCAGGTGCATGGGCTTAACTTATTACAGGCAACTAACTTAAACTACTGGTAAAAGTACAGAGCACAAACTAACTGTCATAGAGCACAGACTTAAGTCACTGTGACCCAAAAGCAGCAATATAGTTTTAAGTTGGTTTAAAAAGAAATTCAAATTTTCAAAATTGAATATCAGTGTAGTTTTTTACATCTTCAGCTGTTCCCATTGGAAAAAATTAAAATCTGCAACATTGAATATCAGTGCCTTTTACATTATCACCTATTCTTATTGGATAAAATTAAGCTCAGTGCAAAAGTTTCAGATCCAAGAATTATGAACAATTAATGTCACATATTATGTAGATGCTTTTCCAAGAAGGAGGCAAAAATATGTGTGAACAATCAATCTGCAATGATCTTCAAGCAGGATGAGAGTATATCTAAAGTTTGCATCTAAGAAGAGAATTATATAACTTAATTATATCTAAAATTGGCATCTGGTATGGGGAATTGGCATTGGTCTTACTGAACGATCCAGTGGATTTTTTTTCAGTATCATATGGGTACATTCACCCTCTGTGTTCGGTGCAGCGGGGGTTTGGCGCCGCCCCCCACCTTTAGGAGGGAGGACAGATGCAGCCGCCTCTTCGTGGTGTCGGGGGGGGGAGTGGGGATCGGTTGCTCGGCAACCAGAAATGGATGCATGGAACTCCTGCGAGAAGTGGAAGTCCTGGGCGCCATTTTAGGTTCCCTGCTCCCCCGCCTTAGTTTGGTCGCAGCAGGGAAGGATGCGCACCCACCCTCCCACCCCTTTTGGCAGTGATTTGAGTTAATACTGGTCACCAATTCGGACCAGAAAGGAATTTTCCCTAAGCCTGATTGGCAAACTAAGGGCAAGGGGTTTTTCGCCTTTCCCTAAGTGCTTGCTTATCTGGCCGAGGGGCGGCATGGCATTTAGCTGGTGATAGGCCTGCAATTGTGGTGGGCTGAGCTAGGGGAGTTTAAAAAGGTTGACGGTTAGAACACAGGCTGAACAGAAACATCTCTTTAAGAGATGGGTAAGGTCATACATAGCTGCACAGTGTAGCCCAATGTATGGCAATCCCACGGGTGAGAGACGAACGGCTGAACTTGCTGGGCGGACAATGTGCCAAGCAGTGGGTAACTGTGTTCTCACCCTTGTTTCAGCCCTCAAAAGGGGGTGTAAGCACGAACAACCTGCCCCAGCTCAGGGAAACCTGGGGATCGTGGCAGGGGGTAAGTTAACGTTTGGGAAGTTAGGACACAGGAGGATTCCACTCGGGCTTAACTTGAGAATGTCTGGAGCAGCATAGGTGACAAGGGATAATCGCCTGGCTTAGCCAGGGAACATGCTGGTTGTTGACAAACAGTTAAGAAAGAAGTAGAACCCCAGTTCAAAGGGGGAAGCGGGGAGGGCTACCCCTTCCCCCTTTTGGATTTATAATTTAACCAATAAAGAGTGCGTCTGTTCTATCACATAATCTGTGTCCTCGTCTTCTTCTGGGGTGCGTTGACAATGCTGATATGGCAGCCAGCTAGAGTGCATATTGGGCAAAATTCATACTTGGTGTAATTCTGCAACAATCAGTTGTGTTATGCTAGGGATGAATTGAACTACTGTTATGCTGGTCATTTAAGTGGATTATCCCACATGGAGTTTTGAGCTATTACCTCTAGGCAACTAGCTACCCAAATCTAATTAAGCAGATGTTACACCAAGAGGCTTACGCATTCCACAGACAAGATGACAACAGAAACATAGTGCTGATAAAAAGTGCTTATGCTTTGTAACTTTCCTTTCTGACCTTGTCCAACACGTTATGACCTTCTTAATGGGAAACCAAGCCTATTTTACTCTCACAAAGCATCCCAGCTGGAATTCACTAGTATAACAGAGTGATAAAAGAACCTTTTTGCTCTTTTAACACCTCTGCACAGCCTGCAACTACCGCACCTGCACTTTAAGGAACTGTTATCTGCCTCATAGAGCTCACCTCTCAACAGTTCCCATGTAATATCTAGTACACTTACGGACCAGGGCATACTGATATTCAGCATCAAGCATTTCCTACTGTTCCTTGTGACTAACGCTGGTCTTGGCTACTTCCATTAGCTATCTAAATATGATCTGAGCTCATTTGAAAATCCTTCTTACACATCTCATCTTCCAAAACTGGCTGCATGGTGAATTAAAAACCAACCATCCAACAAAGTACCTCACAGAATACAACTTACATATTTGCCTCACAATTACTGTTCCTATTCTCAATAGATAAACCAGACCAAAAATGCAGGGGAAAGCATGAATTAAAGTATTAAAGTGAAAACTTGTTTATAAAAAAAATCTGAACAGGAGCAGTAGGATGGCAGCTACTATAAATGAATAATTACAATTGAGGAAGGTAAAAACAGCTGCCGTATGGTTTCTGCCATTGAACTAAAGGAGTGGGCAACTAGCCTATGGCAGCAAAGAGATCCTGAGATCTTCCAGGTTTCACATACAAGTGTGATAAAGGCTAAGACCATACATACCAGAGGGAACTCTCTGGGTCCAGTATGTATGACTTAAACACTGGTTGGGAAGTTTAAGTGGCACAGAAACCTTATGGTGGCTCAGTGCCCAAAGGTGAGATTCACCAATAGAGCCAGAGGCCAAGTTTATCAATGGGGATCCTCACCCTGAAAGCAGTGATAGAATCAAGCAGATGGGTGTTTCATCAAGAAAGTCGGGCTGAGAAGAAGCTGGGAAAGGACATGCTGTTGGCAGCCGGGTGGCAGAGCTTTATAATGGAAAACCTGCAGTGAGCCAATGCAAATAAATGTTTAGACTCCAAGACTCTTCTTCCACATATGCTGAAAGCTGAAGAACAAAAATGGGAATCTTTTTGCTCACAACAGCAAAGCCTGATAAAAAGGAAAAGGGGCATTCTGACTATATATATTTTTTATATATCCAAACATTAATTTATCTTAACAAAAAAGTAATACCACGGCTGCCAAAATCACTGGCTGGCTTTTTTTAGGGAGACAGGAGTTGGGTTGCCATAGGTGCTGTGTATAATAATTAACAGATTTTTTAAAAAGCAGTATCCCTGGCTTTTATCTATAACACCTTCTTCTAATAGGTTTTTAACCATCTAACACATGTAACTTGTATCTCAAACAGGATTATTACATCTATTAATAATGTATTACTCCCATTTTTAAAGGGAGACTTTGTAGCGGATGAACCACAGAGTGTGATCACAGCTCTCATATCTTGTCTGCAGATTATCACGTTGAACCGAATTCTGCACTCTGCTGTACAAGCACAGAACTCATTGATTTCATTGGTATCGTAGGTCAGATATTAGGATCTTTGGGTTCCAAGCCAGCACTGAGAAGAGGTGAGTGCAGCATGGACACAATGGAATGCACAGGGATCAGTCTGCAAAGTACGTAGTACAGGAATGAGCATACTGGGAGTGGTTTTAGATGGACAGGCTACCCCATGCTGGCCATACCAGCCTACTTCACCCCTGGTCCATCCAAAGGCATGCCACCATATGGCAGGCAGAGCAGGCGTGGAGCAGGCTGTGCCTGCTCTGGAGGAGCCCTGCTGGCGGAGCAGGCCGGACAAACTCAGGGCAGAGCAGCACTCTGTCTGATGCCATTGCCCCTAGGCAAAACCATAATGCCATAGCGTTGCAGACACTCTAGCCCACAACCCTATCATGTGGAGGGGGGTGCCACACAGATGGACTGCAGGCCAGGAAACCCACTGGATTTGTGTGGCCTGGACCCAGGCACAGCTGGGAGTGGGTGGACATGGGGGTGCACCCCTGGAGCAGCTCCAGGGGTGGGCAGCCCACGTCGATCGGAAAACACCCAGGGTGACAACTTGCCACCACGTAAGCAGTGGCAAATTTACTAACAACTTCAACAGGGTCAGGATTTCTTCCATATTTATTGACTATTAAAAATAAAAATGGCAGGACTTATCAACAGGGCTGTGAAAATCCACTCAGTTAAAAAAGTATATTCACCGAGGCAGCTCAGTGAGTGGATTTTTACAGCCCTGTCAATAAGTCCTGCCATTTTTTGGACACTCTTCGCCATTGAAAGACCCAACCTGGTAAATAGTCTTCTATTCCTGGCTAATGGGGGCTTATAAATAAATAATTCACAGAGAGATTTCCTATAGTTAAAATAGCGGGAAAAGAAACTTCAGCAGCCCCAAAGAAACTTGAGCAATTTAGTCCCCAGGCCTAGACTTTTCATATTTTGCAATGGAGAGCAAGACTAAAAGCAGTGGAAAATCACCAAGGAAGTAGCAGGAATTGCTAAGAGCCTCCAGCTCAGGAGACCTGCTAAAGTAATGTTCAGAAATAGATCAGTGTGTCATGATCTGAACATGATTTGTGTTTTGGCATTCGAGGTGAGCCACAGGCCTGAGAGAAACTGAACCAGTAGACGTTATTCTAAATTATAGATAGGTGCAATAATAAATTATATGATTGCAGGAGGGAAGAAGAAAGCAGAGCAGGGTGGGTAGAAATTGAATCTGAAAACACCCTATTACCTACAGTACTTTGCCTTACTGTTTTAAAAAGGCTAATGTGTGTTAAAACTCCCTCTCTGGCTCACAGACTGTCCTTCCACTTGGGACCTATGGATCAAAGAAATCAAAGTGAACAAGTGACCTGATAATTAAGACATGAGGAATAGAGCTGAAAACCAATTCGCTACCTGTCTTACTGCTTCTGTGTTCCAAGTGTACTGACATTTATTATAGAAGACTGCTTATGTGACATTAAATTCCTTTAATCTTTTGATGTGCATATATGACTGGCATATGGTTGGGTAACAATGACCCAACCATATGCCAGTCATATATGCACAGTACATGATGCATAGTACATCAATGCAAATAAAAATAATTTTGAAAGAAAAAAGCACTAATGTATACTAAGTGATTCAAAGTTTCTACAACAAAACTCACAAACAGTTTGGCCAGAGCCTCAAATCCTGATTTATGTTGCATGGCATCTTAGGCCGCTTTCAGAGGAGACAAATTTGCGCATGATTGGTGAAAAATGCGTGTGTTTTAATGCTCATTTAAACACCTAAACTGTTTTAAATGCGCATTTGCCATGATCGTGTAAAAGCCAAAACCGTTTTGAATGTGGTTTTTAAATAATGCGCATTTTAAAAAACTGGTTTGAGCCCCTTTGATGATCGAGGGATGCCAAACTGTTTTTTAAAAATGTGCATTATTTAAAAACCACATTAAAAACGGTTTTGGCTTTTACACGATCATGACAAATGCGCATTTAAAACGGTTTAGGTGTTTAAATGAGCATTAAAACATGCGCATTTTTCACCAATTATGCACAAATTTGTCTCCTCTAAAAGCGGCCTTAGTCTATAAGCAAACCCTGACGGACACTACCTTCAGAAGAAGATGATATTCCATTTCCATGTGAAGGTCTAAGTCCCTTTTAAACAAAGCTGCTTAATTCTTCTAAAAATTGTCTTTCCTCACCTCTGTTCAACCCAGTTTAACTTCTCATTCCAAGCAAAGCTCAGTAGGCTGAGGCTGAAGATTTCAGAGATGTTTCTCCAAAAGTTAATACAGCTATATTTCAGCTTTGAAATACAGATGCTAAGGAATTATCAAGCAAATGTACGTGTTGTTATAGCTGAAGAAGACAATGGAATGTGTGTTATATGAATATGCTCCAAAGCACACACCAACAGGAGTCTGTAAATAAATACACGTATGAAATCTCAATAGTGGGAAATATAACAGATTTATAAAAAGAATTTGAAATATCAGAGAGAGAGCGGGACAGAGACACTTGGAAAGCAATTGAACAGCAAAACTCTCAAGGAAGCTATATATATATATATATATATATATATATATATATATATATATATATATATATATATATAGATAAACGTATTATTATTTGTTTTATGATAGCATAAGCTTCCTCAGCTCAGAATCTAGTTTAATTCTGACGGAATATCTTGTATAGCGCCACCCTGCCATGGCACTCGGAGCGCTTTACATAGAACAGTTTTAACACAATTGTATGTTTATCAGTCTCAACAGCCAGTGCAAATATTTGAATAAATAAAAGAGGGTATTTTTCCCTTTAGAAGAAGCTGTTATAAGAAATCCAGTGGATTTATACGGAATGTTTTATACACTGCATAGTATTTATGGCCCACGTTGCTATTTTGGTATCCGAAATTCATTCAAAGAATGTATCTGTGTGAAAAAGTTATTTATGTACTCTGATTGAGGAAATGAATGTGTAAATTTTGGCAACGTTACATATTTATTCATGTAAGAACTAGAGAGACATATTTTAGCATCTGAATGATTACAAATGCGTTTACTAGCTTTCAAAATCAGTCCTATTTAATTTTGATGATATATTCATATTTAGATATGTTGTGTTTTTCACTACTAGTGTTAAATATCCCATACTGCAGGTTGTGACATTCATAATATCTAGCTTGCAGTATATCGTGACATACATGACGTCCAGTGTCATAAGGCTTTGAGGGGTATGGCTAATATGTTTTGATTACTCGTTGGCTCCTGTCTCATATATATATATATGTATATGTATATATATACATATGTATATGTAATTCAAGTTAAATGTATTATTAGTTGTTTTATGATAGCATAAGCTTTCTCAGCTCAGAATCTAGTTTAATTATGACTGAATATCTTGTAGGTTCATCATACGTCCAGTGATACTACCTAAGGCTTTCATTTGAACTTACATAATAATCAGAATCAGTCTTGACCCCTTGATAAGAAGCTGCAGAAGAAAACAGGTTGCTGCAGGAAGTTTGAGGATCCCATGCACCTGTCATTTAAACTGCCTGGAGAAGTGCAAAAAAGAAGTCAGGGTATACAATGTCCTGAGGGTGTAGGAAGGAGGGAGCAGAGACAACAGTGTTTGGTTTCTTATTTCTCTAAATCTGTGGATGTGCTGGCTCTGTATGTTTCTGGCTCTGCATGTTGTTTAGGGATGAGAAGAACTGGCAACAGCACATTCCCCAAGGACCACATGGATAGAAATCTAGGCTGGTCTAAATATTAGTAATAATACTCTTATATAGTTCTTTGCATCAGATGATCTCAAAACAATTTGCAAAGGAAGCTAGTGTCATTATCCCCATTTTCAAAGGAGAAACTGATGCACAATGAGGTGATCTGGTCTGCTGAATGTCACCTAGTGGCTGAATTTGAGGCACTTGCATATGTAAACACCAATGAAACTCTGGGTGGAACCACATGAGATGCCTAGGGCAGGCTACCACTCCTTGGGCAGCCTTAACCCACCCTGGGCAGCTGAACCACGTGATGCAGTGCATCGTGTGGCTGGCTGCTGCCAGATGTCCCCGTCCCCCCCTCCGCTGCATGGCAGAGTGAGCAGCTGACTGCTATATGATGCATCCTTTGAAAAAGGCTGATGACGTGCTGCATAACAGCCTTACCCCAAATGGGGTAAGTCTGCCCAGTGTGTGGCAGCCCATGTGCCAGGGCCCCTTGTGCCCTGCTGTGCAGCAAGCTCCACGGCAGGGCTTTGAATGGCAGGTGCTGTTGCATGCTGGGGGCAGGATTGCTGCCTGCTCGTGTGGTCCACTGACCTTAGCCCACCCCAGCCGTGGCAGGAGCTCCAACAACGATGCAGCCACCCTGCGGGGGACCAACCATCTGCCCAGCCACCACAGTGTGCCAGCTGCACTTGCCCACTACGGGACCACATGGGTATCAGGCTCTCTGCAGCTAGTGTGGCTGCACCCTCTGATTCAGAATCAGCACAAAATTCCTATCTGTACTTCAACTGTACTCTCAAGATCACCAGTCCACGAATATTGGACACTGTCATAAAAACATAGGGATACTTTATACACAGACAATTAAAAAAAAATGTTTGCAACACTTACATTCACTATTATGAAATACTAACTTAAGAGGGCTGTCGAAACACAGTAGAGTCCAACATACATGGACACTTTCATATTTCACAATGCCTCCACTTAGAAGGACATAGCAGTGGAGGGTTTCCAAAATGTCTGGACTTGAAGAGATGGAACTCTTGCTGTGTCTGATGCAGGCAGGCAAGGACACAGGTGTAGATAAACAGGGACAGGCTGTGCCGCTGCACCAGAGCCCACGAGCCTGGGGGCCCAACGCTCTCTGGTGCAGTTGCATCCTCTGATGCTGAGAAAGAGAATGCAGGAGCCATTCCATCTGTTTCACCAGGACCCACTCCAACATAGCTCCACCTCTGGACAAGGAGGGTGAAGCACCAATGCCAGTCCTCTCAGCCCCATTAAGGGAGAGACAAGACATCTACCTTTTTGGACCTTTTGGGTGTCCCATGAAGTGTCCCATGCAGCTCTGTAACTTTATCGATATCTTTCTATCTATACCCACAAAAAGAACAGTTTCATGAGTGACTAGTAATTTTGAGTGTTTCGGTTTTTTGCTACCAAATCTGAAATTCCTTAAAGGGAACTGATTAAAAAAAAACCTGGTCCACTTTAGGTGTATAAAAAAATCAGCACCCCCAAATTAAGGCATCCAGTGTCATTAAACATGTTTTTAAAACTCTTGGCCATATTACATCTTGACGTTCCGTGAAATCCTTAATTAATTTATTACTTTCTCAACATTTATAAAAACCACAATTAAAGGTCTCTATTCAGTGTGCAGTATACCTCTCTCTTAAGGTAAAATAACAGCCTAAATGAACCTCTGCCCACAAATATGCCATCCTCAACTTATGACTCCTTTTACAGGAAAAAGAGAGATGATTTTCTACAACTTTATTTAAATTAAAAAATATACTGTGCACTTAATGTAGCATAAGAAGAAGTGTTCCCCATTCACAGCTGTGGTTTACCATCAACGCAGTGCTGGTGTATTTCAGTTTTAACCCCAAACTTAAAAAATACGAAGAAAAGAACTAATTGCACTTGGCATTTTCAATACAGCAGAAACATGAGTTTTTATCCATGTGGGAAATAAAAATAATCTCTGCAGAGTGAAAAAAAAACCCAGTACATTACATTGCTACACACACACACGCACACACACACACGAGTGTCTCAGCTCTGAGTTGGCAGTAGGCGATGGTGTGATGGATGGTTGCCTTGCTAGACGAGTCAGTCATGGATACCCCTCTATTTCGTTATTTAATTACACAGCGGTCTGAATACTGGGCAATAAAACTGCATTTTCATCCATAGCTGATTTCCATTTAGAGCCTGTCATGTTAATAGTGAAATAAATTGCTCTAATTGCCTGCAAACTTCATCAAATTCACATTTCTTCCTTATTTTATTCAATATTTATTAAACTCCATGTCGTGACTTGCATGGCTGGTAAAAACAGTCCAGTCCCTGAATAAGATTGTTCCATAATATCCAATGCGTCACCATTTTCCCTTGCTTGAATTTTAATTTATATTGTAAAGTTCAGATTGACATGCCTATTAATCATAAAATATAAAGAAATGAGAACTGTTTTATGAAACGTCTGCTTCTTCACGGAGGGTAAAAATTTTAAAAGTGTACACATAACTTGGAAGCCCAACTCCCATTTTCAGAAGTGACTTAGGCACTTAATTGCAAAAGTTTTTCTGAATGGGATTCAGACATAGGAGGCTCTGGGGACGATCCAAGGTGTGAGCACATGCTCTTGGTGCATGTGCCACATGCACGCTTGGTATGTGGGCTGCACACCCTGGGTGTGCACCATGTGCAACATGTGGCACGGCCACACACCACATGCACTATGTCTGCACACCAAGCATGTGGATCTTGGCACAGCCCCCACATAACTAAGAGATAGATTTGCAAAGGTGAAAACGGAAAGTGGAAGTTAGGCATTTGTAAAATATTTGGCCATGAGCTACATTTCTGATACATTTGCTTTAAAACCAAGCTTTTATTTTCCCTTTAGAAAATATTTTATTTATTTCAATGCTTCTAACCCACTCCTCCTGCCACACGACAGTTTGGGGCAGCGTACAACAAATAGAAATACAAAGTAATAAAAAAATATAAACTAGAAATAATTAAAATTCATTAAAATGAACAATCACAGGGCCAGACTAACCCCCACCCCCCAAAAAACAACCATCCCCCCACCCACTACACGTCTCCCTCACCAAAAGCCTGGCAGAACAGCCAGGTCTTACAGGATTTACGAAAAGAGGGGAGATTGAGGAAAGGCAGATCTCCAGTGGGAGGGAGTTCCACAGTCGGGGAGCAGCCATTGAGAACGCCCTCTCTAAGGTCACCACCTGGAAAACCTGGGGAACCTCCAAGAGGGCGCCCCCAGACGACTGCAGGGGCCGATCCAGGAGACGGAGGTTGAGGCGGTCCTGCAGATAAGCAGGACCCAGACAGTATAGGGCCTTAACGGTCAGAACCAACACCTTGAATCGGGCCCAGTAGACTATAGGCAGCGAGTGCAGAAAACTGAGCACCGATGTTATATGCTCCCGACGATCCGTCTCTGTCAGGAGACAGGCTGCCACATTCTGCACCAGCTGCAGTCTCCGGGACGTCACCAAGGGTAACCCCACGTAGAGCGCGTTGCAGTGATCTAATCTTGAGGTGGTAAATGCATGAATGATGGTGGCCAGGTCGGGGCCAGAAATATATGGCCGAAGACAACAGACCAGATGTAATTTACAAAAAGCACTCCTCGCCACAGCCACCACCTGGGCATCCAGGTGCATCGAGCAGCACTCCCAGGCTCCAGGCCTGGGGGACCAAGGAGGGACGCACCCCATTGATCATGGAGGCCTCAGGCCTCCACTCCTTCTCCCTTCCCCACCAGCATCATCTCCATCTTATTGGGTTTCAACCTCAGACAGCTTAGCCTCATCCAATCCCCCACCGCAGCCAGGCAGCGGGTAAACACTGAGACGGCCGAACCTGGGTCAGATGAAAACAAGAGGTAAAGCTGGATGTCATCAGCATACTGATAGCACCCACCCTCAAACCCTCTCACGTTCTCGCTCAGAGGCTGCATATACACGTTGAACAGGAGAGGGGACAGAATAGAACCATGCGGGACTCCACACATGAGGCCCCGGGGCGATTATGCAGATTATTAACCACAAATGAATTATGGACTTCATCAGTGAAATCCGTAGCATGTTAAATGGGCACATCTCCACAATGTAGAATTCACACCATCTGATGATCAGGACCTGATTTTTTAAATATCTGCTAGATATTTGTATTGTATAGAACATAACTGACATGCATGTCATCTTGCTTTTTTAAAACAAAACATGATTTACTGTTTTTAAAACATCAGCTTAATGCTTATCTCAGAGTTTATAAAATCTTATTCCAATATCATACACAATGTATTATTTGGTACATAAACACACAGCAATTTTGTTAAAGAGAAGTCAAGGTTATGGGTACATATCAGAGAACAGAATTTATATTATTTTTTCATGACTGGTACTTTGAGAAAGAGTTTATATCTGTTTGTTTGTTTTTTAAAAAAAGATCGAACTTTACAAGAAAATAGAAATTACAAGAAATCTCAAGCTCTGAAATTCACATTTAAGATAAATTTAGGTTGGGTGGGAAATATTAAAATCATGCTAACTTTCCATAAGTTTTATGACTGCAAAAATTAAGCTTTGTTCATGTTTTAAATGGTAAAGCAAGCCAGCCACTTTATAGTCCTCAAAGTCAGTCACAAGCACATACAAGAGCTTCACAAATCCTCATGGACTTTAATCCTATGACTCCCCATGGCAGCCAATTATTCCAGATTCCTGAGAAATAATGAATGCATGTGAATATATTTGATACTCTTGCATGGTGAAATCCAAGCATTTTTATAAAGGGAATAACTCTATATCTAAAATTCCCAGGTTGGAAAATGTTGAGCGTATAATGGAAATTTAGTTGCAACCTTAAATATGGAGCTACTACTGTCTCTTTATAATAAGGTTTATGACTTGTGTGTCGGTAAATTTTATGAAGGTTTCTGCTGGCATGCAATCTTGTGTGTTTTTATACTAACCTTATAAAACGCTTTTAAGAAAGAGATGGTATTAAAATTATATAGAGATAATACCAATAAAATGGCACATGCTCTCATAAAGCTTCAGTAGCCAAGAGAACTTGTGGACTGCTGTAACAGAATGTAGGCAAAAATGTAGGTAGTTCTATATATTTTTGCCAAGAATAAAAATATGAACCATATTCAACTTCTTTTCTATAAACATTATTTGTGGTGCCTTTATTTCTGTAGCAATAATTAAAATCCAGTATAGACTGTATCCCAAATAGTAGTCAGTGGGACAACTCACAGGCTGAAAGTTAAGCACTTTGCTGAATCACAGTTCTTGTTAAAATTCAGTCTGAATTGTCTAAATCATCCTGACATGAATATCAAAATACTTACTTTTATATGACCCCCCATTAGTATTGAAGTGCCTCATAATTTGCAGTGTATTTATCCTTACAACACTGCTGTGATGTCGAGAAATGTTATTAACTTCTTTTTACAGATGAGAAGCTGTGGCCACTGGCATGAAGAGACTATGCTCACACAATACAGTTGGCCATACTTTGTCAGACCAGTGGTCCATTTAGCCCAGCATCCTCTCCGACAGTAGCCAGGTTCAGTTGTGTTAGAGAAGGTCTCAATCAAGTGATCCATTCCCTACTATTTACTTCCAGTCTGCAGTCAGAGGTTTCATCCCCTGACCAATTTGACTATGAGCTATTGATAGCTTCAATGTTAAGCTTCAATGTTAAGAATTTTAACAAGAACTGTGATTCCACACAACCTGCAGAGGAAGAGGACTGGGGATGAATCGCCAAGGCAAAGTGTGGGTGCATGGAGCCTAAGCTGTAAGCAAGCACAATATGTGACACTGCACAATGTCTTTATTGCTTACATGGCATCAGGGGCAGCTGGTGGGTTTTGATGTTGGAAGGGCACTGGGGCAGTAAGGCCGGCGGGCCTAGGGGTGGAGCCAGGGGGACGGTAGGCGGAGCCAGGGGGACGGTAGGCCAGTGGCATGGCATAACCGAGCAGCAAGGAGTTCCCAGGGTTAACATTGGATGGAAGAAAACACAGTCTACATGCACATCAAGCTTAAAATAAATAATTTGTAAACCCAAAACACAGGGAAACACCCAAAACACTGGCATAACCCAGCAGCAAGGAGTTCCCATGGTTAACATCGGATGGAAGAAAACACAGTCTACATGCACATCAAGC
>QEPC01005332.1:1767296-1788308 GCA_003113815.1 Sphenodon punctatus
CCCCCCGCTCCCCTTGTGTGCCCGTACTCCCCCCATCCCCACCCCCACAATTTACTTACCAACATGGTGGGGCCGGGTCCTGACCTCAGCGCCGCCGCCTGCATCCAGGGAGGGACTAGGGAGAACTGCATCCAGCTCTTAGCCTCCCCGAGTCCCTTCCTCCCTCCCTGCTGGAATCCAGCAGGTAGGGAAGAAGGGACTCGGGGAGGCTAAGAGCTGTGCATGCGTCCCAGCCTCTATTGGACGCCCCCATATGAACTTTCCCCCTGCCCGGCCCCTACAATGCAAGAGAGCCCCATGCGGTACTCTTGCATTACAGGGTTCCTTTATGCGGAATGGACGGGTCTTCTAGCCGCCCACTCCGCATAAAGGGAGAACATCTCCCTTTTGACCCTGAAGGCTTCCTTTGTGTGCGCGCGTGCACACACAACCGGTGAGAATGTGTGGAGCCACCTCGAAGAACCTTGTTTAGCAAGGCAGAGACCTTCAGAAGGGGTGCTGCCTTGCTAAACAAGGTTCTTTGAGGTGGCTCCGCACATTCAGCGTGATGCCAATGGGGGGGTGTTGTTTTTTCTTTTTTAAAGCTGTGGCAGCTGCCGCCGGCTGAGGGAGCCCTGGAGGCCCACTGCCCCTGCATGGCATGCAAGTTAAGACAGGAGCCTTAACTTACAATTTCAATGCTTTCTCAAGCATGGTTGAATTTGTTGTAAGAGCCTTAACTCCTCTCTTAAACTGAAGGTTTTTTGATCCTATAATATGGAGTAAATTTCATTGCAATTAGTTTCTTTAAAGCAACTCCCCATGTGAACAAAGTAATTGCCATTTCATGTGTGACTAGATGTCCCTGAACATACTACTTATAAAGAGACAGTAGTAGCTCCATATTTAAGGTTGTAACTGAATTTTCATTATACGCTCAAGTACAGTATCAAGTACATGCATTCACTGTTTCTCAGGGCTCTGGGATAATTGGCTGCCATAGGGAGTCATAGGATTAAAGTTCATGAGAATTTGTAGGGGTGGGACTATCGGTATTGGATTAATACAATAATACTGATAATTGTGGGTATCGGTATATCGTTTTTTTAACATTGCCGGTTTCTCTTGGATTTTTAACATCAACACCATTTAACAATGGCTGCAGAGTTAAAGATCAGAGAAAATCGGCAATGTTAACAAAAATGATATACCGATAAAACCGGTAACCGATAATTCCCCTGGAGTCCCACCTCTAAGAATTTGTGAAGATCTTGTACGTACTTGTGACTGACTTTAGCTGCTTGCCAAATACTTTACCTTCCATTCTTGCTGTGTTGGATGCTTTTCGCATGAGTAAATGGAGGACAGGACACAACCACTGAGAGCAGGTT
The DNA here is from genome assembly GCA_003113815.1 of Sphenodon punctatus. Taxonomy (NCBI): domain Eukaryota; kingdom Metazoa; phylum Chordata; class Lepidosauria; order Sphenodontia; family Sphenodontidae; genus Sphenodon; species Sphenodon punctatus. The sequence goes on from QEPC01005332.1 coordinate 1,768,667, forward strand.
AAGTGGCTTGGACAAGGTTACACAGAAAGTCTTTGGAAAGTGACTTTCATAATATTTGAGTTTGAAATTAACTCTTTTAATTATCACACATTTAAAAAAAGTTTGTTTCACTTTGGTCTTTGGGACAAGGTGCTTAATGTTTCTTAATGATTTATAAATACACCATCCATGCCACTGCCCATTGAACTGACCATCCATTCTATCATTGATCATCTTATTATGGAAGTAATGGTGCAGAAACTGATCTTCAATACTAAAGTAAAAACAAACATTAAATTTGTATTATTCCTGAACAACCTATACTGACCCACTCGCATTTCACCTATATTATACTTTAGTATCTGAGCTATTTTTGTCAATAGAAGTCAGTAGGACTATTCTAACATTTAACACCAAGGACTACTTGTACGAATAAGAGTTAGAAGAAAGGAAGATTGCCAACATTAGCTAAATTTGAGCAATCCATCCACATAGAAAATAATGAACTAAAACAGAATTGACAGAGAGAAAGTCTCAGGCTATCCCTAGTACAGTTCATGGTGTCTACAATGGTAAAGACTATCAAAGAGCCTGTGCTAAACAATATGCTGTTAATAATAATAATATAATATAATTAATAATTAATTAAAATAAATCACTGAAGTACCCCTCCCACCCTGGTAAAGGACCAGACACCACCACAAGTTATTTAATTTATTTATTCATGAAGCATGAGAATTATTTTATCTACAAACTACTGCATGCAGCAATTTGAGATGGGTGTTTTTACACACACCTTTCTCTTGCATATTTGCTGCTGCAACTCCAACTTTTAGTGTGTCTAAATCACTTGTTTGGATCTTAAACACTCAGCACTTTGAACTTCCAGATATTCTAAGTCGTCCTTGATCTCTGTGGTTTTACAAATCTCGATCCTGTAACATCCAGGTGTCTCCCAGAACTTGTGTGTGTAAAACATTCTCCTGGTAAACTGCTCCTGGCAACCATGGTCACGTCGTTTCTATGGCAACCCCTCTTCTCTACAACTGAGCTCTTCAGAACCACTACTGCAGGCTGCCTCAGGGCAGCATGTGTGTGTGTGTGTGTGTGTAGTGTGTGCAGAATGCATCCAGGAGCTGACTTGTGGACTTGCAAACCTCAGAGCAGCTTTTAAAACCACACTCCAACGGTTCCCATTAGGCTGAATTGGTGCATTCACACCAACCCGGAAGTGCGCAGTGCTTTAAATCGCACGATGCCGCCGCGGCTGTGCGATTTAAACGCATGTCTAAATGAGCCCTAAGGTGTGTGTAAAAACAACCAATGACTTGGTATTAAGTTGCATTTCAGTTTAGTAAGCACAGGGATGCACTAACCAAGAATTAAAATACAATAAAAAGACCGCACATTTCCTTGATCTAAGGAGTACCTTGATTCTGACTTGCGGTTTTGCTGCATGGTAGACAGTTTGTATGTTGCTTCCTTTTCAGGACATCATAAGGCTCTCCCAGTAATAAGGAACCTATAGCTATTAACTTTTCATAGGGACTACATTATGGGGAGTTATTGATAAGGAGAAATGAGAAATCAAAAAGAAAACACAGCATCTTTAATCATTAAGATTTTTTCCCCGTCCTAGGCTGCAAGTTTAAACAAACTAATTAGGAAAAAAAAACAAAAAACCACAAACATAACACAAGTAGTGCCAGAGGCAGGTTCCTCCACTGAAGCTTAGCTAACTTTACACAACTGACAACTGGGGCATTACAGTATACACACGTACACACCGTGAAGTATAAGGCAAAGCACTGTTTTCTGTAAGAAGATAATGGCATTCTCATTAATCTGTACTGTAACAACTGGCACCTGCTCTCCACAATATAAACAAATCTGTCTAGCTATTAAACATCTAACAGACTGCAATGTAGTGCAACGGTAAAAATATCCACAGGAGATTTTTTTCAAGTTTACCATATATTTATTGTGGTTCACGACCCCTGAAACATAAAAATTCACTTTTCTTTTTCCAGAAATCAACAGAATTACTAATAATGACATTCTAATGTCTCTTCAATTTGCATTTGCATTTATACAAATGCCATCATGTTGAACAGTGGTTAATTACACAGTATTGTCCTGGATGTCATTTCCACAGTGGCATCTGTTGGGATGCTGACAAGCAATATCAGTCACAATTACATTTTCCTGACAACTATCATGTTAAGATGCTGCTGATGCTTCATTACACAGAGAGTTTTTCAAAATTTTCAGAGACAAATCTGGTTATATCTTGTATCTATTTGAGTTTTATTTGGCAAATGACGTAAATAAAATTGATTGATATTTGAGTTTCTTTTCCCATTTTCATTTAATAACTAGAGAGAGTTGCTTGAAAACAGGCTCTCTCTTTCTTCTGGGTTCACCTGCTCTCCTCCATATTTCACCTAGAGATGGGATCCTGTTGATCTTAATGGAAGCTCAAGGTGCTCAGCCCCTTTCAGGATTGGGACATTAGCTTGCATCATTAACAAAACTGCTTACTAAGGTTTGATTCAGCACAGATCTTAAATTCATGTCTAATTTCAAACATGTGGTTAAATCCCATTGAAATACACTAAGAAGCTGTGCATGGGCTTCAGTGGAATAGGGTGAACTTAGTAAGCACATGCTTCTAGAAGGGCTGGTCTTAAGGCAAGGTGAAGAAAACAGAGCTGCCTGGGGCTCTGTCAAGGAGTGTTTTTAAATGAATGCTGCCGGAGGGTGGGTGGGTGGGTGTCTGTGGTCAGTGTATGGGGTGGCAGTGGGGCAGCCACACATTTGAAGTATGTGGGGAGGGCTTCACATAGACAGTTCCTGGTATGGCTGCCCTGCCCCATCCACAGAGGCAGTCACCCTGGCCCGCATGGGGCCCTCTGGATTTTTAATGAGTGTTCCGTGTGTGGCCATGGGTCACCTGTGTGTGCGTCACGGGAGCACGCCTCCCCACACACCAATTCAAACGAGCGTTTGGTCGTGTGGACAGTATGGAGCCGTATGTGGACGCATCTCATTTAAAAACACCTAAGATTGCAGGTAATGGAGGTTTGGTAAGGCTAAGCATCCCTACATGAATGGCCTACATTTTCCCTCCTGCTTTGCTATACCAAATTAGCAGAAAAAGTGGCTTCTTCTTGATGGCACTTCAACCAGGTAACTTTATTTGTTGTGGCCTGCAACCATCTCCAGCAGGGAGAAAGACAGCAGGAGATGGTCCATATTGTGCTTGCCAGCCACAGCTAGCACATACACAGTGGGAGATATCCCTTTGGACAACAATGTTTCCAGAAAGGAGGGGGTGAGCAGCAGGACCAGCCATATGAAAGGCAGGGCTTAGGTGAGGATGGGGCCCAGGACAGGGGCCACTGCTCGGGCCCCATCCATCCATCCATCCCAGGATCTTCCCATCCCAGAACACTTTTTCAGAGCCTCTTTCCCTACGGGCCTGGGGCAGTCGTCCTGGGTTGCCCTGTGGTAAGGCCAACTGTGAGGATGGGAAAGAGCCAACACTGCACAACGGCAAACTGTGGTCATGACATACACAATGCCTCCTTCTCTCCCTTTCCCCACATATGTTCTGTCATCACCACCTACCATAAGCGGACCCTGTTTAAAAGTAAGTTTGACGGAAGTAAATGAGAGTGAAATTTAGCCCACAGAGCAGAGCCCCCGTTTAAAGCACTCGTGTAAGATGGAAAGAATCTTGCTTTCTTTTCAAATCTCAGGGTAAGTCTATGAAACAGAAAAATCACCATTTTACTGTAAACTCTGCACAGTAACACAAAAACATGAAAACCCCGTGAATCTATGTTTTAAGAGAGTCACTCTTCAGAATTACAACTGAAATTTAAACATCAGAGATGCTGTTTTCATGTAAGTATCTTTAGCAATAAAGCCAAAGCAAGAGGAATACAGAAAATATCCAAGACAGTAGCTAGCAAAGTCCTCTGCAAACAAGATGTTTTTCAAAGTTTTCACAAGTCGAGAGAAGCTTGTTAAATATTAAAGTTCTGCCAATATAAACACAGAAATAATGCCTTTCTTTTCCAATGCTGTGATTAATTATATCTGTAAGAACAGTCTTTCTAATGCAGCAGATAGCAGCCAGCAGGGAAATGTGTGAACAAGTTAAACTGAACATCTTTAAATTGAGTAGAGGGTCCCAGACTTGTTCAGGTGGTTTTTTTAATTAAAGCTACAGCAATAGATTGCATTAAACAAAGAAGATAATGTCAATGCCTTATCATACATTCTGAGCTCACTGCAGGTGCAAAGGAGTGCTTGCTAGTTACTAGATGTAGATAATCCCATAGATGAATTAAACATTTTGAGATTTCCTGTAATTCATTAAAATGCAACACATTTGAAAACTGAAACACAAAAAATGAGTAGATCATTGTAAAGTTTCTTTATGCTACATTGTATACTGAAGCTTTAAAACAATGAAATTGTTTTGCCAATGCATGTGTACGTGTATTAGCAGAGGACAGCTTTCTTGTTTAAAACCTAGTCCTTCAGTGCTGTTGAACACAATTATTGAGCATCCCACAACACTTCCATTTAAAACAATGAGTAAAAGGCACTTCACTCATCACTAGCAGGATTAGGCCAAGGAGGACCAAAACAGTCTTCACTCTCCTTCTGAAGCCTGAGGTCCTCATCATGCAAAAATCCCATTGAAATCAGCAGAAACCCACAGAAAAGGGCTACAGGACTAGAATGAATGAACAAATCAAGATTCCTGAACCATGGTAGACTTTCATTTATCCAAATGGACTAGGGAACATCTGAAACTTCAGATAATCATGCATTCAGACAAAGAAATCTGCTACTTTGAGCTTTAGTTGAAAATTATACAGGGAACAAAGGGAATAATACTAAAGCCTGCTTAATATTTTGTATTTAGATTAAAACACAATTTTATTAAGTTATATTGCCTCTGAACTATTCAGTTATCTCCTCTGAAGTAGAACCCACATTAACCCTGCTTCCCTATAGTGGGAACCATTTCATCTTTTATTTTACTACATTCCCTCTCTTTGTGTGAACAAATGTGATATTAGAGCCCTGCATAGGCTCAAATAGCAAACCCGACCTAAGCCAGGAAATGCCTCAACTCGGTCTGACCCGAAATGGTGTGCAGGATCAGGATGCCTCACCTGACCAACCCAAGTGGTTCTGCAAGGGGAAGTTCTGCACCTGAAATGTACACGTGGAGCCCTACAAGGACATGCCCTCCATCTCCTTTCCCCCAGCAGTTACTGCACTTGGAGAGGCACAGAGCAAGGCAGGATCACAGATCCATTCAGGGCTGCAGGGAACAGCATCTGTTTACAGCCAGTCATCAGAGAGGAAGAAAAGAAAATGTGTGACTTACTGGCAGCATGTTTGACCCTGGTTGGGAAGGAGACCAACTCTTGTGGGGATTGGGGAGAAAAAGTAACGGCCAAGGGGAAGAGACCAGGTTAGGGATCATCTAAAAGGTTTTTTACCTGACTCAAGCACATTGTTCCCACTTCTGGGCTCTCTTATCATTTACCTTTTTGAAAGATGTCAAGAAAGGGAAGGGGTGTTCTGGGTAAGAGTGTAGTCTAAAAGAATTGCTGCTTAGAGGAATAGAAATGACAAGGGAAAGAGAGACCTAGGTAGGGTGCATCAATTCAATTCAATTCAATCTTTATTACAGCTTAACCATATGGCTTTTACTATATGAAAATCAAGTACAAAAAAATTATGAAAATAAGAATTAAAACTAAAAACAAGACTTCGTATGTGATATCTATAGTATTACCTTTAAATAAATATCTATCCACAATCAAGGGTACTATAATGCACCAACACATGTTGTGGGCAAGAAAAAGGACAGTACATTAGAGAACCAACCCCATAGAAACTAAAAGCAAAACTGACCAATGTACAACATTGTTGATGCCATAATACTATCTTAAAATATCTATCCCTACACAATCATGGGTACTATGATGCACCAAAACAAGATAAAAGAAAGGGAAAAAAGTAATACATTAACCTCAAGTTTGTTATAGGGAACTGGGACAAAATACCTCTTCAATAGGTTTAAAATTCAAAAAATAATTCCTTATTTTAAATACTTTTATCAAAAATCTGGCAACCGCTTGTGTAAGTTCTGAATCAATATCGGCCAAAATATAGCTAAAAGGGCTGAAGAGGATCTACCCCGGAATTTAATAAGGAAGGGAGATAAATAAAAATTTCTAATCTGGTCATAGAGATGACAGTCGAAAAGGATATGGTCAACTGTCTCTGTTGTAAGGTTGTCAAAAGGGCATAAATGCTCACTATATTCAATTTTGACTTGACACCCCTCAAAAACGTTAGTTGGAAGTGAATTTAATCGGGCGGCCATAAATAACTGCTTTGCTCAAAAAGATAAATACTCTGCCCTTTTCCCTAAACTCCCCCACCTCCCTAAATGTGCAGCAGGGGAGGTGGGGGAGTTTCTCCTCCCTCTCTGCTTGTCTGCTCAATGGGGCTCAGGACAATTGTGCCTGGGGTTTTGGGGTATCAGGGAGGGCAACCACCCCATTGACCCCGACTCCCTCCCCCTTGCTGCTGCTCCTTGGTTCCTCCTGCCCCCGCTGCCACTGCTCCTTGCTTCTCTCTGCCCCCCCCTCAAGATTGCCGCCACTGTTGCTGCCGCCCTTGCACTTTAAAGAAGGTGGAGGACTTCCCCGCTTCTTGCTTTGCCTCCCCTTCCTCACTGGCCAGTCAGCGCCGTGGCCACTTACCTAAAGTTCCACTCCTTGCTTCCCCAAGCTGCAGCCGCTGCCACACTGCTGTTGCTGCTGCTGCTGCTGCTACTACTACTGGTATGTTTCAAAGGCCCTGTCCTGGCTGTGCATGCACTGCTGGGACCAGGGCCATGTTTCTTACTCTAGCGTGCTTGGTAGTGTAGTCCTAGGATGCCAGTTAGGATGGGGTTTCCCCAAGTCAGATTTTTAAGCTGCAGAAAAAATGTCTCACATCTAAAAATGCCCATTGACTGCTTATTGTTTCAGCTCCCTCCGCTGGTATTTCTCTGTATGTTCCCAAGCCGAGAGATCAGGGGTGGGGAAGGGTTATTTCACCTGATCCCCACTGCTTTTGGGGACAGGCAGCAGGAGGAAGGAATAATTCCTCCAGTGTAACTACACCTTCTTGTGAGAAGCAGTCCTTAGGGGAATTATTACTTTGGCATAACTGTTCAGATGAACAACCCCAAGAATTGCCTTAATGCAAAGCTATGCAGAAGGCACAGGAGTGTTTTTATGGATTACAGTGTAAACAACTAATTATGACAAAAATGCACTTTAAAATTCTTCAGGTCATTATGGTAATTAAAGAGTGAAGGAATAGCTATGTCCAAGTCATTACATAGTTCCAACTGTTTAGCTGAGATCTCCAGCCAGATCCTCGATGCCAAGGGTACCTTCCCCCTATACTCCCCTGTCCTTGGTATGCCAGCATAAATTATCATCAACATTTATTCTTTTGTTCCTTTTCTTTCCTAACAGATGTAACCACCATGCGTTTGGACACTGGCAATATTTCTAATTGTATAATGGTGGCTGAGGCTGAATTAATTAATGAAGCCAAGTTAGTTGGGAAGTCTAAGCTAATTTGTTTTCTTTCTTTAAAAAAAAGAAGTTGCTTATGGCTTGAGGTTCTGTTGCCATCTTACAGTTTTGTAACAAAACCTAGCCATACAAGTAATTAGAAAACCTCTTGCTGTATGCTAAAAAGAAGAGATCAGGAAAAATAATTAAGTGTGGACCATTAGAGAAATAGTTTAGCAACATGCCCAGGATTCTGCCTGAAATGAAAGTACAGTAGCACTGCCAAAAATGCAGTTTCCCCCAGTGGGGACATGGTAGGCCCTTTTTACACAGAAACTCTAACACCGATAAAATGGGTGTTACATTTTATTATACATGGTACAGGCCAGGGCAACACTGCAGCCCTGCAACATGGGCCCTTTTCACACGAGATGCCTCCACCGGAGGCGTCTGTGTAAACACCACTTGCGATGGGTGTAGGTGAGCGCATGCTCCCACATAACACCCATCTCCACCCACCACCCACTCACGGAGCAATCAGCAGTGGAGTCTGTTGCTCCGTGGGTGGGTGGTGGGTGGAGATGGGTGTTGCATGGGAGCATGCACGCACCTACACCCACCGCAAGTGGTGTTTACACAGACGCTTCCACCCGGCGAAAGAGGCATCTCGTATGAAAAGGGTCCATGTTGCAGGGCTGCAGTGTTGCCCCTATATCATGTATAATAAAACGTAACACCCATTTTATAGGTGTTAGAGTGTTTGTGTAAAAAGGGCCGTAGAGTGATTACATTTCACAACGATTGTGTACTATGCACTTTCCCCCTGCTTGTTCATCTATGGTTTCGTTTCCCAAATACAGAAAAAAGTTAGACCGCTTTTTTCCACAAAACAAAACGGGAGCAAATCACAAAATGGAGTATTTCGCAGACAATAAAAAAGATGAAGGCCATCCAAGTCTCAAGGCAACTGTGTAAATGAACTGTTGACAGGAGCTAGAGAGCTAATGTGGATTAGAAGCCCCGGGTCTGTTAAGCATGAGTATGAGACACAAATTATACACACTGCCAATGGGGAAACTGAGAGCCACGTAACACTTAGCTAATCTACACAAGCAATACCGCTAGCTTTGAAGAAGGCTGTTTGCTGGAGGTATTGTAAGTCATCAATGAAAGAGCATGACATAAGAAAAGGGAGGAAACAGCAACCATGCTTGTTTTCTTTCAGACTTTGTACTATACTAACAAACTCTGGAAGTTTAAACTTATTTAATTAGTACACCATAAATTACTTTCACACAAAGGTAAAGCTGTAGAATTGATTTAGCCAGTTATATGATATTATGTACTCTGGAAACAACACGTTAGAACCATTTTATTAGTACTAGAAGGGTAATAACTTCCTGGAATGAGATCATCATGATAACAGATAGAGGTTTCAGAGATAAATACTTCAGAGTGACTAGTGATTTTGGATGGCCTGAGGTTTCTCTGAACTGCAGTGAGGATCCATCCACCTCCACTGCCTACAGGACACCTTGGAGGTAAATGTTGACTAACTGTGTTTTCCTCAGCCTTATGTTTCAAGTCAAGCTCTGCTGAATTTGAAGATCAGGCCCACATGTAATAAGCACTTCAAGCAGCACTCGCTGTTAGTGTAATGAATCCTGTGGGAATCTGGGCAGTTGTGGCTCTTTGGCCAACACTGACTGCTCACGTGGCCTCTGAGCCAGTTAGAAGGCCTGAATGTTACTGCCCTACTGAGAGGTACCATGTTGCTAGTACAAAATTAGTTGGGATGTTCTAGGTAGGCACACACCCTGTGGTACATTTAAATACATGGGCCCCAGGAATGATTGTGCTGACAGTTTATGGGTTTCCCCTTCCTATAAGAAGGATGATGTTCCTCTGATGAATCAATCCATTTTTGGTCTATTCTGATCTCATTGAAATCTTATTCACATTTTTACAGCAATGGTAATTTTGAAAATGAAATATGCTTGGCAAATGATGCTATGTTTAAAATGCTCTTCAACCTGCTACACACAAATAGGCCTTTACTTCTGATTATAGTATGGATGACTTCTCTGAATTACAGCTTTTTACAGAAAATATTCTAAACCTCCCTGTGATCCAATGTTGTCCTAAATCAAACCTGATGGCTATATTCTCACAGGAAGCAAAGACATAGTCACCTCCCATCTTTTCCTTCATTGTTAGCCTTTTTCTGGCTAGTTTATATCAGCTGTATGGAAACTCTTATTCACACTAAAATAAGTGGGAGGCAGAAAGATCTGACAGAATTAACTGGATGGAAGGCAGCCCCATGGATGAGCCATGTTAAGGAGGTCTTTGGTTTGGAACGTTATCTAGATCTAATCAGTTCTGCAGAATTATGTAGAAATTATACAAGGACCCGTTTCCAATTAATAGAGACAGCTGTAATTCAATGAAGGTACAATACACTACCAAGTGATCAGCGGAAATGTATCTGCCATTTAGAAGAGGTTGAAATCGTAGACCATATTCTTCTAAGGTGCCCTTTATATTCAACTTTGAGAGAGGTGTGGATTGCACCATTGCTCCATAGAAAGTAACATTATGATCTTATTTACAAAATAAAATACTTAATGAACCTTAACAGAGCAGAGGAGTGCAATGCAGTTGCACGATTTGTTCACTTGGCTCACAAACTTGGAGCCAATGAGGGTCAAGAAAGATAAAAGAGCTATAGGCAGCATGGAACGAATTATGCAGATGCCCCATGAATATTCTGTCCCCAGGTGCCACCAACATTGAGATGATAAGAACTAGCATAATTATAATGATGGCTACATTATTAGGGGGTGGTGACCGAGTTTAACTCTGCAATATTCTATGAGATCTAGTGGGCGAATGTAAATGGTTTTCTATGTCGTGGAGGGATTGATTTAATGTGACTTTACTCTCTAATTGGTTGAAGTTTTCTGTAAAAGAAAGAGGAAACGATGGTTCTTTGTACTTTAAGATCATGCTTTTTCTTAGTTGTAACAATATAAGGTTTATATGCTGTCGATGGAAATGTTTTAATGATATGTTTGTAAGTGTGACCATGGCATAAGCTAGTGCCAGATTAAATTGATTGAACAAAAAAACCCAACAACACTAAAATAAGCTTTCTGGCAAATTTGCCTTAGAATACCATATGATTGTGAGATCCAGAGATTACTCCGTCACACAATTGCACTCACTTTCCCTTGGCATTCCAATAAAACTTGTTTGTCAATAAAATGCTGGATGAAATTGTCTTTTTGGAGTATATTTTTATTTATTTTATTTATGATGTCAGGTGACACCCAGCTGAGTAACTATTCTTATATACATGAAAAAGAATAATTGTTTAAGTGTAAAAACAAAGGCATGCTCTTTTGATATTGAAAATCCTAGTTTCTGTTGTGTTTAGTCTCTGAAGACAGCTAGGTTTTTTGTGCACCTTGCTTACAGTGCATAAACAACAGGTACTGAATTGGCCCCAATATCCTTTGGGGAGATACTAAAATAAAGGAACTGTCAATAAATTTACAGGCCTCTGAATCATCAAGTATTTAGTAGCAAGCTTGTGTGTTTCCTAGGGTGGTCCAAATTGGTGGCTTGGAGCTTGAAATTTGAAACCAGCCCTGTTACAGTCTATGGATATGGAGGGGCTACATTTAAATGTTACTGTTGTAATTTTCCTCATACAAGTATTGAATATATCTGATCCTCCTGTGGGAAGACAGTGAGAAACTCACATATCTTCTATCCTCCTGTGAGCAGGTAGAAGATGTGTTTGGCAAAAGATACTATTCAAAGTTCAGAAAGCATTTTTGGGATGTTATTTCTGGTCTGAAATGGACAGAGTTCTTGGGTAACGCTCAGTATTGGAATTCTTCTTTGTCCAATTACAGCCCTTCAAAAAATATTTATGGTTTGTCACTCATATGTTCAGACTTCTGAACTCCAAACAGAAAGGACACTCTGGTTTGTCAACCTGCATCTCTTTTTCCCCTGAAAGAATTAGAAAAGGCAGCCCAAGATGAACCATTGTGTCAACACATATAATCTCCCTTTAATGACATATGTTGGAAATCAAGACAGGCTTCTTGCATGCCCTGACATTCTTTCCTAGGACTCCAGTGGAGTGGAAAACAGACATTCAACTCCTGACCCAGATTCTTTCTGAATATTAAAATATGGCATAAGGAACATTTTACATGATAAACACAAGGTACTCAGCTATTTACCCACCAAAGATGTGAGAACATTGTAAATTGTCAAGTAGACAGTCCTGTGCAGAACACACGCCTGATGGTTCCCAATGGACATAAAAATAAAAAATTAATGGTCAACTGGCTTGTTCTGTTTTAGTTCAATTTATTTCAGTAAATAGTAGTTTTGTGTTTAGTCAGTTCCTTCCCCACTTGACGCACTTCAAGAGTCTCTAACAAGAACAGATTTGTTAAATTAAAAAAATAAGGAGTTCGCTCCTTATGAAGATAGTTTGTGCAAAGTAGAACAAATAACAATACTATACTAGAGATGGACATTATGAAAAAGATTTCCAAGCCTTTCCCCCCCTTTTCTTTTGGCTTCATGAAGTTGGCTACAGTTGCAACTCTCCAACAATTTAATGTAGGTTTAGAATGAATTGTCGGTATTCACAATCACTTTTGTATGACTTAAGTTTGGGCACGAATGGGGTGTTTGGGTGAAGGAATAGACACTGACAGAGCGATAAGACTGTAGGGTTGCATAGGGATTTTACTGAGTCATCCCTGAAGGTGCTTAAGGCCTTCATGCAAATGTAGTATAATTACTGATCATTCATACTGGCACAAGGATGCACTTAGCTTCAGCTGGGATATAAAAGGTTCTGAACCTTTTTTTATGTGAAATAGCCTAGGGCAGGGTCTTGTGGGTAAGCCTTTGTATGGTTCAGGCCCATGACTAGCCAACTCCCTGCCATGGGACATAAAGCCCATTAAGATCATGTGCGCATGTGCAAAATTAAACCAACTTATCAAAGAAGGAATTATTCAGGTTTTGGTAACATAATATAATTAATTCATACTACACTCCTAAACCAATTTAGTCCCACTGCCATCTGCCCCCAGTGGTCAGGTCATGAAACTGCACAGAATGACGCATATCCCTTCATGCCTTGGACACAAAAAGTTGAGGGATGAATTCCATAGGGTTCTTGGCAGGAGAGACACTTTGCACAGCAATCTTGAAATGATTTGTATACTGTGTTCATCAACCAACATGGTGTCTGTGTTTGGGATGCACTGGGTTGTCAGAGTATGGTTAAAACCAGATGCGACAGCAGCCGGCTTAGGCCTGCTTTCCATGGGCCGGTGTCACGTTTGGTACATGGCTGCCAGACGCTGACCCAGGGTATCCTGGGTCATGTTGGTGGCTACCCCGGGCTCTGACCTCGGCATATAGCCAAAGTAACAGCCCAGGCTAGGGCTCACCCGACCATGGCAAAGCGGGCTATCCCAGAGCTAACATCTCTGGTTCCAGGCCGGTATGCCGACCTGAGCTGCCTCTGCCATGGTGGCCGCTGGACACAGCACAGGGGTAGGGACTGCTGGCCACACATTCTCCATCCTCCCTGCCCCCGGGCTGTATTGCCATTGGCCCGGAGCATGTGGGGTTTGTACTCCGGTGGGCGCGCACCCTGTGCGCCAGGGCTGCCACGTCCTAGGTCAGCCACAGCAGCCTGGCTGTTGCTTTTGACTTTACCCTATGTCTGGGGTTGGTTGGCTGTGTCTGGGATTGTCAGGGGACAGATGGGAAGAAAATTTGATGTCTGGGACAGAAGGGTAAGTGTCTTTGTTTGATGGGCTGGAAAGCTGCGTCTGGTTTGCAGGGGTGGATGGAGAAGTTGGGTGACTGCGTGGGAAGGCATGCTTGGGGGGGGGGTTAGAGTGTCTGGGGATGTCTGTGGCTAAGAATGGGTTAGATGGGTGTCTTTCTCTCGAAAAACTCTGTACCCCCAAATCCCACTGTTGCTAAGAAGATACCTGTGGAGCCTCTTTACTAATAGGTAATCCAATTGACAATGAGATTAGGGAAGAAATTCATCAATAATTAATGAGACAAACTTGCTTTCTACAAGTATTGAAAACAAGAGCTCTGAGGAAAGAATAGTAACTTTGGTTATGCATCTTGCCTTCTGTTTCAGGAAATATTTCCCTATATCCTAGGGAATATATATCCCTATATTCCACAGTGATTGCCATCAATGCTAGCTGATATTTATAATTATACTACTACTACTACATGTGTATCTTCACACACAAAAGTTCATAGGCCAGGTTTCTCAAGTGCTCAGCACACAACATAAATTATAAGGGATGAGCTCTGTTCAAAATCTAGCCCACAGCACATTCCTCTAGACAGCTGGGTGGCGTAGGAGACAGCGAAAATTAATGTTCAAGGCTCTTATGATATGAAAAATGTGATTTCTGCCAAGGACATTTTTTGACCGGTGGAAGAGAGACAATAGTGTTTTTCTGTTTTAGGTGAAAACTGAAAGTGACTTTTCTGACAGGAAAATAAAATCCCTCAAAATCCAGCCTATCGTTATTACATCACATTAAGGCAACCTATCAAGTGGAACAAGGTTGTGTGTCTAGATGCCCAGAATACATTTCCTTGTGTTTACTTATTTATATCTTACAAAGATTTCTCATCTTTTAGCTTGAGTCTTGTGATCCATGGTAGCTAGCCTGAATAAGAGGTAGAGAAATGCAGCGTTCTTGTGGCAAATATCTGACAGTTTATGTCAGGAAGTTGCTGTCTTGTGCCTGATTTGACAACGCAAAGACCTCTTGTTCCAGCTTTTATTTGGGGTATTGAACCCCTTCATTATTTGGGGCATTATCACCCTGCCCTCTTTACCGTGCTGTACTGTGTATCAGTTTGCAGGTCAGACTAATCCTACTGCTGTTGTAACAATGACAGACAAATGTACAAAGGGTACTACAAAGACAAGGAAGGCAACCAGCTGTAACCTTGAACTATACTTCTCCTGCATTAGTAACACAGCATAAAGTATGAAATTTCAGAGAACTTTATGTACAGAAGTATCGCTCTGTCACTGGGACACTCAGGCTTCTTCAAAAATTCCCGGCTAAACACACCCGAATACTTGTAAGAATACAGTTATGTACCAAATATTATTCTGCATTTAACAACTCTACCCCATTACAGTGGCTCTATACATGCATATTAACACTGCATTAAACTCCTATGTAAACGAGACAGGATTTGCTGAGATGTTGAGCAGGCAGAGACTACTTTGACTATCTTGCAGTTGTGGGTGGTCAGCTACTCACATTGGGTAACATAGGGTGTTTTCAGATGGATTCAGACTGGAGATGCTCTGGGGGAGTACCCCTCCATCTGCCCACATCCAGCCCTGCCTGGATTGGGTTCAGATGGACTCAGCAGGTTCCCTGGCCCACAGTCTGCCCAAGCAGCACCCCTCACCACACACCATAGAGTTGTGGGTGATTGCCAAAAGCTCTAGGCTGGCACCTACAACTCTATGCTGTCACCCAGGGCAACTGTTGGCAGAGCCGCAGCATAGGTCTGTGTGTCAGATGGACAGCAGCTCCACTTTGGCAGGCCAACTCCACCGACGGTGCTCAGGGATCTTCTGGAATGACAGTGGCAGGGCTGCTCCACCTGCACATCTAGGTGGGTGCCTTTAAACAGATGGACCACCTGAGGGTGAAGCAGACTGGCTCAGCCAGCACTGGGGTAACCAATCTGTATGAAAACACCCATAGTTAGCTGCCTAAGTACACATTTGGTCAGAAGTCAGGCAACCACATCCACAGGATAAAGCCCTGGGTAAGGCTCGTATTTCATCATCAGAAAATTTTTCCAAAAACATGCTGTACCCCCACTGGCTCTACACATTCCCAAAGATGGTGTTGCCTGCTGCCAGAACACATCGTACCCTGGAAAATTAGGTTTCTCAGTACATGTTTCCTGGGCTAAAATAACATCATAGTTCCTCACAAAAGAACAACTAGCCGGATCCCGTGATCTAGTTCTCCACCCTGCTACATTCCAAGACAAAATCCTCAGGGAATCAGCATCCTGGTTCCCTGGGAGTCTGTCCACTTTGGACTTAACCGCTATCTCTATTTCCATATCAAGGGAACCTCCCGCGGCACCCAATGCTTCCTGACCACCACCCCTAAGGTCATAGCAACACGGGCTACCTTGGGGATTCTCCAGCTCCTAAACTAAACCACATGCAGCCCCCCCCCCGTAACCCTCCACCCAATTGCCCCCCAGTAAAGGGGAGGATACGTGGGGCTCACTTGCGTGTAGCTTTATCTTTCTTGGTTACTTGTACTGAAGCATTGGGAGGGGGCACAGGGCTCCCCACCTCATTCTCGTTCAAAGCTTGGAACTTTACCCAAGTATTACTAGTTTCTTCTGGTATACTAGTACCAGGATTATCCACATATATCACCTCCAGTTCCAAAGTCCCTATTGTACTTACTAAATTCCTGGGCATTTCCCTCCTCTGGTTGGACCACCTCTACCCCCACCTCAATTGGATATCGATATTTATGGCCCACTGGAAAAATTTATTTCCGTGCTTGACCTTCAAATTATTTCTATTACCTCCATTAGCATCTTATCATTGGGGCCATGGCCAGATCTCTCTGTATGGTCATTAGCCTCACTATTGGTAGGGGCTGCTAGACCAACCTCCATATCTTCTACAAGAATATTTCAGTGCATGGGCTGGGGAGCCTACCTGGCTCCACTGGAATACTTCCACTGTCAAAACCTTGATGCTTACGTTCCTGGGGCCTAGATCCCACTGTCGTCCCACCCAAAGGGGACCCCTGCAGTACGCTACCCTCGTTGCCCAGCTGTCCCTCCAAATCGACCACCTGCCGGTGCTTCAAGGCATGGAAGTTGTTATTAATATACATTTTAGCCAGACGAATCCCATTAAGAGAAAAGATTTTACTAGCCTTCCAAATACTGTCTGGCAAGGCACTATTTCTATATGAAATTACGCATTTAAAAATTCTCTTATTTCTAAGAAGGATCCTGATATCCTTGATGTCCCTAGGATGACAGGGAGAATGAAGCAATGAGCCAATGTGTCTTGCTACCAACTGGGGAGAAGACCGCTGGGACACAACTCCTGACGGAACTGGATACACCAAAAAACCAATTGCATGTCTACAATAACTGAAATTTTCCACCTCCCCACCCCCCCACCCCCCAAATCTTACACCTAGGAAGGGATGGTGGAGTTAACACTGGGCTGGATCTATCCTTCTGAACGGTCAGGTTAGATTCAGCTACCAGATTACCTCTATTCCCATTCCCACCCCCTGGGCCACCAAATTATGGCCAGCCTTCGTTTCCTCAATTATTCTAGTCAGAATATTGAGCTGGGCAAAAATATGCTGCAATGTTTTCCCAATAAGGGCAGTTTGTTTGGCCATCAAAACAGCCCAGTTCTTGTCCATACAACCCATGTCCGAAATCAGACTGGTTAAGAAGTCTCTGGTATTCCCCTTATCTTTGTCTTCCCTGGATTCCAGACACAAGGACCCACTATGGGAATGAGTTTTCCTCTTGCGCTGCGCCCCACTATCCCACTGGGGTGACTGGCTTCCCAACTGTGAGTTCATAGGCCACTCAGGATCAAGGATCGTGTAACAGTTCATTAGTTGGATCCAGGTGACGAAGACACACCAACAGCCCTGGACTCATTTCTATCCCTGTCCTTGGGTCCCATAAAAAATGTGTCCAGCTTACGCTGTTTATTTAGGCGGGGGTACCCCCTGCCCCTCTTCCAGCACCCTTCTCCTTTGTTTCATTGGCATTCCGCACCTAAAGTCGTCACCGGCAGGGAAAAGAAAAACACCCAGTCACTCCTGCGTCTCCTGCCAGAGCCTAAGGCCGTGCGCCCAAGGGCATGCCTGTGCGCACATAGCCCTTAGGTGCGCTGCGCCGGCGCACGCCACTGGTGCTGCCGCCGGTGCCTGCTTGCTTAAAACCCACTAGGGGGAGGTCCTGGGCGCTAACTCCATCCCTCTCTGTTGATCCAATACAGCTGTGCGCTGCTCTCCCGCTACACCACAATGCGAGTCCGAACTCCACTGCAAACCACCTCTCAGCACCGCCACCGGCACCTACTTGCTTAAGACCCGCTAGGGGGATGTCCTGGGTGCTAACTCCACCCCTCTCCGTCGATCCAATACAGGTGTGCGCTGCTCTCCCACTACACCACAATGCGAGTCTGGACTCCACTGCAAACTACCTCTCAGCGCCGCCGCCTGCTTGCTTAAGACCCACTGGGGGAGGTCCTGGGCGCTAAATCCAACCCTCTTAGGGAGAGGGAATTAGTGGTCGAGGTAGGAACACAAGCTCTACCCCAGCTCTGCATCTCCTACTAAGCAAAATTTCTTCGGGGTTGTCTAATTTTGATTTACCTTCTGTCATTTAAGCATCCAGTTTAACAAACCTCTCACAACAGATGAAATCACAGTTTGAAGGTAAGAGGAGAGATGAGTTGGAGAGGGAACAACCAAAAAATTAGGAATCTCAACAGAATAAAGTACAATGGAGTACTCTAGATCACATTGCAGGTCCAAAGTTCAAAATTATTAAGTAATAAGGTATTGTAGAATTTTTGAAAAGCACTCCATAGACATATATAACATGGTAAAGTTACACTGTCCTGACTATACAGTGATATTGATCCTTGGCTACTGCTCCATAAAATAAGTCTTCATTGTTAACAAACGGTTCAGTTAGAACTAGATGCCATATATACACAAACCTTGCTTGATCCTTCCTCCTGTAAATTGTCTAGCTACATCTCTTCATTTGTAGCCCTCACGTTGCAAGCCACAGGTACCATTATGATGCAGTACGGCTAGTTGGGAAGTTTCCAGTGGAATTCTCCAATTTCAGCAGAAGTTTCTGAGGGAATCTCTGTGAGCAAGATATGCAGTGGGTTGCAGAGATCCCAGTCTAGATCCCAGAATATACTCTACCCAGTGCACAGGAGGAGCAGAATTAACTTCCCACATGCCAGACAAGTTCACCTCCGTCTTCCATCATGTCAGCGGTAGCACTCTTGGTTTCCCATGGTCTCTATACGTTCAACAAGAGCAGGCCTAATTTGCTCATTTGACAAGTTGAACTCTTGTTCAGATTGGCAGCCTTCGGGGGGGAGGGGGGTAGCACTTCTTCCAGTAGGACCATGCAGCTGCCCCTGTTTCCTTATGTAATTATATGGCACCACCTCCAGGAGCCCTGTGGCATGAGACTCCTCCCCTCCTTATCATGCATTAATGTCATCTTCCAGAATCCTTTACCCTTTCCTCATGACTATGGCACCTGCTTATGCAGGGCAAAGCTTCAGATGAGTTGGTGACTAAAACTGAGTCTTGAGCCATATCTGCCCGCCATGTTGCCATATGCCCAGCTGCTGCCCATACATATGGCTGGTGTGTGTAAGTTGGTGTGTGTGAGCAAGTGAGTGTGCACATGTCAACACTGATTAAAACTGCATATTAAATAACATGTGGTTGCTTTGATTTCACTTCAGCATTTCATGACTTGTGACAGCATTTGATACTGGGCCAGTGGCGGCTCCCCCCGCAGGGCGTTTGGGGCACTGCCCCCCAAAGCACCGCGGGGGCCACTGCCGCTGCTCAAAATTGTTTTAAAAAACAAACAAACCTGCAACGCTTATGACAGCTACAGCAACCTCCGAGCTGCTGCAGAGGCTGCTATAGCTGTCACTGTTGTTCTTCTCCCTTAGGGGACCCACTCTGCTGGGAGTGGGTTCCCAAAGGAACAAAAAGGCTGAGCTTCTCCATCCACAGCACGCAATGGAAGAGCTCGCCAGGGCGGTCGCACTAACAGCCCTGGCGAGATAGCTTGGTCGGGGGACTGAGGCAGGGAGCAGTGCGCATGCATGCTCCTCCCTGCTTCAGCCACACATGTAGCCTGGAGGCGCACTGTCCGGA
>QEPC01005332.1:1798289-1817827 GCA_003113815.1 Sphenodon punctatus
CGCCGGGATCCCCCCAGCACGTCTGATATGGCGTGACGGGGTGACCCCGGCGGGGAACGAATGGGTTGATTTCGGTACGGGGCCAACGGGCCCCGTAACGTCTGAAATCACCCACAGTCAGAGAGAGGCAGCAGAAACTTCCAAGAAGATTTCCACAAGAAAATAGTCTCAGACAGTCCCATGATACAGAAAAGGAATTCTCAGAAAGTGGTTCCTAAACCTCTTTTAAACTAGAAACCAAGCTGTCTATTTTTAAAAAAAACCTGAGGCTCTCAGGGCAGCACCATAGGACTGCCTTTAGGTAACTGCAGAGCAGCTATTCTGTAATGTTTGAGCAGATCTACCATGTGGTAACCTTGGAGTTTATCCAAGGAAAAGCACATCAAAGAGCTGCTTATCTCCCCCCCCCCCCCCCCCACCCCACTTTTCTGTTGTGTTTTGCCCCCTCTGTAGCCTGGAATGTAACGGAGCATGTCACTAACATTAGAACAAAAAGCTGAACAAGAAATAAGGCTGAGAGTACATTTCATTAACATAAGGACTGGGGCCACCTTTAAGTCAAAGAGCTAAGGCAGTTGCTTAGGGCCCTAAGCTTTGTGGGGCCCTCAGCCACCAGCCCGCCTAACTGTCCTGCTTCTGTCACCCCTTCCCCTCTGTGCCCTATCTAGCATGGACGAGAGGGAGCAGACAGAGGGCCCCATGCTGTACAGAGCCACCAGCTGCTCACCTGGTTTCCCTGTTCATTCCACCCGCTACCTTCCTATCATGGAAGAAGGGTTCAAAGCAACAGGGCTGTAGTAACAGCCACATGACATGGCAGAATTGGGGGCCATGGCTGCTCTGAGCATATGGATGTCTCTGTACCCAATTTGCTCAATATGGCTGCCCAGGACACCACAAGGCCTAAGGCCGGCCCTGACAAGGACAATGAACCTTACAAGAATGCTGCGTGCATTTATATATACATATAACCCTTAGGTACAAGTTAAAGAAACCCATTCATAAGCATGCAAACCTGTAATTTTCATTCTGCCCTTTCAGAAATGCCAGAATTCCATATAATTGTATTCTTTTTGTACCTATTCATTTACGGATCAACAACTTTTCCTAAAGATGGCCTAATTAGGAGATACCATACTAATATGTACTAGTGCCTTCTTCCTACTATCAACTTTTAAATAAGGATGGTATAAAATTTCATGCCTATATGATTCCAATACCAAATGTTATGTTTCATTGCTACATGAACTAATTCTTTACATTATGTGCTGTAATTTCACCACGTGAGCCTAAGAAATCTGTATGTTTTTCCAGAGAGACTAATTCTTAGCATGAACCTCAAGTGGCTTAGCACCAGTAGGAGTTATTAGTGACAAAAGAGCATCAATGAAATAGGCAGCCATGCAACAGAATTTATGTCTAATCTGCAGACAGGGCATTGCACAAATGTTTTAGTGAACTGATCTGAAGTTGGATTGTGCCAAGAGATTTATTTTTTCTGAAAGACTCTACTTAGACTTTCTTATGTTATGTAAACCTCCTGCAGGTTCCCAGGACAGTTGTCTTGGGGTTACCCCATGATGGCAATTTACATGGCTTCTGAACAAATCTACCACATAGTATCCTTGAGGGTTATCCAAGGTGCTTCTATTACACAGGGTTACTATATCGTAAGAACATTCATACATTCTGGAAATAAACACTGCACAGTAATCCCAAGGAAACCTCAAGGAATTGCCAGGAGGGCCAGAGGCAGGTTTCTGTGACATCTGAAAGCATCCTTTGACTATATCCTACCTTTGACAGTTTTTGGAGGACTAGCAGCTTGGAGTATTTATAATATTATTTCCACAAAGAATAAAATGGGTGACAATTTAAAAGCAAAATTTGTATTTAAAATAATGTCCTTTAGATGATGGTTAACTTATTACCTCATTGTTTGGACATGGCTGTAATAACATAGGAAGGCTTTAACTACCATCCAAACATATAGCTTTTTTCCCTCTACACTTAATTAAAAGTTAAACCATTATATATCTAGCTATATATAACTATGGCCATTTTTACCCGGACACCCATGGGTGGGTGGATGCGTGTGCGCTGGGTGCACACCCATGTAAACACCATGGGTGGAGGAGGCTTTGTGGGTGTAGGTGGGTGTGTGGGTGTGTAGACACACACCCACGGAGCCTCCTCTGGTTTTCCAGAGGGCCCCATGGATGGAGATGGGTGGATGATGGGTGTAGGTGGGTGTGCGTCGGGAGCACAAACACCCACCGCCCGTGGTGTTTACACACACACCTCCACCCACCGTGGTCAAACACCCATCCCCCCACCTACCTCCATCAACGTAAGAACGGTCTATATATCCCACTCCTATATATGGTAGAAGTGGAATATATATATCTCCCTCACTGGCCAGGCAGAGTAGCCATGGAGTGAGGGGCCCATGGGGTGTGTGTGCTGGGCTGGAGGAGGACCGCAGCCATTGGGCTCATGATAGGGCAGGGGATTTATGGTTCCTCCAGGCGGTATGTTCTATCTGTGAGACAGGGCAGGTGCTTGGTGCATGTCCCCCTCACTATCCCCCAGGCAGGTGGTGAGGTGGTTCACAATCAGGGGGCCCCTGGCCTGAATATGATGCTTTTGAACGTGAGGTCAATTGTGAATAAGGCAACAACTGTCCAGGAGTTAATCCTGGACCATGCAGCCAACCTCATGTGCATTACAGAGACCTGGCTGGACACTGAGTCATGGCCTATTGTGGCTGATCTTGTTCTAGCTGGGTACTCCATGCAGCACCAGCCATGACCAGAGGGATGGGGGCTATGTGGGGGTGTAGCCATTGTTTTTAGCGACTCATGATCTGTTAGGAGGTATCCAGTGCAGCTTATGTCAGGTATCAAGGACCTCCATCTTGTGATTGATTTGGCAGGAGACAGATTGGGGGTGCTGCTAGAATACGGTACACCTACCTGTATGGCAGCATCCCTGTATGCTTTGGCGGAACTGGTTTCAGAGGTTGTACTATGATCCCCAAAGACGTTAGTATTGTGGGATTTCAATATTCACACCGACGCCGACCTTGGGGGGGAGAGCATGAGGCAACCCAATATGTGACATTGTAGATTACCTTTCCTTCATCTATTAAATGAACTGAGAGTGCCAGGACAGAGCTAAATACATTAGGCTGCTGTACTGGTGGCAGAAATCTCCTGAAGTATGAGAGGATTGTTTCCCCACTTCCAAAAAGGGGGCAGCCTTCCCCCTCTTCCCCCCTCCAGTTGTGCCCTAGTTATTAGGGTAGGAGTGGAACGTGCCATCGGAAAGGGTAACTGAATAACACTGACCGAGATGAACTAATCTGAAACAACACTTATCCCCACAGGTCATACTGGTTCTCCAAGTAATATTATTCTTTTTATTTATATCCCGCACTATCACCAAGGGCTCATGGCAGCTCAGCATATTAAACACAAAATACAAATAAGTGAAGCAAAATATTTGCAAGGTAGCAGCAGAATAAAACCACCTCAGCCATGGCTCATTAACAACTTGAGGTCCACCTACACACATATGTGGCAGCCATAAAGCAATCCAGAAAAACCTTCCTGTCATCTATAATTGCATCAACTAACAAACTTAGAAGAAAGATTCCATTCAAGAAACTGGTTAATGCCTGATTAATGACTGGCTCCTTTGCCATGGCAGAAACATTGGTAATCTCAAGGTTAGAAGAGCTGAGGGACATTTGGTCCTCTTCTATGAGGCTGACTCCTATGACCATCATGGCTAATGATCTCTACTGAAAAACGCATGTCACTCAAGATTACAGAGATTCTCAATATAGCTTCTTTGGAAAAGCAAACTAAAAAAAGATACTGTAAAAATGCAGCATTTGCCTGAACCACAGATTTCAAGGAACCACCCAGTACTCAAACGTCCTTCTCTTTCACATGACAGCATTTCAATGAAGTCTAAACATGCTGAACCCTTTATTAGTACCACTGATGTTATTGGCCTGGAATCCAGTTCTGAACTCATGAGTCCAAACTGAAAGCAAAAAAAATATAAAAATCTACACAGATAATAGATTCTTGTCTCCTTCACATATTTTTATTTTTTTATTTTTATGAAAAAGTATTAATGGTACAAGTTTTGGTGCAAACCTGGACTAGCACTATGTTCCCGTGGTTTATCAGATAGCATTTTTTCTTGTTGTAGTAATTTTTCTTTTTAACTACAGTAAAAAAGTTGGAGCACAAGTATCCAAAAGGCCAATAAAAAGGATGTAGACTGGACATTTTATTTTATTATTAACTTTATTAATACATTTTTCCCCACCCCTCCTGCTCCAGGCATGAATTGGCTCAGGAGTGTAGCTACCATGGACCAAGGGGGTTCAATTGAGCCCAGGCTCTTGAACTTAGTGGACCCTCTGCAGGTGGCTAGAGTGCCACTAGGAAATTTTCAGAGTGGGTGGGGGAGGGAATGAGGACAGTACTCTGCCCCCACCCACTCTGAAAATTGTCTAGTAGCGCTCAGACTGCTTCAAAAGGACCCACCAAGAAGGAAGTTTTCAGAGTAGGCAGGGGTGGAGTACTGACTCCACCAATTCTTTAAACATCCTTCCTCATGGGATTATTGCTACTCCAGGGGGCCACCCTGTGAGCCAGGGCAGCACCACAACCTTTACAGAGGAAGGCCAAGGCTGGCCAGGAGCCTTGAGAGGGTCACCACTTCTTAGGAAGACTCACTCCCTTGCCTTTAGGGGGGTCCGATAATTGAGACCTATGGCCTAGGCTTGCCATAGGTTTGTTACGCCACTGCACTGGTTGAGATGGATACTGCCTATTTCTAGAATGCAAAAAAAATCTAATAAGAAAATTGCTCAGATTAGAAGCAACATTCGTACAAAAAAGCCAACCGTGTTCATTTGGCCATGTTTCACAAATGGAAACAACAAAATTACCTTCCATGGTTCTGCATACAGAAATACATAGAACGAGAAATCAGGGAAGCCAAAGTTACAATGAGAAAACAGTGTCAAGAGGGTTCTGACAGAAAGAGAAACAGATGAAAAAGGATGCTTTCTTTTATTAAAGAATCAGCAACAGTGGAAATGGGAGAATGCATTTGGCCCCATTGTCAACCTACATATTTTCTGTGGTGTTGCTGCTATTAAAGGGTAAAAACAAATGTGCAGCCAGCAGGACCACTCCTCGGGCCTTCTGACCTTCTAGCAGAAAATCGCAAAGAACACAGCCTGGGTCATGTCGGGGCAACAACCTGACATGACTGCGGCTGGGGAGCTGTCCTGCTAGCTGCACAGCCCAGGTAAGGCTGGGAGCACAACAAACATGTATGTAGTGCTCCCAACATGTCACCTATACCCCCACCATGATGGGCAGCCATGGCAGTCTGAGGCACAGCCAAGGGTGCCAGTCATGGCAGCTCCCGGCATGCACTGGGTTGGCTGGGCCACTACAGATGTGTTAACCTGTTATGGCCTTCTTTGGCCCGCTGTGGCTCTGTCAGGTGGGCTTTGGCCTGGGCTGTGACCTACAATATTTTCCAAGGTCACAGCACGGGCTAACAACCAACATGGCATGGGGCAATCCCGGGTCAACATCTGGTGATGTGTGCACAGTGCAAGTGGGTCCCAGGCCAAAGTGGGCCACGGTCACATCTGTTTTTAGCTACAGATCACCTTGGTTTTACCACATGAAAGTTCAATCAGATATCACAAAAAATGCCTCCATGTAGTAAACCTGAGACCAAGCTACATACAGTGCTGCCACTGGGATCTGCCAGTGGTTATTGTGACCAATCTGAACACAGCCTAAGAGGAAGGCAGTTTTTATTCCTATTAATTTATATCTATTTAAACATATCTCCAACACAACACTCTGAATTCTATAAGTTTTAAAAAAAACTTTCTTCACAATTTTAATTAAAAAGTATAGATTTTAGGTGCATGTCATAACGATTTGAAAACAGTCACATCATTCATGTGGGTGTCTGTGAATACATTAAAAAAAAAACCACAGCAGAAATAACAGTGCTTGAGTAGGCTCCCTAACTGAAGTTCATATTTAGAGAATTGTACAAATTCTAGTATGTTGAAAGATTGACTTCTCATTCAGTTTCTTGTTTATGTCTACTTTCAATACTCCCACTTCAGAAATTTAATGAGGAGCCTTTATGTCAGCCAAAAAATTATTGCAAATGGTGAATATATTTCTTGTTTGAAAATAATAACTAAAAAATTGTTAATATTCCTCATGATGTGGGAACAAATTCACTTTGTATGTTGTGTATTTTAACCCCCTTAAAACAGGAGCACTATTCAGCTGATTCAACAGGCTTTTTTCTCATCTGCTTCTTTGGGCTATGCAGACAATGGCCCTTTTTACACAAGACACTCCCACACATGGACACCCATCGTCCACGCAGGGGAGCATCCCATGTAAATGTGGAGGTGCATGGATGTGCAGTCCTGCAACCCATGCATACCCACTCACCTCACACACACAGAGCAACCAGCAAAAATACAGGTTGCTCTGTGTGTGGGGACGCCCCCCCCTCCGCCCCGCACCCATGGCGGCGCACCCACAGACGCCTCCCCCGCCCCCAGCCATGGCCTGTTTAAAAAGGGCAAAAATAAAAATACACTAATGGTATGGGGTGTTTCTTAGGGAGAGACATGTAACCAACTACAAATTTCACCTTTGAACAAGGTGATCAATCAAGCACCTCTAAACCACCACCAAGGGGGCAATGCACAGAAAAGATGAAAGAAACATTGTGTATTTTCTGCTTTAGTAAAATTATTTTGTAATCAATCTGGGGCTTGATCTTGGAAATGCTTATATCCATGAGATATAGAACTACCCCTTCTTGTTCAGTTTAAGTATGACTACTTGCAACAGCAAAGTTACTTGTGGATGTGTTTGCAAGATCAGGCCATTCATCAATTGAAAACCTCTAGTGCTATCTACCCCTGCAACAACATGTAGCTTCTGTGTGGAGATGGGCTACAATAAACTCATAGAAGAATGTGTCCTTTCTTTTATTTTTTGTCTATTAATCACCATTACATTACTCATGTCATGTGCCAAGGTAATGCAAAAAACATGAGGTAAACAATACTAATACGATGCAACAGCTAAACTTTAACCATGCGTTTATTGTCTGATCGGAACCCCTGTCAATCTGACTAGCATGAATACTAATCTACAGCAGAAGCAGACAAAAGACAAGGCAAATGCCAAAGTACTCTTAGTGGAGCACGCCATGGTTATCAACTTTTAGACTGCCTGTGGGAACAGATGCTGAAAAGTTAAATGCTGAAAAGTTTAAAGCTGAACAGACAAGAGATCAGGTAGGTTAAGAAAGATAAACAAGGATATGATCCTTTGCTCCTTGATTATGTCACCTCTGACATTCCAAGTACAAATACTAAAGTAACATTTTGTGACTTGTCTAAGACTTTGCAATATTATTTATTCATTATTATTTTTACCCCGCCCTTTCCACCAAAGGTGGCTCAGGGCGGCGTACAATATTAAAAGTATAAAATATAAATATAAAACAACCAAAACCAATGTGGACAGTGAAAACAAGGGAATCGTGCAAATGGGGAGACTCTTCACAAAACAGATGTCAGGTCACCAAGACCAAGAGGTGGTTGGAAAAGTCTCTTTCAAGAACACAGGAAAGGATACGTTCTTTAGAGCTGCTATGTGCTCACATTAAACTTGTTTCATAGTAGTCTTCCAATTAAAGGCAGGAGTAGCAAGAATTTAGAGGCAGAGATTGTATCTGGTGGTCATGGACACAGGGGAAGAAGGAAGGCTTTGCTGAGACAACAAACAACTGCAGGAATACTCCTCTGAAGCATACACATGAATGTGCCACCTGGAATAGGAGACTCCTTTCCCACTATAACCCTGCTTAATTGGAGAAGTAAGTTTACCCTCTCCCTATACAAATAAGTCTTAGGTGGGAATTATGCTGTTTTATACTCTTTCTGACAATCTATATTAGTGTAACCACCCCGTTTTCTAATAGCCAATGGAGACCGTTGTTGAGGTGGTCAGAAAAAGACTGGAGACCGCTTATCGAGAAGAATGCATAAGGAGGTTGCAACTCTAAAGATCAAAGATGTGTAGGTGCCAAAATAAGAAGGAATGCCAGAATCTCCTAATGGCCTTACCAATGCAATTTAAGCTCTGGCACTGAAGTTTCAGAGTGAGAGTCTCTTGACGAAATATCCGAATAATAAAAGTGGCAACTTTGTTCCAATGATGTATTTCAACATTGCTGAGTATCCAAATTGTATTCCTACATCTCCTCAGGTGCCTTCCTCTGAAAAAAGTACTTTTAAAGAACAAATACATCATTTATAACACTGCATCTGTATGTTTGACTCTATGGCCCTTTTTACATGAGACACTCCCACGCATGTACACCCATCATCAACCCGGGGGAGCATCCCGTGTAAATGTGGCAATGCGTGGGTGTGCACCAGATGGGGATTTGTGATGTTTGGGGCATACATCAGGTATGGCTAGCACTGGGGTCACGTCCTAGGGAGGGGTCAAATTGAAGGCACCATAGGAGCAGATATGGCTCCGGGCCTTTCTGAACTTCCTCCTTCCTTTGGTCCCGGAGGGAACAGTTTGTCCTCCCTCACCAATAACGTGCATTGCGGGATGGAGGAGGAGGCATAGTTTTCAAGTTATGCTGTTGGGATTTGAAGGCATCAAACCCAGCTACCTTGTTGTTCATGGTTGAAGTTTCACCACGTTGGTTACTGGACCTGAATTGTCTGAAGGTAATTCCCACCCAGCTTTAAGAATTAAAGCCTTGTTTTCTCCAAAGAAAGTGTGTCCTTGTTTCATTCAGGATGCATCGACAACAGCTCTTGAGGATTATAAACTTCTACAACACAGGGTATTTTCAGACATTACGAGATCACGCTCAACCATGGGGAATTCCCACACGGTGATCGTGGTCTCGTAACGTCTGTTGGGGCGAACAGAAGCCGCCCGCCAGATGTTCACCCCCATGAATCAAGGGGGGAATCACACTGAACACGCAAACGGATGTCCTGCCCGGACCATCTCTGTTTACGTGTTCAATGTGATTCCCGCCCATGATCAGGGGGATCGTCTCGTCTGTCCCCGGACCATGGCCCGTAATCAGTGGCAGGATTCTGGGCCGTGGTCAATGCCCCGGGGGCGCGGGCGGGCGCTGCGGCCACATTGGCCACGGCGCCCGCCCATCTCCCAGAGGGCGGCCGGCCTAGGGAGCGTCGGGGGCGGGGCTTGTGCAGCCGCACGTTGAGCCGTGTGGCCCTGCCCCCTCCCTGATTCCCTGCCGGGATCAGCCGGCACGTCTGTTGGACGTGCCGGTTTGATCCCGATGGGGGATCAATGGGTGTTTCCGTGACGGGGCCAATACAGGCCCCGTCACGTCTGAAAATAACCAAAGTCACCAAATATGCACAGTTTAATCTGCTAATCATCCCTGAGAGAGGGATAAATACATCAAAGCAACTGACTCAACAGCCCCTTGGTTCCAAAGATATTGAAGTCAGTAGGCTCGATCCCATGTCCCGCGGATTGTGTATGCGTATTCGTGTGTGCAGCCGCGCCCAAACTGCACGCAAACTACACTGTGGGAATATTGTGCTCTGCGCACGCAATCCACAGGCCATGGGATCCTGGCCACTGTTTTTTTCAGCACCACAAACAGTTTTTTCACCTTTTTGTTTAATTAGGAATTGTAAGTGCTAAACTCTGGCCAGTTAAGAGATGGCATAGCAGTTTAGAGGAAGTGACTTGCATTAGAAGAAAAAGAATAACTTCTGTGAAAGCAGTGAACCTTTAAAAGAGCTTCTGAAATATGTCATAATAGTTAGTCAATCATATACTACAGAGCGTGTCCTCTAAGGTATGCGGGGCTTTTTTTTTTTTTTTAAATAAATTAACCTGAAATGGTTTGAGGATAACGTAAAACCTGAACACCATTCAATAACTATCAAGTTTAAGCCCAGTAACAAAAACACTTCTCACAGAAAGTCACACTCACTACTTCTTAGATTGCAAAATCATTTTTAACCCAATCAAGGTCACTGACTGCATAATGCACTGGGGTTTCTATAACAGACTAAAAGAACAGGCCCTAAAATAGTTAACTTATGGTAAACATTCATTTACTATATTATTTATGACTTTTTAAACACTGCCATGTTTTGCGTTACACAAAACACAGTTTAAGCTAGAGATGGTAAAAATAATTGCCAGTTTTGCAAAACAAAAATTAGAACTTGTTAAAATTTGAGATGACTATCAGTTTTTCACTGAAATTTCATTTTGAGTCAAACTGGATGGCATTTAGATTCCAAATTTAATCATTTGTACTGTAATTTTAACAAAAATTTGATAGCTCAACGACACATAAAAAATAAATAAATATATAATTAAAATGCAGGGTTTGGGGTCAAAAATTTATTTTATTCAGAAATTTCAACACAGTTCTATTTCAGACCATTTCCCCCCAGATAGGACACAATGCTGTGAGGCCAGTAGATGGAACTCCCCTGTGAGGACAAACATTGGGTATTTTCAGAAGTGATGCTACCACACTTAGACCCAATCTGGGGTAACAGCCGCCACCCTGCCCCAGGGTAGGACGGTACCCAAAACAGACATAGATGGTGTGCCTTACCACACTTTGCCCTGAACTGTGGTAGCAGTTACCACTGGCTGTTCCCTGAGATTTTCTGAGATCACAACCATCGGTAACTGCTACCACAGTTCAGGACAAAGTGCAGTGAACATCTGGCACCTGCCAAACAGAAGTGACAGTGGTTGTGACCCTGGTGTGGGGTTAAGTGTGGTAAAGTATGGCTAAGCGTGGTAGCATCACTTCTGAAAATACCCATTGTCTGCTGTAACTGAGCGCTACAGAATGACTGCCTCCTGAAAAGGGCATTTCGTTTCCTGCTCCTTTCTAGGAATCAGAGAACAAAATGTCTATGAAATTAGCTTCTCAAAAGATGGTGCTTTCTTTTCATTGTGTTTTGCTTTTCATTTATTCTGTTTTAATGTCTCTTATACGGTGCACTGTTTATAAACGAGACAATAGTCTTCTAGAGTCTGTGTTTGGTCCATGCAGCCCCCACTCACCCCTCACTCATATGTTTAGTGGGTAGATCCTAATAAGTGGGCAACCCCCTTGGTTGTGTGTGAAAGCATCCTTTACCCAGAGCCCACTCACAAGTTAAACCCGTGATTCCTAATAGATGGGTAGGTGTTGTGCTCCGCCCTCCCACCCTCACCCCTCCCATGGCTCACAGCTATGGTGAACCATGGGAAGAAAACCACACCACCTAATGCTTTCTTCCAGACTATTATAACAGTAATCATTCATGTACTGCCTGCAGCCAATCCTAGTGCTTTAAACTTTTCAAAATATTTGGCATGTGGTTTACATTTATTATGGCAGTGTATGGAAGTCATGGATCAGAGTCCCATTGTGTTCAAGGTCCACTCTTTAAACACAGAACAAAAAACAACAGCACCGGTGGGATCGGAATCAGGGGCTCAATCCTGTCCTGGGATTCACACTCCACAACTCCGCTTGTTGTTTCTGTTCCATCAAACTATTGAGCCAGGGAAACCTGCTAAGAGCCCCTACTCCCCTCTTGCCTGAAGACATCAGTGGGTGAGAACACAGCTCAGCCAGGGGGAAGGAGGGTGCTGAGCACAACAGCCTCCCTACTGGATGGATTCGGGGAATGGAGCCTGCTAGCTGCCTGCGATCAGGCAGGAGCGGGGAGATTAGAGGCTTCATGGGGGGAGTGCAAACGGGAGATGTTTGCAATGGAGATGGTGAAAAGCAGGTAGAGTTGCCCTGGGGAGGGCAGACTACACAGGATGAAAGTCCTGTGCAGAGAGAGTAGGGGCGCTTTTAAACGAGACAAAATTCGCAGCTGATCCTTTAAACAGCCACCTTTCTTCCTGTTTGTTTAAATGCTTCACGCGGTTTGCAGCCGCGACTTTCGCGCATCACACCGGCCCTGCAATCCTTCCCCCCCACATCCGCATCAGCGATCTGCCGTCTCTCAAGGTAGTGAGACTACGGCAGTGAGACGGCAGTCTCACTACTTTGCGAGTGCTCGTTTAAAAGCGCCCTATGTTTTAGATGGAGCAAAGGGGTAAGCGTATGACTTTATAAACCTTTATGACTTTATAAAGAGGATGGCTTTATAAAGAGGATGCACCCAGAGCAGCAGGAAGCTTAATGAAAGTGGCTATCCTTTCAAAGGGAATATCTACGTTCACTATCCTGAAAATATACTCTCAGAAAATACATTCCATGCTGATGTACGGTTTGGAACTTATTCCCTTCCCGGATCTTATGCTGTTGGAAAGAGTACAGAATCAGTTTCTACGGAGACTCCTTAAGAGTAAATAATAGTGTCCCAGGCTTTGTCCTGAGAGCAGAAACTGGCTCTCTATCCATTGTACACTATGCTAGGCAGACTCTGATGCGATATTGGCAGAGGATAGAGAATTTGCAGCATCCCATCTTAATAGTACAATGTGCCTCAGAAGAGGCAGTTCATTCGGGGGCCAGACTATATCCTTGGGTAAAATACCTAATAATGCAGCTATCATACCTGGGGTTCTCCCCGATTTATTTTCTAGGGAAGCCATTAGCATTGGTAAAGAAAGAACTTGAAATGCGATCTAGGGACATAGAGGCTCAGCAGGATCTTGCTGCCCTAAAATCATGGAGAGTAGCCCCTACATATTGGACAATCAAATCAAAATTTGCTATGGAACCATATTTGGATCTTCTTAATAGCCCTATTTTGAGAAGAAACATTACACTATATAGATTAGCGTTAATTGATTTAATGGTATTGGAAGGGCATTTAGCTGGCATGCCCTCTGAGGCACGGTTATGCACTTGTTCTATGTGCTTGGTGGAAACAGTTGAGCATTTTGTTATGCAATGCCCGTACTACCAGAAACTAAGAGAAATCTGGTTATTTACCTTATTAGAACCTCTGCCATTAGCCGCAGAAAGCCACGGGTTAAATCATTTATTAAGATTAACGTCAGCAGACTCCTAACTGCTATGGCAATTTTCATTGGTTTAGCCACTAAAAGGAGGAGAGCTGTCCAGCAGCAAATCAGTAAGCTTTACTAGGGTAAGTATGCTTTAAATATGTAACTTTGTTGAGTAAGCTGTTCCGTAGCTGACAGTTATAACTGGGGCTATGGCGTGGACTGTATGTATTGTATTTTTCTCCTAGTGGTCCCCTGAGCATAAAGTTTTGCTTCTGATGTGTTAAGTTGGAGCCCTGGGGTCTGTACTTACATTATTGCCTGAATGTAAGGTACCAACAGGCTGGTATTAAATGTGAACTTATGTATTGTTGGTGCTCCTGGTTAGCCTTAAGAGCCTAAATTTAAGAATTCATCTAGACTGTATCTGGAGAGATTGTACCTGACGTGAATTTATGTATTGTTGGTATGAACTGACTGTTTGGTCCTTTTGTCTGACGCCGACGGCCAGTCTTAAGAGCTTAAACCTAAATTGTATCTGGAGAGACTGTACATAATGTGGATCTATGTATTGTTGGTATGAATTGACGGTTGGCTGTTGTCCCTGGTTAGTCGTAAGAGTCTGCCTTATCGACTGCATGTCTTCTTTAGAGTGATTTACGGTCTGCCTGTGCCTTTGATTTTTGCTGTTTATTTTATTATATATTTTAGACTGTATTTTGAATAATGTATTAATTTGGTTATTCTTTTCTTTTGGATATGGCGAAAGCCAAATCCACAATAAACTAAACTAAACTATAAATACTAAAGGAGGGAAAAACAGGCTGCACAGAACACAGTGCAAAGCAGGGAAGATTACATGGGAGAAATTTGCACTGTTGCATGCTAGGGGTTGTACAGTGGCGGAGAAGATTGCAGGAAACATTATTGAGGAAAATCAGCTACACGGCACGAAGCTTTGGGAAGGTGTGCACTTGTGCAAAAATCTGCTTGGCGTAACATTTTCCTATCTTGCTAGTACTGAGCATGCTCAGTTTGTGTGAGCATGCTCATTAGCAGCAACTGAAGCTACCTGCCCTCCTTTATTTTGCCCTCTTTTCCATGTGGATTTGCTTCTCTGACTTAAAATATGAGCAGGAGGGCTCCTGCTTAGGGAAGGAGGGGCAGAGATTCTGCAGGAGTGCTTGGTACAATGAGGTTAGGCTAAAACATGGGTGGGAAAGAGTGAGTGCATGTTTTATTGAGGAAAATCAGTAGCACAGCAGGGCCTCCCCAAACCACATTTTGGGGGCAAATGCCATCTCCCAAAGTGGCTTATCAATAAGCCATACCACAATTCTCCACAGCCCCCATTCTCCCAAACCTCCCACCTTTCCCATAATAAACACGGAAAACACTGTTTATATAAACTTTAATTTAATGCAACCTAATAGATAGGAGGCAGATGTGTGGATGCACATTAACAGACATGGGCCCTGCAATGTACCTGGACAATGGGGCAATCCAATCCCCATAGACAAGCACACACGCAACCCATGCACAACCCCTTTACAGGGACACTGGCATGCACGCAAACCCATGCAGAAATAATGTGGAAGTCGCACATGCATGAGTTCTGGATTGCGCCCAATGTCTTTAGTGGGGATGAGTGGAAATGTGTGACAGGGTGCGGGCCAACATCTAGCAAACACCCACCTGGTGGGGTTAGTGTAGGCTATCATCTTGTTTATTTTCAGCCATAGAAATGATTAATTTTTTCAGCAGAAGAGATTCTTTTTTGGGGGGGGGGTTGATTCTGCCATGATGAATGGTAGTTTAACTTTGTGAGCAGTCCCATTGGCGCTGCTCAGAAGGAGCAACAGTAACAGAATCGAGCCCTTTCCTTTCTTTGCAAAAAAAATAGCTGCAGGGCGTAAACTACCAAAGAATTTTTATTCTTCATTTTTCTTCTAACAGATTCTAGTTCTAGAGGGACTTCTTGAACAGTAAGATACTTTACAAGATGAGCAGGAATTGCAGAATCTGCTTTTATTTATGAGTGCAATCCTAAAATCCTCTTACTTGACACCAGTGGGATTACTCATATGCAAGATGTGAAGACTGGCTGCAGGACGCCAACCAATTTATTGCAAAATGGTAACAGAATCACCGTATGTTTTCATTTCTGCCAGTTGCAGAATTAATCAGCTGTTTGAAAAGCTAGGATCCCATACCCACACTGAAACAACTTTTTCTGACCCGTTTTCTTTCTTTGCGGTACTTCTGAAGATTTTCCTCTTGAGTTCACTATTCAATACATTTTGCTGAAGATCGTTTGGTGAACTATGAGGGAAGGGATTCAGAGTGACATCTTACCTCACAGGCACATCAAATCACACTGAGAAATTTCTCTTGAACCTCCCTCATTTCTGTTTTGCTCGGATTTACCTTAAAGTGAAGCCATGCTGAGTTATTCCTCCCCTCCTCCTCCCCCCTTTATGCGTTGTTGCTCTGTATGGTACAATCAAAAACAGATCTGTTTTATTTTACATTAGCTTTTGAGCACCACTTTCTGGCATATTGAACTACAAATAAGAAAAACAGTGGAAAAAAGGCTCTATTGCTCTCAGCAGGCCACTTACAGCAGGCAGCTGCACGTAGTAGTTAAGTTTTATTGTTACAACTCTCCTGCTTCTTCCTCACCCACTGCCAAGCAAACACCATTGCTTTGGTTCTGCACATACTTTCTGATTTCTTGGAGGGTCTTCCATAGTGTCCCACTACAGTACCCTCCTACTGTCCGAAGGTTCCCCTTAAATTACTGCTCCTCCACTCCAAAAGTCTTATGCTTTACTTATCTTTGTGCAAGAAAAGGCTAGGTGCAGACCCCTTGGGAGACCAGCAACAGTGTTCCTAGAAAAATGGTTCCAAAAGTCTTTCAGGCTTTGAACCCACTGAAAGATAATAGAAATCCTATAGGATTATTACCCCTGCTTGGGCCAGTAGGGGTTGGGCCAGTAAGGTTTCATCAGAAACTTTACCTCTCACGTAATGTGTGAACACAACAGGTACACCACAGGGTTTCTCCTGAAAAATTCATTATTATCTCATCTCCACTACTAATGTACTGCATGGACAGAACAGGGCCTTTGTTTCTTTTAGTTAAACACTGAAAGCACTTTGGGAAGTGATTCCCAAACTTTGAAAGATTATGTTGTGTTTCAAGTCTGTTGTAGCTCCTTGTTACTTTACTGTTTACAGTTATGGCCTATGCATGCTAATTTGTTCAATTCACATACCATACACACTGTCAGTCTATTGGCACCACTACTGTCTTGAGAAATACTGCTGCTATTAGGCTTTGTAATTGAATGAGTCCTCTCTATACTTATATGATTTGACAAGCAATGAAATAACCTTTGCTGACATTTCAAACAAGAATCAACACTGGTATCTGACACAGCACCTAGTGAATGGGGCATTTCACAGCTATTGTTTCAGGATATTTTCAAACTCAGGTAGACATAGGGTATTTTCAGACGTTCCGAGATCACAGTCAACCACAGTCAATTCCCTGTGGTGGCTGCGATCACGTAACGTCTGTTGGGGGGAACGGATGTTCCCCCCCAGATGTTACCACGGTGGGGAATCACTTTCGCCATGCGAGCGGCCGAAGCGGCGGGGCCGGCGGCGGTCGCGTGGCGAAGGTGATTCCCCGCTGTGATGAACCCCGCCGTTACTTGTGGACGGCGGCCATGGCCCTGAATCCCCATAGGGATTCCGGCCCGTGGCCAAATCGGGCGAGCGCTGCGGTCGCATTGGCCGCAGCGGCCGCCCATCTCCCCAGAGGGCAGGCGGCGGGGAGCATGGAGGGGGCGGGGCCATGCAGCCACATGTTGCGCCGCACGGCCCCGCCCCATCCCTGATTCCCCGCCAGGATCCCCCGACACATCTGTTAGGGTGTGACGGGGGTCATCCCGGCGGGGGACGAATTTATTGTTTTCGTGACGGGGTCAATTGGCCCCGTCACATCTGAAAACACCCATAGTTAATAGTTACACATACTTCATATTTTGATGGCAGTGGGAGCAACTATATCTATAGATATCAAAAGTCAGTCTATCCCAAGCTATGCAGCCCATCGAGCTCATGAGGTAATGGTGCAGAAGGGAGTTATGTGGACAGTACCATTTACAACCACCTTTGATTTCCCCAACCTATTGGATCAGGTACCCATCCATAGGTGGGTGAACTGGAGACAGCCATCCAGTGTAAGACCAAGCAGGACTTAAAGCCATAGATTTCAGGGATGTAGCTGAACACCTTAACCACTCTTCCACTGCACATTTACATACAGAGTACATATGTAAATACATATATATTTTTAAAAATATTCTGTGCACCTGATGTAATGAAGCCTGGGCACCTATGGGGACAATGCTCAATGTAAGTCAATGGGATTTTTTAGCTAAAAAGGGTCATATTTCCCCACCGGTTCACCTACTGCTATGAAATTTTGAGTCTCTACTTAGAGGGGCAGCAGACCCAGCTTATCAAATCTGGTTGAAATCGGCCTGTGATATCAAAGGTTATTAAGGTGGGACAATGCTCACTGCAAGTCAATAGGATTTGGGCAGTACAAAAGGAGTCATCTCTCTTCTCACCTTAAGATGCATGTAGATGTGGATCACATCTACACACAGGGTGATCACATATGTAATTTTTAAACTAACATTGACACTCTGGAGAATATTTGAATGGTCTGTTTTTTCCACACATACCCACTCACGTGTGCACACAAACACCTCAATACCTGTCTCCCAGGGTACACGCCCCACACTATGGAAAACATTGATTAAAAGAAGATTAGGTTGATATTAGTGCTGAAATGAGAAACAAATTGATTCTCACAATAATTTCACAGGAATCGAGAATTGCTGCCGAGATTGCACAGTTTTTTCTAACCCCAATCAGATTAAACTGATCCGGCCAAGAAGCCAGCCACATGGGGCTGGACTCCTGGAGTTCTGTTGCGCTGCAGGACTTGGCCCGTTGCTGCTATAGAGCCGATGGGGGAAGGGACGGTGGAAGAGCACGTGCCCTCTCACTGTGCATGAAATAGCTGATTGGAAGAGGGGGCCCCAAAGGAGTGTGCATGCTCCTCTCCCGGTTGGGGTGAGTGCGTTCCTCTGTGCCTGATCCTCAGACCAGACTGGAAATGACCCATTAACCCACATTGACCAGGATGGGTGGGGCAAAAGTAGCCCACGATGTGCCACTGGCCTTCTCCGGCGGACATTTCACGGGGCGGAATTGGGTGAACATATGGCGGTGCCAGTCTGATGGTCAGCTGCATCACAGACTAATGTGTGGTACGGTTGATGGATTAAGATCTCATGAGGCAAGGGTAAGGCTCTGCTTGGATTGTTTGCTGATTGCTGCCTGTATGCCTTGGACTCTGCTGCCTGAGTGAACTATGGCTCCCCCCAGCTGCTGACCTGAACTGCCTGCTTTCCAGGCCTTTCAGCCGTGACTTTCCATCCTCCCTTACCATTTTCCCTGTTTGTTCTGGCCACTTAATAAAGTCTGCTTTTTGCTCCTGAACATCAGCATTCTGTGGATTTCATGAGGTACCCAGGGCTGGCCAGGTGCTGGTGTATGTCTGCCCCGCTCTGCCAACCTGGGAGTGTGTGGCTCAGCAGGGGCTGGGCTGGCTCCTGGGGCTGTGAGCAGTAAGGGGTTAACGGCTGCTGTCACGTCCTATTGCCATGGTTGCCAGAGCTGTGGTTCCTGGCAAGGGGTGGGCTCCTGGGCAGGGCATGGGTTAGTGAGCGGTGTGGGCTGGGCCGGGGGGTTGGCCCGCCTGTCTGGGTGTTCTTAATTTTTTATTTATTTATCACCTCCTCATGCCCATGGCATCTCAGGGCGGCTTACAGCACAAAAATAACAACAATTTAAAACAATCAACACAAAAATTAAATGAAACATCTAAAAATCTCCTAAAAAACCACCCCTCCCCCACTATTAACCCACCCCTCCCTCCTCTCCTCCGAAGGCCTGGGAGAACAGTCAAGTCTTACAGGCCCGGCAGAAGGCCAACAGACTTGGGGCCAGAAGGACTTCCTCCGGAAGAGAGCTCCATAGCCGCAGCCCGGCCACCGAACACGCCCTCTCCATTGTAGCCCCCTGCTTTACGCAAGGGACCTCCAAGAAGGTGTCCCCGGTGGACTGAAGGGGCCTCCCTGGGTCACGGAAGGCAAGGCGGTCCCTGAGATATCTGGAGCCGAGACTGTGTAGGGCTTTATAGGTCAAAACCAACACCTTGAATCTGGCTTGGTACATTATAGACAGCCGGTGCAGCGTGCGGAGCACAGGAGTAATATGCTCCCATCGGCTCGTCCCTGTTAGGAGATGAACCGCCGCGTTCTGCACGAGCTGCAACCTCTGAGCCAGCGTCAAGGGAAGCCCCAC
>QEPC01005332.1:1828353-1840069 GCA_003113815.1 Sphenodon punctatus
TTGAACAGGAGAGGGGACAAGATAGAACCCTGCGGGACTCCACACTACAAATGAGATTGAATCCCTTTCCAATATAATATTCAATTGTCATTTGTTTAGGGGCATTCGTATTTTGTACCTAGTTCCTGATATGTCAAACACTAATGTGTCCAGTCAGATGGAACTTTTGTCTGACTTGCTTTCTGGTCAAAACTGGGACATTACTGTCCGTTTCTGGCAGCTGCAATCAAGGCCAGACTTGCCATTGTGAATAACTGCTATCCCTAAATTGTATGTTTTGTTTTGAGGTTTTGTGGGGTTTATTTTATAATAGTATTTCCTTTCTTTTTTAATAATGTTATATCTGTATTATATTGTACTGTATTGTGATGGCCATTGGCTTTGCAATTAAAACTGAATTGAATTGACTCCACACTAGAGGTCTCAGGGAGATGAAGAACAGTCCCCGAGCACCACCCGCTGAGTTCTCCCAGCCAGAAAGGAGAAGAACCATTCAAGAACAATTCCGCCCACTCTGTCTCTGTCCTGCAGACGAGTCATCAACATCTCGTGGTCAATGGTATCAAAGGCAGCTGACAGATCTAACAGAAGCAGCACCATCAACCGACCTTGATCCAATTCCCTAGGGAGGTCATTGACCAAAGCCAGAAGTCCAGTCTCAATGCCATATCCCAGACTAAAGCTGACCTGTGATGGATCCAGAAAACCGATGCGGCCCAGATGCTCCTGCAGCTGCTGAGTCACCACCCATTCAATAACCTTCCCTAAAAAGGGAAGGTTAGAGACAGGTCGATAGCTGGCAAGGGAGTCAGTGTCAAGTGATGGTTTCTTGAGCAGAGGCCATGCATCACCACCTCTTTGAGGCAGCTTGGCACTCTGCCCTCCTGAAGGAAAGTATTGACCTCCCCCTGCCAGTAATGGCCCTAATGTCTCCTGGCTGGCCTTAACCAGCCAGGACGGACATGGATCTAATTCACAAGAGGTGGCTCTAACCGCCCCAAGAACATCCCCCGCATTGGTGTTGGCGGGTGACACCCACTGAAACTGNTTATATTCTTTCACAGCCACTTAATGAGAAC
Source organism: Sphenodon punctatus (assembly GCA_003113815.1). Lineage (NCBI taxonomy): Eukaryota > Metazoa > Chordata > Lepidosauria > Sphenodontia > Sphenodontidae > Sphenodon > Sphenodon punctatus. Next base: position 1,829,433 of record QEPC01005332.1, read on the forward strand.
TGCAAATGACAATAAGGTTTATTTCCAAATTGGTATTGCTGTTGCCTCCATTCCTTCCAATGGGTATTCCATGTTGTTAATTTTAATATGTACCCAACTTAAATTCTTATTAAACATTTATATAGTACTGTCCCCAGCATCAGGGTTGCCCCCAACTTGCAAAGGAAGAAGACTGGGGCTGAAAGACCAAGGCAAAGTGTGGGTGCATAGAGCCTAAGTTGTAAGCGAGAACAATATATTTATTTATTTAACAATTTTTTACCCCACTGCTCCTGCCAAAGCAGCTCCGGGGAGTTAACAAGTACAAAAGATAAAAATATAATATAAATATAATAAATACAAATATAAAAACTTAAAACAATACAGTCCACCATGGGGATGTTAAAAGAACAAAAGAAACCCCTCCACCCTAACCCTCAAACCCCTTACCCTACCCATCTCCCTCACTGAAAGCCTGGTGGAACAGCCAGGTCTTATATTATCGGCAGAAGGAGGGGAAATCTGGGGCCACCCGGGCTTCCACCAGAAGGGAGTTCCACAGTCTAGATGTGGCCTCCAAGAATGCCCTCTCCATAGCTGCCACTTGGGGGACTTTGAGAAAGGCACTCCCGGCAGACTGCAGGGGTCAATCCGGAAGCCAGGGGATAAGGCAGTCCCACAGATAGGTGGGGCCTGGGCCATATAGGGCTTTATAGGTAAGCACCAACACCTTGAATTGATCCCGGAAGACTACTGGCAGACAGTGCACAGCTCGGAGCACAGGTGTAATGTGCTCATGGCAATCCACCCCCGTTAGGAGGCAGGCCACTGCATTCTGCACCAGCTGCACTTTCCAAACTGTCACCATGGGTAGCCCCACGTAGAGCACGTTAAAATAGGCTAGTCTTGAGATGATAAAAGCATGGATGATAGTGGCCAGGTCAGAGTCTGAGACAAACGGCTGAAGCCGCCACACCAGATATAATTGGGGAAATGCGCTTCTTGCCACAGGCCCCACCTGGAAATGCTGGAGATCCAGGAGGAGCTGGGAATTGAGCACTCCAAGACTACGAACCTGAGAGACCAGCGGGGGTAAACCCCATCAACGATGGGGGATGCCAACCCACTGCCTTACCCACAAAGATCACCACCGTCTTGTTGGGATTCAGCTTCAGATGGCTCACCCTCATCCGGTCCCCTACAGCCGCCAAACACAGAGTAAGCCCTGAGACTGCTGGGTATGGGTCGGATGAAAAAGAGAGGTAGAGTTGGGTGTCATCAGCATATTGATGACACCACACCCCAAACCATCTCACGACCTTGCCTAGCGTCTGCATATACACATTGAACAGGAGAGGGGACAAGATAGAACCCTGCGGGACTCCACACTACAAATGAGATTGAATCCCTTTCCAATATAATATTCAATTGTCATTTGTTTAGGGGCATTCGTATTTTGTACCTAGTTCCTGATATGTCAAACACTAATGTGTCCAGTCAGATGGAACTTTTGTCTGACTTGCTTTCTGGTCAAAACTGGGACATTACTGTCCGTTTCTGGCAGCTGCAATCAAGGCCAGACTTGCCATTGTGAATAACTGCTATCCCTAAATTGTATGTTTTGTTTTGAGGTTTTGTGGGGTTTATTTTATAATAGTATTTCCTTTCTTTTTTAATAATGTTATATCTGTATTATATTGTACTGTATTGTGACGGCCATTGGCTTTGCAATTAAAACTGAATTGAATTGACTCCACACTAGAGGTCTCAGGGAGATGAAGAACAGTCCCCGAGCACCACCCGCTGAGTTCTCCCAGCCAGAAAGGAGCAGAACCATTCAAGAACAATTCCGCCCACTCTGTCTCTGTCCTGCAGACGAGTCATCAACATCTCGTGGTCAATGGTATCAAAGGCAGCTGACAGATCTAACAGAAGCAGCACCATCAACCGACCTTGATCCAATTCCCTAGGGAGGTCATTGACCAAAGCCAGAAGTCCAGTCTCAATGCCATATCCCAGACTAAAGCTGACCTGTGATGGATCCAGAAAACCGATGCGGCCCAGATGCTCCTGCAGCTGCTGAGTCACCACCCATTCAATAACCTTCCCTAAAAAGGGAAGGTTAGAGACAGGTCGATAGCTGGCAAGGGAGTCAGTGTCAAGTGATGGTTTCTTGAGCAGAGGCCATGCATCACCACCTCTTTGAGGCAGCTTGGCACTCTGCCCTCCTGAAGGAAAGTATTGACCTCCCCCCGCCAGTAATGGCCCTAATGTCTCCTGGCTGGCCTTAACCAGCCAGGACGGACATGGATCTAATTCACAAGAGGTGGCTCTAACCGCCCCAAGAACATCCCCCGCATTGGTGTTGGCGGGTGACACCCACTGAAACTGATCCCATGAAACCGGACAAGATGGGGCTTCCATAACCTCTGGTGTAGTTCTCCTAATGTAATAAGTGTGGCATGAAACTTGTGGTGAATATGGGTGACTTTAGCCGTGAAATAATCAACAAACGTGTCACAGATGGAACTGGAAAACTCTGGTTTCAGGTGGAGGGAGGTCAGATTGACCAGCCTCCTCACTACCCGGAAAAGCTCCGCTGGATGAGACTTCACTGATGCTATGAGAGTAGCAAAGAATTCCTTCTTTGCTGCCTGCGCAGCCACGGTATAGGCTCTCAAACTGCCTCTATGTCACAATTTGTCGGCTTCAGCAGGAGAATGATGCCACTGTCGCTCTAACTGTCGCCCTTCTTGCTTCAGCAACCGCAGGTCCTCAGTAAACCAAGGAAGCCTGCTGTGCTGACATCTAGGGAGCAGATGTCCAGTCGATGGCCTCAGTCAGCAAGGTGTTCCAAAGAGCAACGAGCTCACTGAGTGAATGGTCGTCAAGATCAGAGTGTAATTCCCCCAGAGCATTCTGGAACCTCTCCAGTTCCATCAGTCTCTGGGGATGAACCAACCAAACTGGTTCCATGTCTGCCCCTGGACCCTTCCAGGGGCAGACATGCGCTGGGAAATAGGCCTGTAGGAGGTAATGATCTATCCATGACAAGGGCACTGTTGACACCTCCCTGACCAATGGATCACCCGCCTCAAGGCCAGTGCAGTAAATCAGGTCCAGAGTATGTCCCCCATCATGTGTTGGGCCGATGACTACCTGAGACATGTCCATAGTTGCCAAGGTGGCCATGAACTCATGCTCCACTCCTCCAAGAGTGGTGTTGGCGTGAGTATTGAAGTCCCCAAGACTAATGTCTTTGGGCATGGCAATACCACCTCTGGCACCAGCTCTGCCAGAGCATGCAGGAATGCTGCTGTACACATAACTGCATGGTATAGCAGCACTCCCAATTTGTCTCCTGCCAAATCAATCACAAGATGGAGACCCTCAATACCTGATATAAACTGCACTGTATACCACCTAACAGACCATGAGTCCCTAAAAACAATGGCTACACCACCACCACTACCCCCCATTCCTCTAACTGATGCTGCATGGCTGATGCTGCATGGAGTAGCCAGCCAGAACAAGATCAGCCAGAATACGCCCCGACTCAGTGTCCAGCCAGGTCTCTGTGATATACACAAGGTCGGCTGCATGGTTCAGGATCAATTCCTGGGTAGTTGTTGGCTTATTAACAACCAACCTTGTGTGTTAACAGCAGTAGCTTCAGGCCAGGGGCCCCCTGATCATGCACCACCTCACCGTCTACTTGGTAGGTGGTGAGGGGAACCTGCACCAAGTGCCTGTCCCGCCTCACAGATCGAACAGTCCTCCCCTCCGCCCCCACGGAAACCATAATTCCCCTACCCCATCACGACCCCAATGGCCTCGGGTAGGGCTGAAGTGGTAACTCCTTTTTCCGTTCTGCTATTTCATTCCGCCATTGCAGAATTGCCCATGAAGTTCCGCAGCTTTTCCGCTGGCATTCTGCTAATTCTGCCGGCATTCTGCTAATTCGGAAACTGTTGGAATAATCGCGGAAACTGTCGGAACACGCATTTTTTACTACTTCGCAGTGCTGGTGGAAATTGCGGAAGATAGAAACTGTCGGAAAAAATATTATTCCGCTATTTTCGCAGTCTTTGGAAGTAGCGGAATGAAAGTAGCAGAATGGTGGAATTAGCGGAATGAAATTAGTGGAATGAATGTCTCTATCGCATCATGCCGCTCATTGCGGAAGAGCTTTTTCCGTCGGAAAAAGTTACTGCAGTGGCATGCCGCTTCAGCCCTAGCCTCGGGTCTCCCCCCAGCCCCTTCCCCTCCTGGCTGCCCCATTCAACCAGCAAGGGAGACCCCCCCCCCCTCCATACCCCTGCTCTCACTGGGTGGTATTCTCCACACCCATTATGAGGTGTATATGAGGTATATGAAACTGTACAATGTCTTTACTGCTTACATGGCACTGAATTTAAGGCAGGAGCCTTAACTTCAGTTTCCATACTTCTTGGAGCATGATTGAATTTGTAAGGGCTTTAATTTGTCTCTTAAACAGAAGGTTTTTTTAAGTGCAGAATTAAACTGTTCAACTGACAGATGTGGAGCACAACAGTGTTGCAGGAGAAAGGATTGTGCAAACTCATGGAATCATTGTGGCAAGTTTTACACACAGGGTGAAGCCACATGAGACAGTGAGGGTGTGGGGAGGCTACTATGCCTTGGGTAACCTTACCCTTCCCTTGGCAGCCAGGCCATGCCATTCAGTGTATGGTGTGGCTGGCAGCTGCCAGATGTTCCCCCCACCCCGGGATGGGTGAAGCAGCTGGCTGCTACACAATGCATTCTTGCAAAGATTCTGAGGACTCATCATGAAGCAGCCTTACCTTACATTACATTACCCATACCCACCCTAATTGGGTTAGGTTGTTCGTTTGGGGATTTTAGGTTGTTTTTTATTGTAGCTTTATTGCTATGTTTTTTTTAATGTTTTAAAATGTTAGCCACCCCAAGATGCCTGGGGAAGAATGGGGTGGAATATAAATGTTAATATAAATAAATAAAAATAAAAACTGGGGAATACTGTTGCGGGGCCGTAAGCAGCAGGCACTGTCATCCGTCATGCTCAGCCATGCCACAGCCAGGGGGCAGGATCTCTGTTGGTCCAGGGGAGGAAGGTAGGGCAGGGTCGGGCACCGATTCATGTGACTGGTGCCACGGTGCACCCCCATCGTGGTGGGAGCTCCGATAGTGGCCCATATGCCCGGCTTTCTTGGGTGGAGCGGGGCTGCTCATCTATCCAGCTCCCATCGTTGGCCCCCACAGTGTGTCAACTACGTTTCACATCATGGGGCTGTGTAGGAATTGAGCCACTACAGCTTGTCTGGCTGTACCCATAGTTTAATATAGGCATATATATCCAAGAAAAATGGATGGATTATTCAAAATGACTTCTTACTGTAACAGTATGAGTTCTACCTCACAGCTAAAATCAAATTACCTATTCACAGGTTCCCAAAGACACTTCTTGTAATGTATTGATTTTGTATACAGCAGGAAAACACCTCCAGAGGTTTGCTTTCTTACAGCAAACCCCAGACTCCCCACCAAACAAAATTATTTTTTTCAAGTGATATGTTGATGAGGAAAACATCTTGTACTATGTTTTATAATGTTATATCCATCTTAATGATTAAATGAGTAAATGATTCATACTGTGATGTGTTATACTATGCCTCTGTAGTTTGAGGATTGCTTAACTCAGCAACAGCAGGCAGATAAGAAAGCAAGCAAACTGCTATTAGTATCAAAACAGAGCTAGAAAAAAGTGTTCATGGCCTTGCTAGGGTTAGACTGTGTCTAGCTCAAAACGCTGGGTAGAAGGAGCATAAGGAAACTTCCTATTACTTGATGATGCTTCTCTTCTAGTTTTGCAAAAGCAGAGATATCTAGCAACAGATACTACCTTATCACAAGAAGTGTGGTAACAGGAGGGATGGGATTTTGGATGGATTTCCAGATTTGGATGCGTTCCGGATTCAGATATTCTTTTTTTACTTTTATTGATTTAAAATAATCATATTTTATAATAATAATAATAATCTTCATTTTTATGTAGCACCCCTCTGCACTCAGAGCATGTTACATATAACTAACACAACCTTTTAATCCTCACAACCACCATGTGAGGTAGGTTAGGCTGAGAGGATAATGTGACTGGCTCAACATCACTCAGTGAGTTTCTGACTAAGGCGAGACTAGAAACGGGGTCCCCTCTTGCCTCCTACACACGTAGCTGTTACACCACATAATAAATTTTAAAATAATAAAAATATATATTAAAATCATTGCATATGCAAAAATTGCCTTGCATCATTTTGGGCATTTGCAAAATGGCTAACGCCCTTAACCAAAATGGCAGAGATGTTATTACCACCATTTTGGATAAGGGCAATGTTACAGTCATTTTGTGCATGTGCAAAATGGCACGGCAGCCATTTTTCACATGCACAATTAATTTTAAAGTATGTTTATTATTTTTAATATGGATCTATAATATGAATCCTTAATAGGTACAGCATTTTTGGATTAATCCATAACTGCCGTTCCGTATCTGTAATGCCCATCGCTAAGTAACAGTCATTCCTGCTTTCTCCCACATCAGTCAGCAGAGCTATTCTGATGTGAGAGATGTGCACCCTACCTCTATTACCCTCATGTTATTCCAGTGCTAGGCATTAGCCACTGCTTCCTGTGTGTGGTCTCTCAGATTTTTTGCCTCTTGGAGGATCAAAATGGTAACTTTACATTTGCATTCTCTGCTACTGCAACATGACTCATTGTTCCTGTCAATGGTCTTGGGAGGAAGGGAGTTTTGGATGGCAGAGGGGTTTGCAAGGAGTAGCAAAGAGTGTTGATTTTTAGGCCAGAGCTGTTTTAGTGTACAATATCTCAAAAAGTCTGCTTCATAATAGCAAACTACCAAAAATAAAAGAGGTTGAAAGGACACAGAGGAATGGCAAGTTCTCTTTATAGTGACCTAGTGTCTAGCTGAAGTAGAAAACAGCACAACAATATCAAATCCTGTTCCCTTAGTCAAAAACAATGAAATCCCTCTCTTTATCAAAACAAAAGGCATTGCTTTGCAGACAGCAACAGAAAGCAGAGTCACTAAACAATGTACACTTGTAGATGACTGGGATATATCTTGTACTCTGGTAAAGGAGCATTCCAGAGATTTTTTAAGGTCTTGTTTTGAGGGTTTCGAGAGCATGTTCTCTTTTCCTGCATTTTAACCTACCAAAGAAAATTGTAAACCTGATGTAGTGTCATCTGAAAACTACATGCTTCCAGTCATCCAAAATAGTGGGATGTAAATCTAAACATTCGATTCCAAGGAACAATGGCATAACAAGATGAAAGAACCAACTTACAACAGCAGAGTAAACTAATACAGCCAGCTTGCTTAAGAATCATAACTACATCATTTACTATTCTGCCCTGGAGGCTCTGACTTTTGATATATAAACCAGAAGAGTCATTTTCATATGGCTGTCTCATCAGAAGCCATAAAAAAACATAAACAACGAACAAATTCTACCCTGTGGCAGGTTATCCCTTAACTACTTACTACTCCGGGGTTTCTTGGTCCATCCTCTGAGGCAGCTGGTCCCAGTAACTGCTGGGAACTGGATAATGGATTTGATAGGTCTAGTCTGATATGCTATGGAAGCTCCCATGTTCCTACCCTCGTTTATATCTGTCTGACTCCAAATACCTACAATTAGAGTTCCACAGCTATTAACAAGATATTATTTTGGTCTCTTTCTATCAGATAAAAATGTAACTATTGCTTTGTGTACTGCTTTGGCAATCCAATTTAAAAAGTATAGAAGTAATGGAAAGGCAAGAAAGATAAGTCCTGATCTGGTTCCCAATTAATTTAATGGATGCTTTGCCACTGAAAATGAGAGAAGAATCTTGACTGCTGGAATTAAATCTCAAGATTATTATTTTCTTTAACTTGCAGTCACTACATCGTCATTTACTACTCTGAAAAGCATTTCTAACTACAATGTCTTTAATGAGTGGGCGCCAAACAAGAAACAAATGAGTTTGGACAGCCCAGGAAGACTCTGAGTGGATTAAAAGCAAGGGAGAAAGCCGAGCTGTGAGTATTTCCACAGATGACTGTAATAAGAAGTGTGGGAAAGCAGAGTAATAAAGCTGGTATGTGGAAAGATTCAAAGAGATAATTTGCTTCCTATATAGAGCCAAATCAGAGGAGTAGAGTACTGAAGCTTTTGGACCAAGTAGAGTAGCCAAAGGATGATTTCAGACATGACGGGGTGGCATTTGCCCCGTCACGGAATCACCCTATTGATTCCCCGCCAGGATCAATACCGGCACGCTGATCCCGGCGGGGAATCTGGGGAGGGGGCGAGACTGCGCGGCTCTACTTGTGGCCACACAGACCTGCCCCCCCATGGTCCCCCAGCAGCCCGCCCGCCCCCTGGAAATTGACCGTGGCCCGGAATCGACGGCAAGCACGGCCACCGATTCCGGGCTGTGGTCAGCGGTCAGACATGACGCTGACATGCTCAACCACGGGAAATTCCCCATGGTTGAGTGTGTCAACATCACGTCTGGTCAGTGTTACGCTGGGTGGTCACCCCCATGAATCACGGGGGGGGGGGAAATCAGATTTGCCACGCTTCCATTCCTCCTCCAGGGAGGAGGGACGGAAGCGTGGTAAATCCGATTCCCCCTCCCGCTCCGCCCCCCCCGTGATTCACGCGGGTGAACATCTGGCGTAACACTGACCAGACGTTACGGGATCATGCTCCCCCACGGGGAATTCACCGTGGTTGAGCGTGATCTTGTAACGTCTGAAAATACCCAATGACAAAGATGTGGTCAAACAACCAAATTTGTATCTGGATCCAGAGTCTGAATAACTTACAGTTTATTTGCTGTAGGTTTGACATAGTCAGATTCACACCTAGGTTTGTTCATGAGCTCATTTCCAATAATGAGAGTAGTTTCATCCAGTTCAGACTGGATGACCAAATATGACACCTTTGCCTTGTAATCTATGCTTCTATTTGTCTTCTGGTGGTTGCCTTTTAGATCCATTTAGGTATAGAACAGATGTTGTTCTGTCCTTTACCTATTTGTCCTGTGTCAGTGTACATAAAAAGTAAAACTGTGTTTGAAAATGCAGTTTGGGGGGAAGGGGGAGAATATAAAACTCCAGGCACCTAAAAAAAAGAAAAGAAAATTCAGTGTGGGATCCATCCTACTGTTGCCTCATTTAATTGTAGACATTTGTTCATTTGTAGGGGTGTGCACCAGGGCCCCATGTCATTTTTCATTTTTCATTATTGTTTTTGTTATTAAAATGTGTCATTTTCGTTATCATCATCAACGAAATGTCATCTTTCATTATCATTGTTGGTATCAATTTCAAAGGAAGATTTTGGTTTTGGTATTGTTATTGGTATCGATATCGATTTCGTGCCTCAACGAAGATTTTATTTTTGGTATCGTGATTGCGCGAGACCGGGAACAATACCAAAACCGGAAACAGTAGTTTGGTCGGCTATGTGGTAACATGGTGTGTGGCTGCCTGGCTGTGAGTGTCTGTTGTGGCTAGTTAGCTGTGTGTGAGTGGGTAGTGTGTGTCTGTGTGAGGATAGAAGGAAGCAGGAAGAACCTGAGGAGGAAGGTCAAGGTAGAGGGGGAGGAACGAATCATGAAGGCCTAGGCAGCACCATCTCGGGAGGTGGTGGAAGTGGGATCTTCACCAGAGGAGGAAGGGGGCAGAGGAGATGCCACTGCCATGTTTATAAAAATTGTTTTTATTTATTTAGTGTTCCATAGAACTTTGAGGTGTGAGGGATGAGAAGAATACTATCCTTTAGAGCGAGCTTTCAGGAGTGCAGGCTAGCGGATGGGCGGGCAGTCAGGCACGAGCAACAGCAGCAGCACCCCAAGACATTCCAGGATCTCAAATGGCAGACAGCACCCCAGGTGATGATGTAGGTGGGAGAAAGGGAAAGAAGAAAAGAGGCAGCACCACTATCCATCCACTTCCATTATCCATCCATTATCCACTATCCATCCATTAGTTAACCCAGTATGGGTTTTTGTCTTGGGGGTTATTTTTATTGGTTGTCTTGGTGCATTTTTATTGACTGTATTTTGATTGTTGTTATGGTGTATATTTATTGATTTATTTCTATGAATATTGTAATAGCCTGGCTGGCTACACAATAAATTGTTACTACTACTACTATCCATCCACTTCGTGTGGAAGAATGGGTATTGGTCTGGGAAGGACTGCAGGAAAATCACCATGATTGCATAATATTACGTAGATGCTATGCGGTCTTGTTTCAGAGAGGGTGATGATGATGCTGGTGGCAAAAGCCTCAAATCAAGGCCAACGTCCTATAGCCAAAGCAGGCCAACAAGGTCTGCAGTATAGAAACATTACTATACCCCAAAAGGCGGCTTCTTGCAATGCAAGGTAAGTCAAGGGTGCTGGAACAACAGGCAATAGATTGTCCTATGACCTGTTAGGAAGTCCCCCGCAGAGACAGATATTGGCCAGCCACTTGTGGGGACAGAATTCAGGCAGGGCTTGACAGACCATTGGTCTGACCCAGTATGGCACTTCTTATGTTCCTATAAGAACATAAGAAGTACCATACTGG
>QEPC01005332.1:1860341-1883355 GCA_003113815.1 Sphenodon punctatus
CCTCCACAATCCCCAGGTGGAATCAGGCCGGCACGTCTAAAGGACGGCCTGACTGATTCCTGACCAGGGTTTTGGATCCCGGAGCGCGATTCAGCATGGCTGGTCTCATGGTCTGTTACATCTGAAATTTCCCCTGAGTCAGGGCCTATATTGGCTGACCTTGTTCCAGCTGGGTACTCCATTCAGCATCAGCCGCGGCTGGAGGGACCGGGGGGCGGGGGGGAACCAGTGTACCTATTATTTTTAAGAAGACTTGGTCTGTGAGGAGAATTCCTATGCAACCTATCATGGGACTAGAGGGTCTCCATTTGGTGTTGGATTTGGCCGGAGACAGAGTGGGGATACTGCTGATATACCGGTCACCCACCTGTACAGCAGCTTCCCTGCCCGCTCTGACAGAACTGGTGTCGGAGGTGGTCTTGCAATCCCCCAGGGCGATAGTCCTGGGAGACGTCAATATTCAGCTGATGCCAGTTTTGGAGGGGCGGAGTGTGAGTTAATGGTCGCCATGACAACCATGGGTCTGTCTCAGAGAGTGGTGGGCCCCACACATATTGGATGAAATACGCTGGACATGATTTTTTGCACCGGCCTTGAGGCAGGGGATCTATTAGTGGGAGAGGTGTCAACAGTGCCCTTATCATGGATGGATTATTATCTCCTCCAGGTCGATATCTTGGCGTATGTCAGTCCCCGGGATGGTGCAGAACCAGGTAGGTTTGTTTGCCCCTGAAGGCTTATGGAACCAGAAAGGTTCCGGATTGCCCATGGGGATATTTCCTCTGACTTCAATGGCCGTTCACTCGATGACCTCATGGAATTCTATGCTGACGGAGGCCATCGACCGTGTGGCTTCCAGATATCCGTTCCCCAATCGCTGACAATGTGGGTCTCCATGGCATATGGAGGCGCTGCAGCGGATGAAGCGAGAAGGGCAACAGTTAGAGCGACTGTTGCGTCACTCTCATACTGAAGTTGACCGACTGCAACATAGTCTGGTTACAAACCGAAGCTGTGGCAGTGTGGGCAGCAAAGAAGGTTTTCTTTGCTGCCCTCATTACGTCTGCTAAGTTCCATCCAGCTGTGCTCTTCTGGGTGGTGAGGGGGCTGGTCAGTCTAGCCTCCCTCCGCCTGGATTCAGAGTTATTGAATGCTTGCTGTGACTTGTTTGTGGACTTTTTTGCAGATAAAATTGCTCAACACCACAGCTTTGACGCAGCACTTTTAACAGTGGGTGAGCCAGACGAAGCCCCATCTTGTCCTGTTTTATGGGATGAATTTCAAGATGTGTCGCCCTCAGATGTGGATGATGCTCTTGGAATGGTTCAAGCCACCTATTGTGAATTAGATCCATGCCCATCCTGGCTGGTTAAGGTGAGCTCGGAGACATGCGGGCCATTGCTGGCAGGGATAGTCAACACCTTCCTTAGGGAGGGCAGGGTGCCGTATCACTTCAAAGAGGCGGTGGTGCGGCCCCTGCTCAAGAAGCTATCATTGGACTTTGACGTCTTGGCCAGCTATTGGCTGGTCTCTAACTTTCCCTTTTTAGGGAAGGTTATTGAATGGGTGGTGGCTCGACAACTTCAGGAGCGTTTGGACCGGGTCAACTTCCTTGATCCCTCGCAGCATGGAGGCTGCGCTTGTGGTCTTGGTTGATGACCTCTCCCAAGAGTTGGACCAGGGTCATTCAACACTGTTGATTTTGTTAGATCTCTCGGCTGCATTAAATACCACTGATCACGAGGTTTTGGTGACTCAGCTGCTGGACCGGACAGGGATGAGCGGGGCTGTTCTTTAATGGTTCCACTTTTTCCTGGCTGGGAGAATCAGCGTGTGGTGCTGGGTGATTATTCATCCCCCCCCCCCCCGGGGCCTCATGTGTGGAGTCCCACAGGGTTCCATCTTGTCCCCTCTCTTGTTCAATGGGTATATGCAGCCTTTGGGGGAGGTTTTTTAGAGAGTTTTGGTGTAAGGTGCCATCAGTATGATGATGACACCCAACTATATCTTGTTTTCATCAGACCCAGGTCTGGTAGTCTTGGTACTTACCCGGTGTTTGTCAGCTGTAGGGGACTGGATGAGGGTGAACCGCTTGCAGTTAAATCCTGATAAGATGGAGGTGATGGTTGTGGGGAAACCTGGGGGAATGATGGCCCCTGTCATTGATGGGGTCCATCCTCCCCTGGCATCCCAGGCCCGTAGTCTGGGGGTTCTCCTTGATCTACAGCTCTGCCTGGATGTCCAGGTGGCAGCTGTGGAATAGGGTGCATTTCACCAATGTGGTACGTCATCTCAGGCCGTATGTCTCGAACTCAGACCTGGCCACAATCATCCATGCTTTTATTACCTCAAGATTAGACTACTGTAATGCACACTACGTGGGGCTACCCTTGGTGATGGTTCGGAGACTGCAGCTGGTGCAGAATGCAGCGGCTCGTCTCCTGAAGGGGACGGGCCGACGTGAGCATATTACTCCAGTGTGCTGTTCTCTGCACTGGCTGCCGATAATCTTCTGGATCTAATACAAGGTGTTGGTGTTGACCTTTAAATCCCTAAACTTCCTGGGCCCCACCTACCTCAGGACCGCCTCACCCTCTGGATTGTGGATTGACCTCTGCGGTTGGCCGGGGGCACCCTTCTTGAGGTCCCCCGGGTGTCGACCATGAGGAAGACGTTCTCGGTGGCTGCACTGCAGCTGTGGAACTCCCTCCCGTTGGAGGTCCGCTGGACCGATGACCTCCCCTCTTTCCTTAAAAAGTGTAAGACCTGGCTGGTCCGCCGGGCCTTTGCCGAGGGAGATGGGATGGGTGGGTGGTTAATTCTGGGAATGTTGATTTTAATGAATTTTATTATGTTTTAAAATGCTGTTAGCCGCCCCTAGATGCTTGTAGCAGGAAGGGGTGGCATATAAATGCTATTATAAATAAATAAATATTGCCTTATTCAGTATAAGGCTATTGTAATACAGGACCATGATTTCTAGGGGTGGGACTATCAGTATTGGATTAATCCGATACTACCGATAATGGCCGGTATCAAATGAATCCTATAATACCTATACTTATTGGTACTGGAATACCAGATTTTTAACATTGCTGGCTTTACTGGATTTTTTTACATAGCCGCCATTTAACAACAGCTGCAATGTTTTAAAAAATTGTAAAATCGGCAATGTTAAAAATCCAGTATTCCAATACCGATAAATCCGGTATCTAGTAATCCCCCTGGAGTCCCACCTGTAATATTTTCTTTGCAGTACATTATTAGGTCACTAAATGGTTTGTATGCTCTACAGATTTTCAGCAGCATGTGGGCAGCAGTCACTGGTAAACAGAGAAGACAAAGGTGAAACTCAACTGTGGACAAGTTTCTTTGTTTATGTTTTTAAATGTTTCCTTTAACAAATGCTTTCTGAATGATAAGCTCTGATATTGCATTTAGACAAGTACATTTTTATAGCTGAGGTGGCTGTCATAAAAAGACAAGGCCAGCAAACTGCTGTCTGATCTTACAAGCCTATGTGCATGAGTTGCAACCATGACTAGCTACTTTTAGATAATCATGACATTAACTGTAACATTTTAGGTAGCAAGCCATGCATTCAGACTGTGGAGAATTTGGTTGGCCTTTCACACTGCAACATAAAGTAAATTAAAGTCATGTGAGGTGAAATCTCTTTTCAGGTAGGTGTTAATTTGGCCAATGGATGCAAAATTTCAAAATCTATAGTGACAGATTTAACTTTATTTACCTTGTGTTATAGCCTCTACAGCAAACATAGACCAGATCCTGAAGACTTTACTCAGTTTTTAATTAATATTTTTAGTGTTAAAAATTAACATGGACTTCAGGATAGGGACTACTGAGTGGGGCTCCAGGGGTGCACTGCATGAGCAAGTGACAATGAGTGATAGGCAGTCGTGCATCCTTGCCATCAAGAGAATTTGCACCGACTTAAGTCTGGTGTAGCACTTCGATGTGCAAATCTCATGAAAAAAAAAGGGAGTACTTATCTAATTTCCAGTACCTGAATTGTCCTGCAACATTTAGGTACTAATAAGTACCTGATTTGTGCCCATTTTGGGTATCCAATGCCCCAGAATGTCAAATTCCAGTCCCAGAATATTGCGTTCCTGTCCCGGAATATTGACTTTCTGTCCTGATTTTTTTGGTTTTTCATCCAGATTTATTGATTGGTAACTGGAGAATCTGCAAACCGATAATAGAAATGACCGATCTTTGGGGTATTCAGGTACCCGATCAGTGCTCGGGAAGCCCACTGGGAACCTGACACAGTACTCAGAAATGTGAGTATTACCCATTGGTGCTAAATTAGTTCCCCATTTCAGCATAACCCTTAGTCTCTAGTTCACCATCTGTTAACTAAGTTTAATACTTTCCTACCTCAGAGGAGTGTTATGAAAATCCATGCACTAAGGACTGTGGCTACTTGGGAACTATGGGAAAATGGCAGAGGGAAGGTGACATACGTATCTTACATGAAACTTGATTAAGTTTCATGCATGTTCTGTAGCTGGAACTATAATGTTGCTGTTCTAGCAAGCTCTTTTTAAAAGATCTGCTGTACTAGGATACAGATTAATTATTGCAATTAGCTTCAATATGGTCCCTGCACTTGACCTAGTTATCAGTTATTTTTATGTGCTATGTCATGCTGCATGTCAAAGTCTACTCCTATTAAAAGCTCCTGGTTTTAACAGATACCAGCTGCCTTCTAAATATGGATAAAGATTCCAGGTGCAATCGTTTATTTGGACTTCTAAATTAGCATCCCTTCTGATAGCTACTTAATATACTAGTGTGGGAATTTATCCAGCTCATCTATTAATATCCATACAGTCTAATCTACCTTTTGGAACTGTGGTGACTGGGGATCAAATGAAACCATGGTGTAATGGATGTCATTCCTGGTGAAGACAGTAAGAATAATGCTCTCTCACATTCTTGTGCCAAATAGACAAAACATATCTGCAGTACACTTGAGACATGCAAAACATCAGTGCCAACTGGTGTGGAGGTCTAAATTGTGCTGCAATTTAAATACCTGTAATAATTGGTAGCACAGTGCGTATATGATTGGGTGATGATCAGTGGGTTTGTAAAGGAAGATATGGGCAGAGAGGAAGACATGGAGCCTGATTCTCCTCTTTATAAGGCCTCTTTATGCTGTTCTGTCAGAGTAAAGGGGCCTTAAAGTGGAATGTAACAAATTACTGTTCAGTATAAAGGAACTTTATTATAAATGGTCCACAGTCAGTTATTTAAACAAAAAGAGGCGTGTGTACAACTTAGTATAATCAGTCGTTAAGGGTTATGTGCTGACCCGTCTGGGGCTGGGTGGGGGAGGTTGGTTGCATGGCGGAGGCTAAGGGTTATGCGCTGACCCCTCTGTGAAGAGGTGGTTGGGGGAAAGGGTTTTCTATGAGAGGGTGGATGAGAAGACTGCTTTTAATTGGTTTGCAAACTTCGTGTAATGTTCAATTGGTTTTTTTTGCACTTCTTCATGACTAATTTTTTCTGGTGTAGCTGTTCTGAGTCCTTTGGGAGAAGAGCAGGAAATAAATCTAATAAATAAAATCATCTTAATAATAAGTACAAAGGTCAGGAAGGTTACTAAATCTCTGACTTTTTTTGAATAGTTTTTATATTGAGGGGAGTTGTAATTTTAAAACATTGTTTTAATGAATTTTATTGTGTGTTTTTATGCTGTAAGCCGCCCCGAGATGCCGTAGCCATAAGGGGGCGGCTAACAAATATTTATAAATAAATAAATAAATAAATTCTTCCCATATGGGCTTTTAAAGAATAGGAAATGGTGTGTTTTCACCAGTGGTATTTTAATATATGCTGATTATCCCATGTTAGCTAGTCAAGGTAAACCAGTCTAATAAAGTCAACTTTTATTATACTGTAAACAAGGTTTAAATGAGCAACAAAGGGTGAAAATAAATAGCACAATAGCCACACACGAGTGGCAATTAGGTTATTTATGGACTCACCTCGGACATGTGTTCCCAATCAAGTTCCCCTTCACAGCGTCCTGCCAAGCCAAGGGGAGAATGCCATGTCAGCTAGGGCACACCCATATGTTGACTTGTAAGCCAACACGTGGTTGTGCCATCTGTTAGTGCGGCCCTGGCCGGGAAAGAGTCTCTGCAAACTGGCCACAAGCCCCACTTGTCTCCCTTTTGGGCAGGAAGGAGATGAGCAGAGCCAGCCTGGAAGGGGATCTGAGGGGCAGTAGTCAATTTCTGAGCTGTAAGTGTCCATTAACACTCACCCACATGACTATCTCTTGGGTGCTGTCACTATGGAAAGTGTGGGTGAGTAGTAGCTTTGCGTAGCTCAAAAATGGGGCTAGCGTCCTGTTTATTAACATCCTAAAATGGTGTTTCCCAAACTGGTTGGAAGCCTCCTAATCAGTCTTCACTGTGGTGCTGTATTTGCTCTTCCCAAATATAAATATGCTCCTTCATATTTTGTAGCATATTTGAAATCAATTCATTCCTGTTTTGTTATTGCATGTAACCACAGATACAATACATTTATAATAGAGTTAAAGGCTCAGGCATCAACCACAGGTTCTGTTATTTTACTCTCTGCTCCACAGAACTCGTCAAGGCACCAGCGTATAGCATCACTCCAAGCACCATTCAGTTTTCTGCCTATCTGGAAAGTAGACATACCCTCCAACATCTGATGGAGAGAAACAACTACACTTCATGCTACCCCAATCTGCCTACATTTTCATTTATTTATTATTAAGTATTTATATGGACATTTCTAATACCCCACTGACTAACTTTGGGACTGAGCAGGGGGGGAAAAGAGTGTCTGTGTGAGAAGCTCTGTGTATACATATGTTTGTATGTGCAGGACTGATGGTTCATGTTAGAACTCAATGTATTAAAAAGTCAGAATTCTCAAATGGGTGCATTGACTTTGGCTATAAATTTTTAATTTTAAAGACACTTGGAGGATTCCAGGTGGAAGCAGCCACAGTGGATGCAGCCACAGGAACTGCAGCAGGCCTGATCTCTGTGCGCCCTGTGGTGAGCAATCTCTGCCGCCACACTGTGAGGCCAGTGCAGAGAACAGGGCAGATGGTTGCCCCACACACGCAGAAGTGGGACAGGCTGCTATCAGCCATCCCACCACACCCTGGGGTAGGCTGAAACACCGACCACATGAGCGGCCACCCAGCTCTGCACCACCACCGCCGGCCTGCCCACTATCCCAGCCTGGTTGCACAGGACTGGACATTGTACCTGCTGCTCAAAGCCCCGCAGCAGACTATGCCACGCAGCAGGACAGACAGGGACCAGGCACATGAATGGCGGCATGCTACGAGACGCTGGGCAGCTTTGCCCCACTTCAAGTAAGGCTGCTATGCACTACGTTGCCCCACCACACGGCAGGGGGAACATCTGGCAGCCACTGGGCACACAATGCACACAATGCACTGCAACACATGTGCGGGGGGGCATCCATTTGAATGCCACAGCAGGTGCAGGGGGGATGGGTGGGCGTCCATGCAAACACTGCAGCTGGTGGATGGGGGTGCATGTGCGTGCCACTCACTTCCACCCATCACCCACGCATTGAGGAATGGGTGCCAATGCCAGATGCTCCGTGCATGGAGATGGGTGGAAGTGGTTGGGGGTCCGTGGGAATGCACCCCCACTCACCACCCACCGCACCACCCACCCATGCGCATTTTAAAAGGACCAATGAGTCAGATCCTCCAATCCACCGCAACACCATCATGTGCTGCTTCCACCACAGATTGCCTTGGGGTTACCATGGGGTAAATCCATTCAACATCAAGGAAGTCAACCCTGCTTGGCAAGCCCTGTGGTGTTTCCGTGAGGTATACAGGTTCTTCCCTTGACATTGGAAAGCACAGTAACAAAAGAACAACAACATTTAATTGGAAGAGACAAAAGAACAGAAGAAAGAAAATGGCAGAAAACATGGCTACAGCTTTGCCAGGAATATAAAGAGAGGCAACCATTTATTGGGTTAAAGAAACAGGTGCTCCACCAGCAAACACCTGACACTCACTACATTACACCAAGCTATTTAGAGTCTGGAGTTATTTACACCAAGCGTGTTGGGATGTGGCCTCAGGAGACATATTTAGTTAAACAGAGAAGAATGTATCTTGTGCAACAACATAATTTACTGCGCATTTCAGAGTGGTTCTAGAAAAACGGATGTCTGGTTTAGTGGTGATTACTGGCTATGATCTCTGCATCTGTCTTCTTAGGTAGACACTGTGTAATCTGTATTTCACTATTTCATTCAGACTTGTAGGGCGGGAAAGTCAAATGGATGAGCAATCAGTTGGTTCAGATTTATTTATTTATTTATTTATTTATAGAATATCCTGCAGTCTTTCCCCTGTCATTTCATAAATCAATACACACAAGTTTTATTTTGATTAGATTTTGGTGCATAATGATTGACTTTTTGCTATGCAGGAAAAAATGGCTCGCAATTGTTGGATACTGCCTTTTACCTGCTGGTTGAGATAGGTAGATATCAGCTGCTAGCAGAAAGAATGAAGAAATGAGCCAAAAAAATAAAATATATACCAAATTGCTGAACATGGATTTCCAATGTCTCCTGTTGGTTAATTCAGTCCCTTTCCCACTTTCCAGCAAAGCAATGAAGAAGAGCAGAGGGCTGAAAAACACTGGCTTAATTATCCCCATCAGTCTCTGAGACAGGGCGCTTAAGAGTTTTAGCTGCTGTAAACACTCCCTTGATAGCAGATAAGGAATCTGCTGAAAGGCGGTTTTGTGTGGGAAAACCTCAGGGGCACACCAGTTAATCATTAGTGCAGTGCCGTGTATGCCTTGCTACCTCACAGGCAAGAGTACCTAGCGCTCTCACTTCTAGGGATTGTCTGTGCACTGCAAGGAAAGAACATTGCAGCTGCCCCAGCCTAGAAAGCACACCAAATTCGTCCCTGGTGTAACATCAGGAAAGTCAATAGAGTTTCACCAGGGACAAAGTTGTGTCAATGCACTATACTTAATCTCCATTAAGAAAATGAGTGTGGTGCAAAAAAACCAACAACCCAGAAACAAACAAACAAACAAAAGGAGGGGTTATCCCCTGACAGGTACCACCAAGTAGAGAGGATTACAACAGGATGCAAGGCTAATTACACAGAGCAACTCACTAACCCTGACTCGGATGAAGGTCAGAATTTCTCCCAAGATAGATCATAAGGGAAAAATGATGAAGGGTGCTAAAAAATCTCCTGAAGCAAATAAACAGCCATTACCTTACAGTTTACAACTGGGACGTAATTGGATTATCACAGGGAGAGCAGTGAGATGGACCACAATTAAATGTTCTGTTAAAGAAATGAAGATGCCAGGACTAGAGGCACTTGTTTCCTGAATCTGGAACCAAATCAGTATATCCCCAAGGGTAATGGAGCTTTCCCTAAAGATTTGTGAATATAAAGCTCATCCATGTCTATGCTCCCACAACGACCCATGAAATTAATGATGAAATGGAATATTTTTAAAAGGAAGGATAAAAACCGAACTGTGGGCAATGTGGCGGCTCTCCGACCAAGGCCAGGGAAGGGTGGGAAACAGCTGCGCCCACTCTCAGGCTTAGAAGCACTGAAGAAATATGCCGGGCGCCTGGCAAGTCGACTCACCACCTGCACGGCACGGGTAAGTCCCCCCCCCCCGCAACATATGTGCAGGCAGCAGACCCCATCCCACTCCCAGGCCGCTGTTAGACGATCACGCTTTGCACTCACGTGGGGTTTCAAAAGTCCCGCGAGGAGAGATTACACGTGACGCCACCGGCAATCGCGTGCCTGATTCGCGCTGTGCATTCTTTTCAAGCCGCGAACTGACTGGGAACCTGATTGAGGTAGGTTATTCGTGGCTTGAAAAGAATGCGCGGTGCCGTATCAGGTGCGCAACTGCCGGCGGCGTCATGTGTAATCTCTCTTCGTGAGGTTTTTGAAACCCTGCGCGAGCACACAGTGTGATCGTCTAAACGCGGCCACAGACTGCTACCTGCTAACTCCCTATTGGTTTGCACCTGCACCATATCCTAATTCGGGTTGGCACCTGTGGTGGGGGTTTTTCCTGACACTCCCATAGGTCAAAATGGAAGTGTCAGGTAAAAAACGACTGAAGGTGGTAACCCTAGTCCTAATTCTCTATTTCATTTTAAGTGGTCACAACCACTCCATATCTTTAGCCAGGGATGGGGAACCTCAAGCCTGGAGGCCAAATGCATCCCACAACTAGTTTTGATTTGGCTCCTTTCCATGTCCTGAATCTGGCCCATGAATCCAGTTCCTACCCCCAAGGACTGAAAGACTGAGCTCAGAGAACGGGAGCAGAGCAGGCCTGAACTGAAATAGCTATTCCATTATAGCAGAAATTTCCATGAAAACAGAATCGCTTTTTATCCCCCCATCAGAATCCTGATCAGAATTATCTGATTTTTTTCCCAGTTGGAATCTCAACAGGAAAAAACAACAACTATGCATGTGAAAAATGGCCACGGGGGCCAACGTGCACATACACAAGTGAGTGCTCCCCTTATTCAAAATGCTGGTGCCAGCACTGCTGCCCTTTTTACAAGGGAAGCCAATTTGCAAAAGCACAAATTGGCCCAGGTGGCCATTTGCACATGCACAGGGTGTGGGTTTTAAAAACTTTTTTTTAAAAAAATTCATCTGATTCCAATCAGAATCAGAAGAAATGTTGACCATTCTGATTTTCGATTCTGATTGAAAATCAAACTGTAGGAATTCTGATTTCTTCCCTAGAGCAGAGATGAAGGCATGCACACAAGGACAGGGGATGGATCCACAACACAGATTCATGATCAAGAGATTAGCGTCAACGGGGAAAACTCAGGAAACACAAGTTCGTGTCTTTAACTAACCTATTCACTCGAGGGGCTACATGATCTCTTTGTGCTCTTCAATCTTCACTTTAAGGCCCTTGTCACGGGGCCCGGGAGGAGCCGCGGCACAGGGAGATTGGGTGGAGGCCCTGGTCCATGTGCAGCACATGGGTGGCCCATCACATGGTGGCCCGTCACCTCCACCCATCTCCACACATGGAGGCACCTCTCTTTTCCTCAATGGTTCCAATGCTCCCCTCCCTCATCCTCCCCCGCTTCCCCAACTGCCTTCGTCCCTTCTCCCTTGCTGCCCCGCATGCCTGGAACTCCCTGCCTGCCCTCATCCGCCTTGCCCCCCCCCCTCCACACCTTCAAGTCCCTCCTCCAAACCCACCTCTTCCGCTCTGCCCTTCCTAACTCCTCCTAATCATCCCCACCCAGGCTTATCCCCCACCTGTTAACTTTAAACTTCCAATTTACTGTAACCAAGCCAAGAACATGTACCTGAGTTCTCGCATCCTCACGAATGTCACATCCCTTGTCTCTCCCTCTGTTCCTCCTTCCCTGTCTCCCCTCCCCCTGTCTTTAGTTTGTAAGCTCTCAGGCAGGAACCGTGTCTATCTTGTTTTTTGTAAAGTGCCAGACACATTGCTGGTGCTATATAAATGCTATTAATAATAATAATAATAATAATAATAATGTGGGGGGATCAGTGGAAGTGGGTGGAGCACAGGAGCATGCACGCATCCCTACACATCCCCACTGGTGGTCACACGGACTGCCCCCCTTTGCCCACCCAGTCGCACATGTGGGCGGGGGGGAATCCATTTTAAAAGGACCTAAATCTTCCCAGTATTTACCTTTGCAGAAACTTGTCGATGAGCCTTGTTAAGTGTGAAAGCTTGTATATGCGCAACATCAGAAGTTAGTCCAATAAAAACATCACCTTACTTCATAATTCTTAATATTCACTGTGGGTGTATATGATGATGTTCAAAGAGGGACAGGAAAATGAGACGGATGAATTCAGTCTTGTGGATGAATTGAGGGAGGTTGAAAGGGAATCATGTGTAAAGGGGGTTCTGTGAAAGAAGGAACATAGGCAACTGCTGGAGAATGGCTTCAGGTTTTACAAAAACTCATGTCCACAATATGAACATGGGGACAAGTAGTGTGTTTGTACAGCCACACTGCTTGCCTCCCACCTTTATGCACAGATTTTCATTAAAGAACAAAACGTTTACTGCTATGTGTCTGTCTTTGTAGTCTCACAAACCACTGGAAATCTAGGAATTTTTGTTGTCCTGACTCTTATGCCTAGTACATTAGCAACACTGTACTGTAAAATGACTGATTACAATAACTGTTCAAGGACAGGTGCCAACAGAAAAAGAGCAGAAATGTATTTAATACATTACTTGCTGTAATAGATTTACTCAGGCCTGTCTGGGTTCCACTGGTATAATCTTCCTGAAGCACACAGTAAAGGGAGCTACCAGCACTACCTACCTGGTTGTAAGGAATACCATTAAGATCTTTTTGCTAAAACTATTTACCTATTTATTTATTTATGCTGAAGCAACAACAACAACAACAAAAAATACAACCCCAAAAGGTGTTTAAAGAGCAGGCTGCAGTTGAGATTAGATTTTTTTTATTTTTTTATAGGGCTACACAGAAACTGTAGCACAAACGTGTTCACTTGTTGATACATAAGATGTGACCCACAGGAACAACATAATCTCAATGTATCTGCTTCTCCAGTTGCTTTATAATTGTTGATTGTTTTAAATTGTTTTATATTGTTTTATATTGTTGGAAGATGCCCCGAGCTGTTTACAGGAGGGGCGGAGTATAAATGTTTTAAATAAATAAATAAACAAATAATCATTCTGGATTTTTTAAATCAAGCTTCTTAAATAATAGAAGGAATAGCAAAATCAGAAAATTGTTACATATACCAGTTTGCACATTGATTTTTTTTAATCTCAGAAGATAATGTTTTTGTGTTTATATGGTAACCATGAGACAGCCTTATCTGATCATTAGGATAGTGATAAGCAATAGCTTGCCAGTTCAGTGTCCACTTCTGCAGCCTGTCTGCTGGCAAATCCCTCACTGATGTGTGTGTCTGCCTGCCTTTTCTATGTAAGTTTATTAATATGTACACTAGTTCGGTTAGGAAGTACTAAGAGCTCATGGGATACCTGCACCATTGATCTTTCAGTCGCATATTGAAAAAAGACAGATAAATAGGAAGAAACTGAACATAAATTGTAAAGCCACAGAATTCATGCAAATTTCAGCAACCTTCCAATGGGCTACAGAAGGGTCATATCTGAATTAGAACATGTTATACATAAATAACCTAACAAAAGTCTATTGCAAAGTTTGTGTTTTTTTCAGTCAGAGCTGCTGTATGAGGAGGAATATCATAGCCCATTTTGAAAGAGTTAACATACTGGTACCTTAGCTCACTTGAGCTACTCTGAGCTATTCTTATGAGTCTATCTAGTATACAGCTAGCTGATTGTTTTTGGAGGAGTGAAAGGAGTTTGGATATTGAAAGTGTACTGTGGTGATGATTCAGTGCATGTTTTGCCAAAGATTTCTCATAATGCCTCGAAGAATTGTTCTGTGCCCAATTAGAACCTGATTTTAAAAAAGAAAAATGGTTTTCTGCCTAAAGTCCCTTAACTCTGGCTGCTCCTGTTCATAAAGAATCCTCGCTCAGCAATCTACACAATGAGAAAGCTGTGGCTAGTACAAGTCAGCAGCTATTACAAAGGGGAAAAAACAAAACTCAAGGGAGAGAAAAATAAAAGGTATGACAAACACTTTACATTTCCCCCCAAGATTCATATTTATTTTCCCCTTTAAAAGATTACATAAAAACGGAGCTGAATCAGCAGTACATCACTTTAGTTTATTACCGGAAATTATTCTGTGGTTGCTTAGCAGAGGACAAGGAGCGCTGTGCAGCTTTCTCAAAGAAAATCGAGAAACAGGGCCAGGGCCACTACCGCGTGTGGTGGCAGACTAAGCTGTGAGCAGACTCTAAATAAATTCTTACCCCCTATGCTTCACCCCAGCTTTTATGTCTGCTTTGCATTTTGTGCATGCCAGCGAGCTCTCCATTCAGCAGCACTCGCTCAAATGGGAGACAGTAAGGGCAGTCTTCGAGATTGTGAGGCTGACACATCAGCTTTTAATACAGAGCTGCAAAGAGAGTTCAGTCACTGCGCTGGAAGGCCATCTAACCTCCAAGCTGAACTTTTAAATTAATATTCAAATGAAAGGAGAATTATAGGGGAGATTTTCTTGTTTCCAAAAACACGTATTTTTAAACAGAGAGATGCTCTTTAAGCTTGCTCAGAGACTGTAACATACACCTGTTCCTTACAAGAACACAAAGCAAATCATCAAGTCTTGCATTAAAAATAATGTCACTCTGTATGTGCTGTGATCTATTTAATATTCTACTAACGTACGTTGATTCCTAAAGATGAAATTGCACTTTATTTTACAAATGTAATTTTGATTCAACTGAGATATACACACACAACTACAATATATAGCCAAATATTTCTCAATGGGTGAAAACTGACATAACGCTAACTTCACTTTAACACAGCTTTAATATTTCTTATACATGTTGCAGGGCTGCATAGGGCACCAATACAGCCCTGCAACATGCATAAGAAATGTTAAAGAGGTGGTGAAGTGGAGTTAGCGTTATGTCTGGGTGAAAACAGACATGACACTAACCACCCTTTAACCACCATTAGTGGTCATTTATGCATGTTTCAGGGCTGCATAGGTCACCAATACAGCCCTGCAACATGCATAAATAACCACCACGGGTGGTTAAAGGGGGGTTAGCGTCATGGCTGTTTTCACCCACAGTCTTGCCCTTACACTCTCTTTGGAGCAGAAAATGTTTAGGGAGGCACCTTGCTTTGGCTGCAGGAGAACATTGAAGACGATCAGTGCAGCCAGATGGTCTGTTTTTAGCACAAGAAGTTTATACACTTCCAAATCCAAAAGGGTTCAATCAAAGACCTACCCAGGCAAACCACTTCACAAGTAAAGCGGCTGGCAGAATGGAGTGGTTGGAAGTAGGAAGCTGTTATAGTTAATTCTGTTAATGATAGGTTGCTATTTGCAGTAATATAATCCCAGAGGAAATGTCTCTTTGCAAATACTGTATTTGCAAATACTGTATTGTCATTTATGTCACTGCGTATTGTATGTTTTTTAACAATTTCTGTGTGATGCACTTTACACTGTAAATAAAGTTGCACCCTGTTTAGTACTTGGAAATACAAGTCTCTGAGCTTTTGTTAATGCCTAGCAACTTCTTTTATCAACTTCTTGAGGCCATTGATGATTTGTACACTAAATGTTCTGGAATGAAAAGAGGTGGATCCCTTCTTCTGCAAAATAACGTCAGGGCAAACATTTCAGACTTGCTACATGTAGGAGGGAAAGACCTTTAAAGTTTTACTCTCCATGATCCCCTTCAAGAGAAGAACCAACAAATAAACAAGATAAACTTGCTTAAAGCAGCTTTAGCTCACAACTGTCCCACTACTTGCATGGTTTCACTGGCATGTTCAGCACCTTAGAATACTGAGCCCAATCTGCACATATATTAGGAGATGTGAGCATTGGGTTGTTGGCTGCTTTGCATTCAGCTATAATAAAGGTTGACAGAGGGGTAGAACACCGTCTCCACTACAGATTTGTCTCTGAATAGGGCAGATACTTCCAGGGAATGGAACCCTGTTATTTTACTGTGTTTTTCTAAGGAACTGCATTTCCAGCACCATTGCACTGCTGGCAGCCTGGGCACACCTAATGCTATCTGGACTGCTCTATTATTAATTTATGTTGGTGGTTCTTCGAGTGGCTCCTTGATTCTCACTCATGGGATCACGCAGTGGCCTTCAGGCAATGGGAAACAAGCTTGTCTCTTAAAGCAGTTCCTATAGCTTCCTAAGAATTTTCTGCAAGCCTAGAGAGCTCTTGCCCCCTCCCAACTCAGGCAAGACAGGATCCAGCCTAAGGGGAGGCGGCGGAGCTATTCCCTCAGTTCCTTCCAACCGCAGTTGGTGGCAGAAAGGACAGCTTGCTCTCTGCAATTTAATACTCTTTTTCTCTTTATAGTTGTTAATTTTCTCAACGTTCCTAGTTTTCATAGTTCTAGTTTATAGAGTTAGTTAGCTAGTATTGTAAATAGTTTATAGTATAGTTGGGTTAATTCCTCGTGAGGGAGGACCACTATGGCCTCTCTCCCGCCAAAAAAATCTAGATTTAAAAGATGTGCTAAATGCACCTCACAACTTCCCTCTTCTGACCTCCATGAAGAATGTCTCATCTGCTTGTGAGAGGGACACTCCCACAAGGGATGCAAGGCTTGTGAGAAATTCTCTAAGAGAGTTCTCATTGACAGGCACCGGAAGCTCTAGGAACTCCTCACAGAGAGGGCGCTTAATGGAGGAGATGAAGGGCCGCTCAGGCCCCCATGAGACTGCGAGAAAGAAAACAAAGAAAACCAAACATTTACAGCCTCGTCCCATTTACAGCCTCTCCTACCAGGCAGGAGTAACCCGTTTAGGGTCCATCTACCTCCCTCTCAGCTAGAGAGATTCCAGCTGTGGAAATGGCGGCTCCCGATCCTATCTCCCACAGCCTGCTACATGTCTTACCTCAGGTACAAGATTTACCACCTGATAAAATCATGGAGGATTCTGACAGTAACTCCCTAGTGGAGGCAGGGGAACGGCCTTGTTCCTTACATGACACCCCCACCAAAGTCCAACTCCAGGCTGCTCCCGTGACTCTGTCTCTTATACACATCTAGATGTGTATAAGAGACAGGTCTCCAGGAGGGCAGGCAGCTGGGGGAGCGTGGGGGGGCGTGGTTGTGGGGTGCCCCCCCCAAGATTCCCCACCGGAATCAGCCAGCACATCTGTTGGACGTGACATTTTGATTCTGGTGGGGAAGCAAAAGGTGATTCTGTGACGGGGCCAATAGGCGCCCCGTCACATCTGAAATCACCCAGAAAGAAACCTAAAGTCTAAAAAAGTATAAAACATTCACACAGACAAGGGTAGATCTCTTTTCCATGAAGCCGAGATTTTGTAGGCAGTTAAATTTATGTATGATTTGATTTCAGTGCTGCTTCTAACCATTTTGAGTCTCATGCTTGTTTTCTTAATGTCTCAGCTCCTGGTGTCTAGTTATTGGGCAAGAATCTTGGCTTTCATTTAAGAAAGGTAAGTCTGAAGCCTAGTAGGACTGGCCTTGCGGAGCCTGGGCCATGGGCCCTAGTCCCTACTGATCCTGCTTAAGGCCAGCTCTCTTGGAAACTCTGGTGGTTGCTGAGGAAAATGTCTAAACATGATCCCTAAATAAATACTCAGATATAAGAGAGCAAACTTGTTTTGTAAACTTCATTATTTTAAAGTCAGTTCTATACTATTTTCATTCTGCAGGCATGATTGAGGGTTTTTGGATGCTTGGAGGTTGTGATACTTCAATTTCACTGTCTGCTTAGCAGTTCTATTGATGTAATTGGAATTCATAATTATGGAATCTAAAACTGTAGGGCCTAGACTACTAATACAGGAATCTGAAGTGATTAACAGTGCAAAGAAATATGGTACAGAATAGTGGGAATCTGTATTATATGCAATAAGGCATTAATATAATTAAATTTAGCAACCCATATTTATAAGAATTCCCAACATTTCTTCTTACCGCTCTTAAAATTCTCTCATTATGATTACTTAATGGGGCAGTTTAATGGTGGCAGGTTGCTCCATTAAACAATCACAATGAAAACTTTTAAATCATGGTTTCATTTTTAAAAACACCACTCATTTAGTAGTAGAATTCAGTTTCGCATCTATTTTGCCATAGATCCGGAATGGATTTAATCATTTTCAAATGAGCATCCTTATTTTCAAATATAAAGTGACAGATTTAGCACTCCAAAGTTTCTCTGACATTCCTGTATCACATAATAATAAAATGTCTGAATATTTTATTCATGAGTATAAAAATTTACGAGTGAAAAAAATAAAAGGAACCCTGATTGTAGATATCACTAGTTTAAATAAGGAGACTGTTTAACTTTTTAGTACCCTCTTTAGGTGCTAAATCTAGTTTCAAAATGAGTGCAGAGATATTCTGCTATACTGTAGGTTTGGAGGGTTATTTTATTCTTTATGCTGTAAAGAATACTAGTAATGAAATATGGAAAACTCATTCTGTAGTGTTTACATATATATTGACTAGTCATAGTTGTACAGTTATATACATGATTGCTGACCTTTCTTTTTAATAAAGTAATTTTTTTTAAAGGTTAGGAAAAAATTAAGACCAAGATTTCACATACTTAACTTTTTTTTAACTGATATTTTGAAGACGTTATTGCAGCAATAGCAAAAAGGACAGATATATGACAGTAATAGAAAACAGATTTAAACCCCTACAACATCAAATGGGCCATGCCATGATGAATGGAATAACAACCTCAGCCTGTAATCGTGAGAAACTCAAGAGAACTTACCCAGAGAGTTTAAGTTTTGGTTCTTAGATATTTCCAGAATAAAAGTATTGTTTGTAGCAGTTCCAGGGGAATGCATACTCTCACAGGTCAGGACATAAACCAACGACTTCTAACTTTACCATTGGCATGCACCATAAGATTTCAATTTGGTTTTTCTGTACTTCTGCTTTCCTCTCTCATACTTTGTGTATCTTGAATATTCCAATTTAAATGTACCCAGGAAAGCCCTCACTCTGTGTTTATACAGTGCCTTTTATTGCACAGTGCCTAGTATTCTGTCAAAGCTCATGCCATCTCTAACTGGACACCATAGAGACCACCAAACAAATTATATACCTCCAGGATGTTTTACCTTGTGCCAGAATGTCTTCTCATCTGAAACGAGTTCCCATCCCCACGCGCATGGGCCATTACCTCTGCTCTCATTCAGAAAGGAATGGAACAAGGGGGAGGCAAGGCCAGCAGGGCTTCTGCTGCCCCTTTAAGAAGGCAGGTTCCAGGGGAGGTCAGATCCTGGCTGCAGTTTTTTTACACAGAGCCAGTTCGGGATTCAGGGGCTTCCCCACCCCATATGGGGTGGGGAAGCCCCATGATCTTCTGGGGTTTCCCAAGTGCCTGCAAAGGGATGTGCAGTTGGCCAGGGAGCCAGTCAGCCGTGGGAGACTCTGGAAGCACCTACCCATCCATGCACATTAAACTGTTACCGCACGTGCAAGCTGTTTGCTGCCATTTTTTGTAGGGATGTGCGAATGCGGTTCGGAAGTTTGGGGTTCGACCCGAACTTGGGGTGTTCGGACTGTTTGCGAACACTCCGAATCCAAACCACTCCCCGCCTGAACCGGCTGAACAAAGTTCAGGATCCGAACCGGTTCGGGTGGGGGGCAGGGAGGAACTTGGTTTTCCCTCCCCCCTCCAGGCTGCACAGGTCGAAGGGGCACCGAGGAGCACCTCCTCCCCACCCTACCCAGCCTCGTAATTTTTTTTAACCCACCCACCCCAGGGATCTTCCTACCTGGTGGTGCTGGGGCTCTGGCCCCGGGTCTGGTGGTGGCGGTGCTCCGGAGCGCTTAAGGCTGCTACTAGGCCTTCGGGGTCAAACCGGAAGGTCTGGTAGCAGCCTGAAGCGCTCTGGAGCACTGCCGCCAGACACGCCACTGCTGCTGCTGCCGGTACCCAAGGCCAGATCCCCGGCACCACCAGGTAGGTTGGGCTCCGGGTCTGGCATCAGCAGCGGCGGGTCTGGCGGCGCTCTGGAGCACTTCAGGCCGCTACTAGGCCTTCTGGTTTGACCCGGAAGGCCTAGTAGCAGCCTGAAGCACTCGGAAGCGCCTCCGCCGTCAGACCCAGAGCCCCAGCACCACCAGGTAGTGTGATCCCTGAGGTGGGGGGGGTTAAAAAAAATTACGAGGCTGAACAGGGTGGAGGGGGGGAGGTGCTCCCTGGCGCTCCTTCCACCTGCGCAGTCAGGAGGGAGGAGGGAAAAAACCCCCCCTACACAAACGGGTTCACCCCCTGAACCCGTTCGGGCTGAACAGGCTGAACTGAACGGTTTCGGCCGAACCCTGAACGGGCTGAACACCAAACCGCCCGGTGTTCGCACATCCCTAATTTTTTGTGGAACCGGGAAGGAATTTTTTCCTCAGGTGGTGATTGGCCTATACAACCTTTGGTGTGTGTGGGTGTGTGTGTTTTGACCTTTTTTGCAATGACTTTGCCTTACTAGGGAGAGCTTATTGAGCAATACCGAGGTCTATGTAAGCCTGGGCTGGCTGTAGGTAATAATTTGCTCTTGTCACAAGTAGGTGGTGGGTTCAGAGCAGCAGAGAGGCAATACGGGGAATGCAGACTAAACAAATAAATAAATGGGGCATCTCCATAAGAGGTGCGGCTGAAGGCAGGCTCACCAGTGTTAACATTTACGGCCCAGAGTGCTGCACTTCTCCACAAGCCCCAGAAGGGGATGAAGGCAAGACCATACAGGAGGATATTGGTCCCGGACTGGTGGCATGAAACAGCGCCCATCCCCAGAAACCCCTTCTAGAGAGGATCCTCACAAAAACATTAGGCACCTTTCTACCAGAAGTCTTGGAAGCCCCGGCTGCATTATTGCACTGGAGCCCAACCGAATTGGCCTGGGTATTGTTAAATTAAAGTTAATAAAGTTGCAGCCTTGTTTGCCTCAAGGTGAATGTGTCTGCATCTCATTCCTCGGATGGGGGTGGGCGTGTGCAAATTCTACTATGGGTGAGGTGTCTGTTGGTGTTTACAATAATCACACTTTGGGTCTGCCAGCTGGCCTTTTCCCTCCAGCTATTAAAAGGTCAACTGAATAAGACTCACCCAACTAGATTAGTGGGCACTTGAAGAAGATAGCTATACAACCTAAAACTTTGATAGGCAAATATCTGCATAAGAGGGATGTAACAGAGCAGAGTCCCTGTAAGCCACGGGGCCTTTAAGAGAGTTGCACTGGCTGCAGTACAGATGCATGGAAGGGTGCAGACGCTGCCAGTAGCACTGCATGGCGCACAACAGAAGCAACTGTGAAAGGGTATGGTTAGGGCCAGCCCTAAAGAGTACAAAAGTCAGAGAGGGGTCAGTCTTGGGAAGCTCTGCAAGTAGGTTAAAGGACTGTGCCTGAGTCAGAGGTATACCTGGGGCCAGAGGGGGTGAGTCTGCCCCAGAGAACCAGAGACTGAACTGAACTGAGCCAGCAAGAGGATGATTTATAGCTGGGTTGAAGGCTATAGAGACTATTTACTTGATACTGTAACTAGCCAGGGCATGGGTGAAGAGACTGTATATAGAGAATGTATCAGAGCAAGAGGATTAATGTCTGGCCTGATGATATATATTTATTAATATATGTTTATCCCACCTCTTCTGCTCACAGCAGCTCGAGGCAGCTAACACAACAAAATAAAACATAAATTAAACTGGAGGTTAAAATAAACCATCCCACTACCCTAACCCATCCCTCACCCTTCACCTATTTCCTTCACCAAATATGCCTGGCAGAACAGCCAGGTCTTACATTTTCATCGAATGGTGGGAAGGTCCAGAATCATTCAGGCCTCTGCTGGAAGGAAGTTCCACAGTCTGGGTGCGGCCACCAAGAATGTCCTCTCCAGAGTCACCCCCCGGGACACCTGGGGGACCTCCAGGAAGGTGCCCTTGGCCGACCACAAGGGCCTTCCAGAGCCTGGGGAGTGAGGTGGTCCCACAGGTAGACGGGGCTTCATAGGTCAAAACCAACACCTTGAATCGGGCCCAGAAGACTATAGGCAGCCAGTGCAGAGAGCGGAGCACTGGTGTAATGTGCTCACGGCGACCTGCTTCCATAAGGAGGTCAGCCACCGTGTTCTGCACCAGCTGAAGTCTCCGGATCGTCCCCATGGGTAGCCCCATGTAAAGCATGTTACAATAGTCTAGTTTTTAGGTAATGAAGGCATGGATTAAACTGGAGCTGGGAGTGTCAGGAACTGGGAGTGAACAACGGGGAATGGATTGCCCATTCTGACTCTTGGTTCTTCTCCCATGCGATCGAGATTGGCCACTGTCGGAGGACAGAATGCTGGGCTTGATGGACCATTAGTCTGACTCTGTATGGCACTACTTATGTTCTTATGGATGATAGTGACCAGGTTGGAGTCTGAGATATATGGCTGAAACCGCTGCACCAGATGTAACTGGCGAAATGTACTCCTTGCCACAGTCTCCATCTGGACATCCAGGCAGAGCCGGCAATTGAGGAGCACTCCCAGACTACAAACCTGAGAAGCTAGTGGGGGACTGACCCCATCAATGACAGGGGATGTCACACGCACCGCCTTACCCACTAACATCACCTCCGTCTTGATGAGATTCAGCTTCAGTCAGCTCACCCTCATCCAGTCCCCCACAGCCATCAAACATCAGGTAAGCACCGAGACTGTGGGGTCTGGGTCAGATGAAAAAGAGAGGTAAGAGTTGGCAAGGGAGTCAATGTCAAAGGATAGTTTCATGAGGAGAGGCCACACCACCACCTCCTTGAGGCAGCTCGGTACTCTGCCCTCCCGAAGGGTGGCACTGACCACCCCTGCCAGTAACAGCCCCAACGTCTCCTGGCTGGTCTTGACCAGCCAGGATGGGTACGGGTCCAGTTCACAAGAAGTGGCTCTGACTGCCACAAGAACATCCTCTGCATCAGCAAGCAACACCCACTGAAACTGATCCCATGAAACCAGACAAGGCGGGGGCTTCCACAGCTGCTGGTTCTCCTATTGTATTAAGCATGGCGTCGAAATTGTGGTGAATCCAAGAAATTTTATCTTCAAAGTAATCAACAAACAAGTCACAGTGGGCACCAGATGGTTCAAATAAAGTAAATAAAGGCTGAGAAGAAGCTAGGGATGGCAAATTCGGTTTCGGATCAATCCGTAATTGCCTGAAAATGGCAATTACGGGTTGATCCATAATTATCCATAACAGTCCCCTCACCCGTAATTCCCATAATTTATGGGCACTGGGGGGGGGGG
>QEPC01005332.1:1889479-1907736 GCA_003113815.1 Sphenodon punctatus
CCCAATTTTATAAGCAATTGAAGTTGTCCCCTTGAAGACCATTATTCAGATAAATAGCAGCACATGCAGTGCCAGTCAGAGGCAGGCACCTGGCATGGCAGAGGGAGGGAGGATGTAGGAGGGAGGATGTGGAGCAACCCAAAAGACTGACATACACATTCACTGGCCAATTACTGCATGCTTCCAGCTTTTCAGGACCAATCGGTAGTGGCTTCGAGGTGGGCATAGGAGGCGGCCCTCAGGTGGTCATAAAAGGGACATAACTGACTTTGGGGATAGCATCCAAGCAATCAGGAGACATAGTGCTATATAAATGTCTATAATAATAATAATAATGGTTTACACATCCAGGCTGGCCTGTTATCATCACAATCACATCCTTCAATACTGTGACATAGGACATAAGAGAATCTCTATTGGCTCTTTCCTAAACAGGTGCTTCTGACTTCCCAGTAACAAGTGAGGGAGAGATGTTGGGATGTTCACAGCACAGAATGAGGATATTTGGTTGACATTTCTGCTGGCCAATTGGCATCACAAACCAATCTTATACCACAGTGACAAGTAAGAGAATCCCTGACATAGGCTCCTTCTCTGCATATGCTGTGCAGGCATATACAATTGGGAACCTTTATCACATCTTTCTGATATTTGGCAGAGATTATTCTGAAAGTGTGATATACAGCCCTGCCAAATTTCATGTACACTGGTTGGATTACAAAGATGTTACAGTCAGACATACATTTATATATTAATTGCTTATACCACCAGGAACCTTTATCTAATTCTTCTGAAAGTTGGCGGACATAGTAAATATGGGAAGGGGTATAAACATGGCAAGTATCATCTATATTAAATGTGAGGGAAAGAAGTTATAGCTAAGAATGTATATGAAGTTGTTTGCAAAATTATATAATTCAACTGCTTATAAAATTGGATTCCTTTATTCAATATTTTTGGATTTTGGTACACTTAATGCCATCCATTGGAGGTATAATCAATCATGCCATGTTACAGCCAAATATAATGAAAAACAAAAGACGTACAGCCAAAAATGTGTTTTCCGTTTAAACCAATGGAAACCAAAAACTAAAATGACAATTTGATATTTATGAAAGCAGAAATGACAGATTTAAATAATGAAAACAAAAAAACAAATCCAAAAATGACATGGGTCCCTGGTGCACACCTCTAATGAACACTGCTCATAAAAATACTGTAACAGGGCAGAGTGCCTGGGAGCACACAGGCCCTTTAAGAGATTTAGCCCCAGCTATAGTTGGTGCCAGCTGGGTTGCACTGGTGCTACAGACTGAGGTATGGGATGGTGCCTTAATGGGCAACAGCCAAGCTAGCTTTTGTAGCAGGGCTAAAAGAGAGCCTGATGAGGGTCAGCTGGGGTGAGCGTGGCTGGGCCAACTCAGAAACTGAAAAGCAGAGCCAGAGGGCTCAGTAGGGGTTAGTTGTCTGGGAGGCAGAAGCTGGGAGTGCTACCTTAGAATGGTTCCAGGCTTCCAGGAGACTACAGCAGAGTGGAGCTGAGTTTCAGCCCACAGCCAAGAGGCTGCCTGGAAGGGGCGGTCATTAACCAGAGGGTGATGCCTACAGTGAAGCCCTGAGAGACCAAGAGGGTCTGATGGACTATGCGAGAGGCCAGATGGTGATGCCTGGTTGGACTATGTATTAGGTGGAGAATGACTATGGCAGTTGGTCTGATTCTCACGTAGACTGGCCTTCTTGGGAGGGACTTCAGGGAGGGACTTACCCCAGGCTAGGTCCATGCTGTGCTGGAGAATGCGAATAAAATCTGACTACAACTGTACAAGATAGCAAGTGAAAAACCACAGCATAAATTACCCAATCTGGATTGTAATAATAACATAAAAAGTACAGTAGCCAGCCACAAAGGCCAAAGGATACAAAAGACAGACACAAAGGCAAAGTTCAAAAATCCAAGATCCCAAACCTGGAGGCCAGGTTACTAGGCACAAGATGAAAATGTATGTAGAAATCAGGTTCAAAGACTTCACTGAAGGTAAAAAGTCCAACGTTTTGCTTCCACAAGCTTCTTCAGAGATAAATAACAAAAATCTTGCAGTGCCTGGGAAAGGTGTACATATCTTCAAAGATATCTGCTGTTACTCCAATGGGTTTCTATACACAAAATTACATAACCCAAACAAAATGCAATTTAAACAGGGGTGAACAATCCCTTACAAAGTAAACTTCGCCGTCTCACAGGGGTGGGAACGCCTCCTTATCTTAATATTGAAACAATCTCTAACAGAGTAATCAATCTCTTTACAGAGTAAACAAATTCATGCACAGTAAACCCCATTGCCCAGTTTCCCCTTTCACTAGGAGTATCCAAGCTGGGAACACCCCCTTAGGGGTGAGGACACCTCCCTAACTATCCCTGTTAGCAGGAACTGCAATGGCAGCCGATTCTCATATATAAATGGGTGAACCCACCCTATGCCATGTAAAGGCTAATCCATATCTTAAATATGTTCTCATAAATGTGGGTGAACTCACCCTAAACCATATAAACGCTAGAGGTTGGCTGAAACCGCTCCTCTTCTGGGGATAATAGGGCTCCTCCTAGATAAGGGTAAAAGCATAATACACTAAAGTCTTGTTCTAAGTTAGTGGTCTTAACAGTAGAGGAAACTCTTGTATAACTGCATGTTTCCTCCCTCTGTACAGTTACTGACCTATATTGTGGTGACAATTTAAATCCCAATGGCCGTCTCTTTCATGAACTGCCTACTACTGGCTGCTTCAACCCCCTTAGGACGACTCCTTCAGGAGCTGCCTGTAGCTGGCTGCTTCAAAGCATCTGAGTCCTTGGTTCCAAGCTCTGTTCCACTGCTGCAACCTCACATCCTTTATTGATAACCGGCCTAGGGGTGGGAATTTCGGTTCCGCCGATATCCGAAACTGCCGGTATTTTGCTGTACCGGCAGTTTCGGATTAACCCAGTAATGTGGGGTACCGGTACCGGTTCCCCATGCAGGATTTTTTTACATTGTGGCCATTGAAATGAATGGCCTCAACGTGAAAAAAACCCACCCCACTTTCCCTCCCCCATCCAGGCTGCGTGGGTGGAAGGGGGGACACCCACCCACCAACCCTGCCCAGCCTGGATTTTTTAAAGTTTAATTTTAACCTGAAGTCCGCCTGCTAGTGTGGGCTCCGGGCTGCTGCCGCGTGGTCGACATCGACCCAAAGCTCACACCAGCAGGTACTAGGCGATCCCTGGGGTGGGGGGTAGTTTAACACCCCCCACCCCAGGGGTCACCCTACCTCCCCCACCCAGATCGCCTTACTTGCCCTCTGGGCACGGTGACAGCAGCAGCAGGGCGCGGGTCTGGCTTCAGCGCTAGTGGCTGGCTTCAGCACTTCACTAGGCCTTCCAGGAAAACCCGGAAGTTCCCCGGAAGGCCTAATGAAGCGCTGAAGTCAGCCATTAGCGCTGAAGCCGAACCCACGCCGTGCTGTTGTCGCCGCGGCCCGGAGGGCAGGTAAGGCGATCCCTGGGTGGGGGGGGTAGGGCAGTACCAGGGGTGGGGTGGGGGTGTTAAACTACCCCAGGGATTGCCTAGTACCTGCTGGTGCAGGCTCCGGGTTGCCGCCACTGCTGGTGCGGCGGCAGCCCGTAGCCCGCACTGGCAGCCGGACTTCAGGTTAAAATTAAATTTTTAAAAATCCAGGATGGGCAGGGTAGGTGGGTGGTGTCCCCCCATCCACCCGCGCAGCCTGGGAGGGGGAGGTATTGTTTTTGGCTTTTTCCATTTATTTCAATGGGGACAGTTCCCCATTGATTTCAATGGGAAACAAATGGTACCAGTATACCGGTTTTACTCCAGTAAACTGATTTTTGGTAAACCGGTAACCAGTAAAACCGGTAACTGTTTTTTTGCCCCAAGTCCCACCCCTAGTAACCACCCCATCACATGTTTCCCACTGTTCAACAAACGAGGAACAGGTGGGAGAGTGGGGCTCTTAGTCTAATTGTCCTCATTACTTTAATGAGCCTCATACTTGAAAAGACCTTGCAGCATTTCCTTCCTCTATAACAGTAATAGCTAACTTGGAAAACCTTCCAAAAGTATAGTTTGTTCTCCCCATGTTATACAATAGAATCAATGAGATCATTTAGCCCCTGTGGTTGTATAGTATCTAGGATGAAGATCCAGAAACTCTCTCGTTCAGTGAGATCTTTTGGATTAACCGGGGGTTTCAATTTTTCAATACCCCAAAAGACAAAACTATTAATGTCTCTATGGAATTGGTTGTAGTGCTCCACCAACGGAGCTGATGCTGTATGCGTTTTCAGCCTATTTTTGTGTTCAGTTATCCTAATCTTAAATTGCCTAGAAGTCTTCGCTATGTATAGCTTTTTGCATGGGCATTGAATTGCGTATATTGCTCCAGTTGTACTGCAATTGATGAACTCTCTAATCTCAAAAACCTTGCTGGTAAGGAATTGAAAAGACTTTATTTTACTACTGTGGGCACAATTAGAGCATTGGCCACATGGGAAATTCCCAACTACTGCTTTCTTGTTTAAAGTTCTTTGTGTTAAAGGTGGCAACCTAGCTCTAACAATGTGGTCCTAAGATTTCTCCCCCTCTTTTGGCAAAAAGTGGTGGATTTGAGCACCCTTCTCTGTGATCCAGTACATTCCAATATTTAAGTATAATCTTTCTAATAAACTTACTACAGTTATTAAAGGTGGTCACACAGACCAACCTATTTGAGTCTTGAATATGTTTTGTTGGTCAGTTAAAAGAACAGAAGCTCTTGATAGTACAGTAACTTTCTCCAAATTTTGTCTTATAATAGGGTAAGGATAGCTAGCCCCTGTCAGTGAAATCCCTGCTCATTAAAGCTGCTTCTTGTGCAAAAACCCTCTCTTTGGAACTATTCCTTTTCAATCTTTTGAACTGGCTGTTGGGAATATTTCTGACCAAATGGCGAGGGTGGTGACTATTATAAAACAAAAAAGTATTTTGATCAGTGGGTTTGACATAGGTGGAGGTCTGTAAAAGAGACCCCTCCACATGCACCCAAAGGTGCTGGAGAATGCGGGCACTGTTCGCCCCTGGGGGCCTGTGCCACTGGAGGACTGTACATCTGAGAGAGGCTTGCCCGGGAAGCAGGGCTCTGTCATGGACATGGGGGTCAGGGCACAGGGAGACTGAAAGGGAGACCTGGGACAGAGAGAGAGGGCAACCTGGAGGGCTGGAGCAGGGTAACAACAAGGTTCCCCAACAAAGTTGGGGAAACAAGGTTGGGGAAACCTCTCAGCCATTCTTCAATACTAAAGAGACTAATACACAGCATGAGAGCTGGGGAATCCGGCTTGAGAGAGCTTACAGTTCAACACTCAGGTTGAGGAAAGAGAGCAAAGAACCAGAACTGGGAGTCAGGGAGCTGGGGGAATCAGAGAGCAGGTGAACATCAGGGAACCAGAGCAGGGGGAGTCAGGGATGAGGCCAAAGATCAGAGTGGGGAAGAGAACAGTTGCTCAACCCAACTTCCTGTGGCTACTATCAGGCTTAAGTATTGCCTGGTAGCCAATCAGGAAGTTGGGAGGCAGGACTGGGGCAATGGGACACAGCTGGGGGAAGGGTGTGGTACAGCAAGGCGTGGGAGACACAGGAGGAGACATAGGGAACAAGGCTGAGCTTGGGCCCGAGGGATGGCGCCGGCAGCTGAGGCAGCACTCTCAGGCCCCCAGGGCCAGGGGTTTGAGACTTGCCACCTGATAGGCTTGAGTCAGGCTAGAGCTGGGAAGAGCTTGCCTGAGGAAGTGAAGTGCTACACTGGGTGGTATGGACTTGCACAGGGAAAGGCTCATCTAAGAAGTGATGAGCTTGGAGAAACTCACCCAAATGCTGACAGTGGTGTTGGAGCTGGTGCCACACTTTAGATGATGCATGGGGTGACAGAACTGGCATTCTGGAACTTAGACCACTTGCCCATGTTACACCAACCAGCAGTTGTTCTGGCAGGGAATCTCCCGGCTGGGAAACTTATGCTGAGCTGTGCATGTGGGTGCAGGGTTAAAAGCATCATCAGTCATGTCCAGCAGGTTTTTTCCCTCTAAATGTCAGGGCTCGAAATCCAGCCCTGACATTTGGAGGAAAAAAGCTGCTGGACATGGCTGATGATGCTTTAGCCCCGCATGCACATACACAGCTGGGCGTACGTTTCCCGGCTGAGAGATTCCCCACCAGGAGAACTGACTGAGAAGAGTTCTAGGCTTCCAGGAGACTACAGTGGAGGAGAACTGAGTCTCAGAGGGCTGAGTCAGCCCACAACCAAAAAGCTGCCTGCAAGGGACCTTGAAGGGGTCGTCACTAGCCAGAAGTTGATGCCTGGAGTGAAGCCATCAGAGACCAAGGATGCTTTTACACGAGTGGGTCACCGTGGCGTGACCCACTTGCTCAATATTTCAAAATCCTGCAACACGAGATTAGACAAGACGGAAGTCGGGGATCACGCATGTTGAAGGCGGGCGGTTGCACATTGTTTGCAGACCGCAAATTAAATACTTCTATTGTGAGGTATTTAATTTGTGGTGTGCAAACAATGCGTGACTGCATTCAAAGCATGCGATCCCGGGCTTCTGCATTGTCTAATCCCGCCTTGCAGGATTTTGAAATATCTCGCGAGTGCATCATGCCACAGCGACCTGCTCATTTAAAAGCTCCGTAAGAGGGTCTGATGTGAGAGGCCAGAGGCTGATGCCTGGTGAGCTGGACTATGTATAAGGGGGAGAACTGATAATAAAGGACTATGATAATGGAGCTAATTCCCACGTGGACTGGTCTTCTTGGTTACCTCTCTTCAATTCATGTCTCTGCCAGTGGTTTACACTGTGCATTGTGTACGGCTGGTGGCACTAGTGCTAGAACCCCATTCCCCACGAAGACCTGATGGGGTGGGGTGGTGCACAAGGTGCATCTATCTCTGAGGGATGATGCACATGGGTGTGGATTTTTAAGAGAGAAAAAAAGTTTTGGAACCTGTGATGTATCATGTGATTCAAAAACTTTGATTTAAAATCTTGCCACCTGACATTTCCACTTATTTCATAACTCAATGGTCAGTCTATAGGTGCTACTGATATACAAATAAGTATTACAGGTAATAAGAAACATATGAGAAAGCAACAAATTCAAGCTGGAAAAGAGG
Source organism: Sphenodon punctatus (assembly GCA_003113815.1). Classification (NCBI taxonomy): domain Eukaryota; kingdom Metazoa; phylum Chordata; class Lepidosauria; order Sphenodontia; family Sphenodontidae; genus Sphenodon; species Sphenodon punctatus. The sequence continues at coordinate 1,896,686 of QEPC01005332.1, forward strand.
GTACAGTTCATGTAATCCAACTACAGTCTCTTTAGCCAATTAAATAATTATTCTGATTCCTTTTAGAGTCCTCTTGGCTCCTTCTTGTTTGAGAATTCAAATGGCTGAAATCATACATATATATATATCATATTCTAAAACTCACTGCTGTGTTATGATCTACTGTTAATCATCAACCTGTAATGATAAGGACAGACGTGACCTCTCCAGACGTGTACTAGTCTCACAGACATATACATTTTAAACCTCACTTAAATTTAGTAACTTTAATAGAAGGATCTCTAGGACTATATGACTTTAAATTCCCTCCACCTTGCCACAAGATAGCTGAACTTTGAAACTCAGTTTGCATCTAGATAAACCAAGGCAGATTAAGATGAAGCCTACTGAAAAAATTAACAGAGCAAACAAGTAGAAGAATTAGGATTAAAATTCGGGAGGCTGAATTCCTTTTGTCTACCCATAAAATAACACGGCTGCATAAATCATTAAGCGGCTAGTAACTTGAGGCTACCCTTTGAAGCACTGCTTTCATATTGGGAACGTAATCCCCTTTGGTTTAGTGGGAGTTTTTGTTGTTGCTGTTTGTTTGGGAGGAGTTTGTTTCATTTAACAAGATTAGTCTCCAAACCTGTAAGAAAATCATTATAAACTTCTCCTAGGTTAAAAGGGAAACATATTGGGTGACGGTTTGGAAGGGGAAGCTCAAACATTGGTGAGGAAGCCTGGGAGAGCCTCTGGGTAAAAACAGACACTACGGGCAGCAAGGTGGCTCCCCAGGGTGAACCACTGTAACTGCTACTCCTCGGGTTAGTGGAGAGGGATGTTCACAAGAGCAGCCCTTTACCGGGGGCTGCCAGTACAGGTCCTTCCATGCCCTGGGACCGCCCGAGGAACTGTCCACATGGGACAGGACTCTCAGGCCAATGCTGCTCAGCAGGATCGAGCCCAGGAAGAGCTTTCACAAAACCTCTGGGTCTCTCCCCCACCCTCCCCGGAGCTGTTTAGTTCATGCACCCATCCACCAACAGCTCATGGGGGAAGTGCTCCTCTGCCTACCCACCCCCATGAGCTGTTTGGTACACACAGCCAGCCACCAAACCTCTGATGGGGGGGAGAGGGTGTTCCTGAGGAAAGCACCAGCCAGTCTGTCAAAGTGACATTTGGGGGGACAGGTAAGATCGTTCCTCTAGGTCCCCTGATCAGCTGTTCGGTGGGCCAGGCAAGCATGCTCCTTCAGGCCCCTCCTTAACAGCTGCATGCCAGGTAAATGCGCTCCTCCTCCGCCCTCTATCAACTGTTTGTTGGGACTGGGTGAGCGCACTCCTCTGGCCCTGATCCATGGGCCCCACCTCGCAGTGGGACTGGGTAGGCCTAATGGATGCGCCCATGCCCATTAGCCCAGGTTGCAACTCCAAGCTTCTCTGGAGGACATGTCCCGTAGCAGCCAACAGTCCACCCCACAGTAGGATGTATGCAGGCCAACATCTGGTCACAACAGGTGAGTCCTGGACCACAGGGCTCAAACATAATTTCTCTGGGCCCAGTACAAATGTGTAACACGGGCCCCCAGCCATGATCCCATTCCCCACTCCCACCCCCCAAACACAATCTCATAAGTCATGAAAGAAAAATTTCCAATTTATTTCTGAAATGACATAAATAGACCATATCACTTTACAGCTTTATTTTTCTGGCCTTTTTCAGTGCGAAATCATGAATGACCCTCACTGAAGTCAGTTTTTCTAGCAAGTTCACACTCAATAGACAAAACAGCAAGGCGACTTGTGTTCTTGTGCCAAAATACATTTTCTCTCTCTCATGGTAATGGGCTTGCAGCCCAGGCTCCGATAAAATGTACCCATTCTGCCCCTGCCCCACATGCATGGACCCTGCCAGGCCAAAGTGGCCAGTACAGGCTACTGTCACGTCTATTTTCACATTTTGATTAAAGCTTTTTCCTTGAAGAGTTTTTAAAAGAGCCTGTCTCACAAACACAATGTACATTTCCTCTGAAGTCTGAAAACTAATTTTGAATGTGTAATTAAGTTTTAAAAAATTATTTACTTTTGCTCACTACAGAACTCTGCTGCTCCTTTGTCTAATTTAGTTGCTTGCCATCTGCAAAAATCAAAACCATACACAAGGCAATCCCATTAGTGTTGTATAATTTTGGAAGCTTGGCAAAAGCTCCTTCCCCCAAACCCTTTGTAGATACCAACCTGATTCTATGTTTTGTGCCACATGATAATTGATCTGCCTGGCAAAAGGAGAACATGGTATCTAGAAGTTTGGGCGATGATGTAGGCCCAACAAATGTCAATATGAAAAGTGTACCGAGCCTGTTATAGTGTTTTGAATTCATCAGAGAAGACCAATCATATTTCTTCTTGCTGAAATATTCATGGTCATGCGTTAAAGGGAAGAACAGTTTCACATATTTCTACAATCACTTTGTTGCTTCCCTTTGCTCTCAAATCCCACGGAGTCCTGAGAGTCTATTTATTTATTTATTTCAATTTCAATTTCCCTTAGGCTCAGGGTGGCTCACATTTCAATTTATTCACTTTAACTATTAACACATAACGATTAAGATTAAACTAATGAACTCAAGTAGTAATCCTCACAACCTACCCTGTGAGGCAGGTTAGGCTGAGAGATCTGTGATGAGTCCAAGGTCACCCAGTAAGTTCATAGCTAAGACTGTTTTTAGACGTGCGTGCGGCACCACGTGTAAAACTCACACAACACATAAAAAATCCCACGGGCATGGTTACGTCATGCACATGATTAGCCACTCATGCATTCTTTAGCGCTGCGGACTAAATGAGGTATTTATCTCATACTTTATGAAGTATGAGATAACACAACCATGACTCCATTATAAGTAATGGTCTAATAAGTAATGGTCCCAAAATTCACAGAAAATAATCAGTGTGGAAGGGGCCTTCCATGCTGATCTACACTGCGGATGGAGAGAGAGGTGCTAAAAAATGTGCAAGCAGCTAATGGTGCGCGTGGCGTCATGTCTAAACCCTGCCCGCAGGATTTTTTATGTGGCGCATGATTTTACGGTGTGGCCCCATACACATCTAAAAGCAGCCTAAGACAAGTCTTAAACCAGGAACCCTCACCCCAAACCCAGACAGGTTAAGTGCTCTTAGCCACTACACCATGCTGGCTGTTCTAGGACAACTCCTGGTCCTTATAAAACCAATGTACTCAGCTAAGAAAGAATGATAATAAAATTCAATGTCTTTTTTAGTTAGGGGTGGAGCGTTGTGTGATTTCTCAGAATACTATGCGTTACCCCTGTTGTCCTCCCTTTACTCCACCACTCCTCATCTCAGATTACCTAATCTAAAATAACTACAGAGTCAGAGACAAAGAAAAATCAGAGTGGTGTTGGGAGTCCTCTCTCTCCATCCGCAGTGTAGATCAGCATGGAAAGTTCCTTCCACACTCTGATTACTTTCTGTGAATTTTGGGACCATTACTTATTAGAATAATGGAGTGGTGGTTGTGTTATCTCATACTTCATAAAATATTCCATAAATTATAATGGAATTACAATGTAGTTATGATACATCATTTTGTTTCTTATTTTTTCTGCCTTAAAAATATCAGAAATAACATGATTACATATTCTTCAAGTCAGAGGAAGCAATAAAAATCATCTTATCCTCTTACTGTCTAGTGCTCAGGTTTCTAATATGATTTTTTCAAGCATTTAGTGCATCTTGTTAAGTAGTAATATAATCAAGAATGGCAAGTATGGAGAACAGTATTATAGCAGATTAAATCATCTCCAAAAAACTAACAACAACAAAAAAGTGGATCTGAGTGAAATCTGATCATGTTGGAAATCCTGCAGTTTTTAAAGGATTGTCTTGTTTAAAATGGCATTGATTAAATCAAATGGTGCCTGTATAAAATAACAGATATTGGCTGCTTAATTATTATGGAATAAACATGATTATTGCAAACGTAAGTACATGCACAAATTACAAAGACAGATGGTCTTTTTCCAGTGGCCAATTTGTGAATTTGCTGCTTGGAATAACTAATGTGTCTTTCACCACTCTGTAAGCATATTAATATTGGCTACGTGTTTATATGTATAGGGTTGATCTAAGGTCACACATGCAGCACATGCACATAATGGCCCCAATCCATGGTCAGTAAGTGATCCACAGACTGATCTAGCGCTGTGTGTAGTGTCAGTTTGGTCCATGCACATACAGTCCCAGGTCAGTCAGTCTGTCACAGACGCATGAGAATCATGGATCGGTGTCAATGTGTGCGCTTGGTGAATAGGGCTGAAACTCAATCGAGTTTTTCTCAGTTATTGTTGAGATTAATGGTTCTCAATACGTTTTAAGCGAGAAACTATAATCAAGAAAAATGCTGATTCTTGACATTTCTCGGTCACCGAAATCTATCATTTACCATACACTGATTTGCCATGTAGTGCTTATCATGTACCACATTCATCCCAGAAATGTGCATGTACAAATTGACATATTGCATTTTGCGCATGTGCATTACCAGGATGAAGGTGGTACATGGTAAATCAATATATGGCAAACTGTAAATTGCAGTAAATGGAAACGGTAAATGGTATTTCGAGAAAAAATTCTTGACTGAGATCTCAGATTGTTATTGAGATTGTGCTGAGATCTGGACTGGAATAAGGAGACCTGGTTTGAATTCTTAAATCTGCCACTGACTCATTTTCGTCTTGATCAAGTCACTAATGGTCTGACTCTGCTGATGTTCAGAGGTGCTTAGATTCTACAGCTTCTGCTGAAATCTGCTGGGACGGCTCTCTGAACACAAGGCCAACTCAGCTCTCTCAATTTCACGGCATATAAAATGGTGATAAAGATGTCCACCCTCCACTGTAATATGCTTTGAGAAGTATGAGTGAAGAGTACTATGGACACGCTAAGTAGTAGGATTATAATATGAATTCCTTCCTGTACCTGAGTAATCATTATTAATTAAAGACAACTTGACTATTTTTAAATTATGCATACAAGTGCCGTGAATAATGGCATTATTTGTATAAAAATATTACATTTTTTAAAAGGTTTTCAAAGCAGATATCCCACAGTTATGCAAGCAACTGCTGAATATGTATAGAGTTCGTAAATATTGCAACATTTTGACTCTTGCAATCCATCTCTTGTATTATGTTTCACATTTTTTGAATATTTTAAATCCTGGTTTTAATTTTTTATTATAAATACTGCCTACACTCAAGGCCCATACTCAATTGCTATTCAACATTTCAAATGAATAGGTTAATCTATGTGAACCTCACTGCTGAAGCAGTCTAACACCAGCTGTCATTTGCTAGTGATGAAAGTCACTTGTTTGATTTGCTTATTTAAAGAGCTGATATAAACTCTAATAGCAAGAGGGTAACTTCTGGGAACATATAGTTATCTGGGAATAGCTAACTCCAAGTTTTGGGATACTTTGGGATATTATTATTAATGCTGTTCTGGATGATTTAAAAAAATTGTGGGTATCCTCTGAGATTCCGAACGCTGGTCCTGAGTTCATGCTGGCACTTTGAACCTCAGCAAATGCTTGGGAATTTGGAGGGGCAGGGGGCGGAGGGAAGCGGGCAGCGCGGGGCCAGGGAAGGGAAGGGAAGTAGGCAGCGGTGGCAGGGAAATGGGAGTAGGGAAGAGGGCTAACGGAGCTGAGGAAGGGGGGGCACTCACCAAAAGCTGTGAGGAGCTGGGTGTGTTGCTCTCTCTGCATTCTGCCACTGTACGTTTAACTTCTGAGGGAGGTAGGTTTGTCTTCTGAGCATACTCCGAAAGCTGTCTGGGTAGCATGCTGGGAAATGTAGTCCAGCTTGTTTCCAGACAGCAATGCTCAATGTTCCCAAAATGCTGAAATTACATTTCCAGCATCAAGTGAATGGTCATCGAGATCAGAAGGTAATTCCCCATGGGCATTCCAGAACCTCTCTGGTTCCATAAGTCTCCGAGGGCAGACCAACTGAACTGGTTTTACATCTCTCCAGGGGCAGACATGTGCCAGGAAATCAGTCTGGAGGAGATTATTAATTTATTATTATTAATAATAATAATTATTATTATTAGCATTTATATAGTGCCAGCAATGTACCTGGTGCTTTACAAAGAATAAGATAGACACGGTCCCTGCCCGAGAGCTTATAATCTAAAGACAGGGGGAGGGGAGACAGGGAAGGGGGAACAGAATGATCCATCCATGACAAGGGTGTACTTGATACATCCCCCACCAATGGATTCCCCTCCTCAAGGTCATAAGGCCTCGCTATGATAACTGAAAATGAAAATGTTTGTTTTCATTTTTGTTATTATTATAATGAAAACAAAAAATAAGACTAATGAAATCAAAAACGAAAACAAATTTTCGCTTTCAAAATAATGGGAAAAACCGAAAAACATATTTCCAGCTATAACTTTTTTGTCTTATTTAATTCCAATGAAACATGGGGAGGTTGTACCCCCAATGGAGGGCACTATGTGTACCAAACTTTGGAAAGGTTTAATAAAGGAAACCAATTTGATAAGCAATTGAATGTTGTATTTTTTTTAAATTAAAGTTTTCTTTTATTTAAACAACATTGTACACATTAGTACACATTAATATAACCATACAAATACAAACTCTTAACCATAAACCTTAACTGTTTTAACTTTTGGGTTCAGGTAAGTATTCTTATGCTGTATTTATTTTTACTCTTCATATGTAATAGTCGAATAAGTATGTTCGTTGGTCCTCTGGCAGGTCTGATTTAGTCATGATGCACATGCAGGGGAACCATTTTACTGCATATGCCTCTTTTTTGTCTAGTAGATTCGCCGATACCTTTTCCATTGTAAGATGGTACCATAGTCCGTTCATTCACTCTCCTTCTGTCAGCTCTGAGGGGTCTTTCCAGTGGAGCGCGATGACTTTTTTTGCAGCTTGGATGAGGACTGAACACGATTCTCGGTGTTTCCGCAAGGCCCCTGCTGTGGGAAATAGGCCCTACAGAGCCACCTCTGGTCTGTTTGGAATGGTGAGTTTTGTCATATCCTCCATTTTTTTCCATACCTCTCTCCCTAGGGGCTGAATCCGATAACAGTCCCACCAACAATGTCTATGCGTTCCTTGTTCCCCACATCCTCTCCAACATAGTCCTCTCCCCCCTCCCTCTGTGTGTCGAAATTGCATTGGTGTCAGATAGAATCTAGTTGTTAACTTAATTTGGCACTCTTTAATTTCTAATGAATATGCACTATTATGCATATAATCAATAATCTCTGCTTCTTCCCTTTCCATTATTTCAATGTTTAGTTCTTCCTTCCATTTTTGGATGTATTTGAGATGTTTGTGGCACCATATGTCTTTTAGAGTCCTGTATATTCGTGCTAATCTCCCTTTTATGGTGGTGTGCTCAAATAATACTTTCTCTATTGTGGTGGGGTCTCTTGTGTAGTTTTCTTTTTTATTTGCCTTGACTAATGCATGTTTGAGTTGTATGTATTCATATGGGTTTATCCTTGCTTCAATTTTTCCCTCTAACTCTTCTCTACTGTATATTTCCTTGTCTTTTGTTATATGACTAATTTTCGCTAACCCTTTTTCTTTCAATTTTTTCCTTAGGGTTTGAGCCTGTTGTTGTGTTTGAAGACTTAGGAGATCAATAGGTGAGTATGGGAATTGGTTTTGGTTAACCTTCTGCCAAGTTGTCCATGTGGCCCACGCAAATGGGTGGTCTTGCCATACCTTTTCATTCGGGATGCCTTCATCTGCTATTATGTTCTTTAATTTATGTGGAGTCAGGACCTGTTGTTCTATTTCTACCCATTTTATGTCTTCTGGATGATAGGACCAGTTATTCAATGCTCCCAGTGTTGCTGCCTTATGATATAGGCGCATATCAGGGAAGTTTATGCCCCCCTTTTCCTTTGTTCTCATTAAAGTTTGTTTGTTAACTCTTGGTTTGTTCCCTTTCCAAATTATTTCTTTCATTAGCCTATCACACTCTTTGAAAAAGGGGTCTGGGAGCTAAATGGGTAGTGCTAACATTTTATAGATAATCTTTGGCAATAATATCATTTTAAACAAGTTCACCCTTCCCAGCCATGAGCAGGGTAGATCTTTCCACTCCACTGCTTCTCTACTTAGTTGGTGTGGGAGGGTTAGAAAGTTTTCCTTATATATTTGGTTCAGCTGTTTGGGTATCCTTACCCCTAGGTATTTTACTGCCTTGTCCTCCTCTGGATAGGGAAGTGCTGCTTTAACGTCTTGTCTTTGTTGTTCATTTTGCCCATATATTAGTGCGTAGGATTTTGATTCATTTATTTTTTAGCCTGAGATGGTCCCAAATTCTTTTATTGATTTCAATAAAGGTGGGGTGGAGGTTACTGGGTCCCCTATAAATAGCACTGTGTCATCTGCGAACATTGCTATTTTGTGTTCTGTTTTATTAACTTGTATCCCTTTTATTTCAGTCTCTTGCCTTATTGCTATTGCTAGGACTTTGAGAGTTAGGTCAAATAGAAGAGGTGACAGGGGGCATCCCTGTCTTGTTCCTCTAGCCAAATTAAATGGTTCCGAATGTCCATTGTTTATTATTAGTTTTGATTTCGGCTCTTTGTAAATTGCCTTAACCCAATTAAGGAAGGCCCCCCTGAACCCCATTTTGTTCATTATTTGTTCTAAGCATCTTATCTCTGTCCTGTCAAAGGCCTTCTCCGCATCTAACATGATGATTGCTGCTTGTTCCTGTGTTTTGCGGAGGCGATACATTATATTAACTACTCTACGAATATTGTCAGGTCCCTGTCTTGTGGGTATAATGAATCAGTTTTCTTATAATCGCTGCTAATCTGTTTGCTAGGGCTTTGAAGAATATTTTAAAATCTACATTCAGGAGTGATATGGGCCTGTAATTTTCACATTTGTCACTTGGTTTATCTGGTTTGGGGATTAGGATGATATTTACCTCATAAAATGAGTTGGGGATCCTTCCTGCCTTTACAATTTCATTATATGTGTTTGTTAGATGTGGGCTCACTATTTTTATTGGGTTTTTTTTTTTATAGAATTCTTCTGGCAGGCCATCAGGTCCAGCTGCCTTGTTGTTAGCTAGGTCTTTAATTACTTCTTCTATTTATTTATTTTGTAGGGGATTGGTAAGGTACCAAATTTGATCTATGTTTAATTTGGGTAGTTTATATCTGTTTAAAAATTCTGTTATCTTTTTAGGATCTGGGTTGGAGGAGGAATATAAAGCCTGGTAATACTTGAAAAATTCCTGGTGGATTTCCTCATCCTTTGCTATCCTGGTTCCATCTGCTAACTGAAGGGAAATTATACGTGATTTTTTGTTTTGCTTTTTGACTAATCATGCTAGTGTTCTTCCTGTTTTATTGCTGTATGTAAAATAAAATCCTTTAATTTGTTTAAGTTGCACTGTGTTTTTTCTATTTCCTTTTGGTTAATTTGTTCTCTGATTTCTGTAATTCTCCTTGCTCTTTGTTTTGAGGGGTTAATTTTATTTATTGCTTCTACCGTCTTTAATTCCCTGTATAACTCCTTTAAGTATTCCCTATTTTGTTTACATAATTTGGCTTTTAGGGCTATCATTTTCCCCTGTACCACCACTTTTGCTAGTTCCCATACTGTGGCCTGTGTGTCTACGCTGCCCACATTAAGCTCAAAGTATTCTTTGAGAGCTTCTTGGGTTTGTTCTAAGAAAAACTGATTTTTTTAACCAACCCCTAGATGGTTGCCAGTTGCTATTCCGTGTCCTTTTGGGCCCATCTACCCATTGTATTTCTGTAATGACTGAGTCATGGTCTGATATTACATTGGTCTTGATGTTACAAGTTCTGCATTTTTGTACCTCTGATGTATACATAAAGGAATAGTCTAGTCTTGTGTAAGTGTTATGCACTGGGGAATAAAATGTGTAATCTCTCTCCACACATCTACTAGGTCGTGTACTTTCAACAAGCACTCTAGGTTTAATTGCCATTTCCTGGGGGGGGGGGTATTTTTAGAGTGGTTCTTTTCCATCCAGCTTGCATTGAAATCTCCCTGTATTATCAATATCCCCTTTCTGTATTTTTCAATCAGGGGTAGTATGCCCCTGATAAACTCGTAAGTGCCTTCCTTAGGGGCGTATATGTTAACCAACGTAGTTGTTTTACCTTTTAGTTCTCCCACTAAGATAAGCAACCTCCCCTTTTCCTCTTTGTAACTTTTTTCCAGTGTCAACATTTTATTTGCCCTTATTCTAATTAGGGCCCCTGCTTTTTTTGCCTGTTGGTCGCATGCGGTATAAATATCACTGAAGTATTTGTCTTTGAATCTTAAGCTGTCTCTTTCCCTAAAATGAGTTTGCTGTAAGAAACACACATCTACTCCTTCCTCCCTGATCAACTGCATGGTTCTTTTATGTTTTATGGGTTCACATGGTTTCCAGCACTTTCCAAATAAATTGTATAGTGTCTCTCCCTTCCCAGTTTTCAGGGATTCCCACTAATCTCAAATTGGACCTTCTGACCCTGTTTTCCTGATCTTTGCACCTTGCCTCCAGTGCATTTATTAAGTCCATCATTTTAGTTTCTTGATTCTGGCCATTTAGGGTAATATCTTCCAGTGCTGAGATTCTGTTTTCAGCAATGCCTATTCTTTGGTCAGGGCCTCAGCTTTCTTTTTATTGTGTTGGTCTGCTTGCTGGAGCTTAATAATTTCAGCCATCTGGTTTTCCCTTGCTGCTTCTGAAGCAGCCATTACAGTTTTGATTTCAGTTAGTATGGCAAATATTCTATCGTCTGTCATTTTCTATCTCCCTACTTTCCATTCTGGGCTCTTCTTCTGTGGTATTGGCTGCGGGCGCCATTTTGGCTCCGCTTTCCACACGTTGGGGGAGGGGGGCGCGCCATTTTTGGTTGGAATAGTTTTTCCATGACTGATGCCCCAGATTTGCTTTCCTGGGGCCCCTTTGATTTCCCCATCCTCCCGTACCTGTTTTGAGGCTCAGACTT
>QEPC01005332.1:1909329-1971904 GCA_003113815.1 Sphenodon punctatus
GACCGAAGGGATCGCTCTGAGGCATGGAGGGTGAGGCGGTCCCCGAGGTATGAGGGGCCCAGACCGTGCAGGGCTTTATAGATCAATACCAACACCTTGAATCTGGCTCGGTACGCTATAGGCAGCCAATGCAGAGCACAGAGCACTGGTGTTATGTGCTCCCGTCACCCAGTCCCGATAAGGAGATGGGCCGCCGCATTCTGCACCAGCTGCAGTCTCCGAACCAGAAACAAAGGAAGTCCCATGTAGAGCACGTTGCAGTAGTCCAGCCTCGACGTGAAGGCATGGATAAGGGTGGCCATGTCGGGCCTGGAAATGTATGGGCACAGCCTCTGCACCAGATACAGCTGGCGGAAGGCGATCTTGGCCACTGCCTCCACCTGCCAATCCAGATGGTGACCCGAGTCCAACACCACCCCCAGACTCCGAACCTGCTGGGCAATAGGACGATGGACCCCGCCACACAAGGGGGGCCAGAACCTCCCCCACCTTCCCCACCACCATCACTTCCGTCTTAACGGGATTCAGTTTCAGTCTGCTCTGCCTCATTCAATTCGCCATGGCCTCCAAACATTGGGAAAGCAATGAGACGGCAGGACCTGGGTCAGTTGAAAATGAGGTACAGCTGAGCATAATGACATGGGTCCCTGGTGTACACCTGTATAAAAAAATAGTTACTTATTGCAAATTCTGGCAAAGAGACAGCTAGGTATTTTGACTGGAAACTGTCTCTAGCTTTCCTGTGATTTTTTTAAAATGTCCAGCTAGTCTTATAATAATACAATCTATTTGGTACTTCTTATTATTTTTTTGGTTGTATTTTTTTTAATTTTAATGACTGAACTACTGTATTACTACTGTACTTATTACTACTATCTACGTTGGCTATGGCAAAAGCCTGAGCTGTAATAAATTCATTCATTCATTCATTCATTTGGTAGGGAAACAACATATGCATTTCATTTTGGAAATCTGAAACAATAGGATTAAAAAAAAACAGCTGGAAAAAACTAATACCAGAGCTGAGCTAGAAATGTGGGGCTTTTTTTTTTTAATCAAGAAGTAAACGCCAGGATTACGTACTGAATACTGTTAATCTGTAAGCTATTTATCCTAATTCTTTATACAATTCACCCCCTTTCTCTCATTACCTTTGTGGCCGAGTCAGGGTTACCCCCGGCCCCCAATAAAACCAGTCTCTGCAGGGAATTAGCTCTCCCTCTCTTTATTTTCATACAGTGTTCTCTAGTCTGTCATCAGTACAGTTTCACAGACTCTCAGTAAGAGCCAGGTTGTTTACAGGGCCTGTTGCCAGGCACAGTCCTGGTCTTCCTGCCATGCAACACCAACCTGCCAACCCAACTAGCATCCTCTGGGCTGGGTTTATCTTTCCTACTAGGGCAGAGCTTGGCTCCTGTCTCCTAGGCTATCCTCACATTGACCTTTTCCCTTGCCCTGCTATGCCCAGTCTCCACTGTACTTCTATTACCCTGGATATGCATCTTCTTAAAGGGTCAGGGCATGGCAAGCACTCTTCTCTGCTACAATCTGACTTTTATTACTTCTGTATAAGGAACAATTTGTTACACTTAGAATGGTAGGTTTGCGCGACAGTATATTTATCAACTATTTATTGTTTGGCTTCTATCCAGTCTCTCAGACTAAAATTTGAATAACTGTACAAGACAAACGTGAGTATGCTAAATACTGTGCTATATTACATATTAGGACTGCCTTGTCCCTTGGCACTCTGAAATCCACTGGTGTCTGAAAGCCTGAGGCAAAGCTATTTGAGTACCAGTTATGACTTGACTAATATGACATAGTTTCAAAGGTATCAAACCCTTTCCCCCACCTAGGGACAGGAGTAAAGAATCATGGGTTCAAGTTATTGCTCCATCCCAATTTGGTGAACGTTTCTTTTCACTGTATTCTTATTCCTATTTTGGATATCTCCCTTTAGTCATTTAACACCAAGAAACCTACAGGCTGCTAAATAAACCCTTCAGAGAAAATAAGGATGTTGCATGCTTCATAATTCCTAAAGGAAACATCCATTACTGTAGTAAGGATTTTGCATAGTTTCATTTAACTCTTGCTTACATGTGTTGGTTTTCCCCTCAAAAAATGGCTTCTCTCCGGCTATTGATAAGCAAGGTCACTAGAATATTTTTCCCTAGCTGTGTCATTTTCTCATCAGTGTTGTCGCATCCAGCCTTAGAATAACAGTCTCTTTAAATCAAATAATTTATGGCAGACAGACAGTACTGTCCAGCCCCAGTGGCCACAGGTTCTTAATGAACAAAGATGCTGCCTTTACTTTCCCCGAAGCAAAACATCATAAAAAGTAAGTGACAGCAATTGTGACCCTATCTTTGGCAGTTTATGAGCATGATTTGCAGACAGATTGAGTTACAATGTTATTTTAACACCTCATCAAAATTCTTATCCAGCGTTGCAGCAGTGGCTCAAGACAAGTGGACTGCCCTATAAGGCTGGATCACTTCCTGGAGCTTACACCCAAGGCACCAAGTTACACTTTTCAGTTAACCTCTGTTATTTCTTTCTCTCCTCAGTGTGGTTGCCGGAACGCACAGGGGAAGGATGTCTCTGTAAGTTGATTGCAAAATGGCATGGGTTACAACGTTTGCCCTGTTCTTTCACTTCCAAGTGAATGGCTAACACTGCTAAGAGTTCAGATTCCTGACTTTACTGTGACACTTAACTAGTGGAGCTAAACATATAAAGGTCAGAGTAAAAGAATCTCATTCAGTTTTTCTTCCATTTCCACTGTGGTACCATTGAACTAGGTTCACTTCATTTTATTTTTACAGCCTTGGCTTGTCCAAGGAGGTACCATATCAAAAAGTAAAAGGTATTTTAGAACAAAACCAACAATAATTTATGCCAACATGATTATATTAAAATTACAATATTCATTTCCACGTGCAGTCAATTTTGGTAGGTAATGGAATACAATATGGCTTGTATATGAAACATCTGGCAGTCAAATCCAAGGAGAGGTTTTCAGCACTAAGAGAATGTAATTAATTCAAAGAAAAAGCAGAATTATTTTTTGCCCAATTCCTGTTATAAAGGGGAAAAAATACACACTATATGGAACATACTTGAAAAATCAGAGTATCAGTTACCCCTCTGCTTTCTGCCATATAAAAAACCCCAACCCCAAACCATAGGAGCAACAGAATACAATGTTTGTCATATAACAAAAGAATACCATTTAGCTTAAACAGTCAGCTTATGCAAAGGTTTATGAACTGACAAATTAGCGAAGATAATGTAGAGTAGCATTGCAGCAATTTCCCTTTAAGATTTGTTCTGGTGTGTTTGGTCATCACACTACAGTCATATACTTTTATTCTGAAATTTAATTGGACCCTTTTTCCTTCTTATTAATGTTTTGTGCTACAGAACCATAACTGAAGTATAGCCATCCCATTCCCAACGAGTCTATCAATTATGTGGCTAAGCATAGGGTCCTGGGTGGTATTTGAATGAAGGTTTATGTGAATGCAGATTTTAGATGTGGACAGAGAGCCCTTTTTTAAATATGCAGAAATAGATCAGATTGCAGTATAATATACAGTTCAAGCTTCATATTATATTGTTCACTGTAAATACATTTTCATCAGTAATCAGTTGTGCTTATGGAAAAGACAGCTAGAATGGCTTAATAAAATTTACCCACCTTTTGTTCCTTACACTGTTTTTCTAAAATCTAGGGAACGACTTTCATGTTCTCTGAGGCGCCTGTTACCAATATTCTGAGAGATGAATAAATCAAAAGATCATTCTTTGTCTACATAGGCCAATATTAGGCTGATCAATACTACTACACCCTGGTGTAAAAGGAATCATAATTACATTGCTGTACAGAGGGAGAAAAATATATCTTGTCTATAGTGCTAGAGATGTGAAGAATAATTTGCATTGTGAAGAACCTTAACAGTATCAGGCTGCTTACAACATATGAAAAGAGAAAAAAAATCTGCTTAATCCCCTACAACTGTACCCCCAATTCCCCAACCCATCCCACCCAACCCTATCCCTGTTTGCCAAACACCTGGTCAAACAAAACAGATCTTTATTTCCGGAAGATGAGCAGGTTCAGGGTTAGACAACTCTCCAAGGGGAGAGAGTTCTATAATCATGGGCCAACCACAGAGAACACCTCTCTGCATGCCCTGGTTGTAGAACTTCATGGGGAGATGGGATATGGAAGAGGGCGCTCCTGGCTGACCTTAGAGACAGAAGGTATGTAACTTTCAAATCTACATTACATTCTCATTTCCCTCAAGTCCCTAATGAACATTTGCACCTCATGTCCCACATGTGCTGGAAGGGACAACGTTCAGTTTACGTGATAAAAAACACAAGTAAAATATGTTATATACTCTACTACTCCAACTGTTTGGAGGCTGCAGCTTATGCAGAACACAGCAGCCTGCCTCTTGATTGGGTGGGTCACTGCAGCAGAGCACAGTGCTTCAGAGTCTGCACTAGCAATAGCATTCCAAGCACAACTCAAGGTGCTGGTTTTGAAACCCATAAAGCCCTAAACAGATTGGTCCCTACATAACTACACTACCGCCTTCCTCCTTATGTCCTTCTGCAGCCCCTAAGACCAGCCCGAAGCACCCTTTTGCAAGTTCCTCCTTTGGCCCTGATCCATAACACCCAGGCATATGGAGAGACATTCTGGTTGGCTGTTCCACAGCTTTGAAACTCCCCTCCCTTGGGTGCAAGACCTAACCTGGGCAACGTCTGGAGGCAGTTGCATTTATTTGGCCAGGCATTCAACAGGCAAAGGTAGATCCTGGGGTAATGTGGGGTTTTTATAATCATTGTATGGAGTTTTATTTTGTATTTTATGATGTTGTTAGCCACCTTTGGGGATAGAACAAGATCAAAATAAAGATAAATAAATAAAGTGGAATGAATATGTGCAAACACTTCACACAATACTTAGTTAACCTGTGGAATTTGTTGCTGCTGGAGCTAACCAAAGCAAACCCTGTGGCTGAAGAATTTTACATTGTTAATAATATTTGTAGCTTTCTTGTCCATGCTCTCTTTCCCCTTGTCCATGTAAGCCCCTTGGGCAGGGAAATGGCTCTAATTATGACTGTTCAGTGCCTTCAATATTAAATAAATAATAAAAATAAGCAAACTTCATTGAGTGAGGAAGCTGAGCATGTAGTACTGCACTGAAGGATCATACTGGGATTTTGTTTAGCTAACAAGCAGTATCCAGCCTTTCAAATGGACTATATAGATTGCATGGTTATATTCGCAGGTATTGCTCACTGGAAGAGAATAGGCATTGGAGAAGATGGACATGATGAATTTGGTATGACTACTTTTTTCCTCACTGTATGAATGTCAAAACTATCCTTCTAACCCATTCAAGCTGGCAATATATTGTGAAACTATAGTGAGTACTTTTTATTCAAATATGGACATTCTCTTAAAGTAGATGTTTGGTGAAAGTAGGATCTTTATAAAATATTTCAAAAACAGCTTAAAGCAGGGCTTATTCTTCCTAAGGTGAAATTTTCACCACCCAAGAAAAAAAGATCAATGCAATATGAATGTATGTTGAATTCATGTAAATAAATTCATGCAAAATAAAGCAATTTTGCTTCAATCAGTTGGAAGGAAACAGTCACAGCTGTAACACTGCATTTCCAATTGTTTGCGTGAATAGGCCACTTGTAGAACAGAGAAACTATCATGTTATATGACTTTTAGCAGAATAATGATCGTATTAGCACATCTATGACTGTGGAATTACCATTGGCATGTTCTATCATTTGAGATTCGTTCACACAGGGCTCAATTCTGCTGTCAGTTAAGACAATGCCAAAACCCCAACTAATTTATGTGACTGCAACATTATTAATGGCTTAGCGATTTTTTGGAAATCAGGTGTGGATATCTACAGAATCTATGGCTGTTTTTGCACGGACACCTGCCCCTTCCCCCCGCTGGGTGTGCAGGCAGGTGTGGTGGTGGTGGGGCCATTCATACCGACGGTGCGGCAGTGGATGGGGGGATGGGTGTCTGCCCATGGAAACACCACGGGTTGTATGTGGAGGTGGGTGTGTGCTCCCGGAGCACACCCATCACCCACCCACGGAGCCATAAAAAAACCTGGAGGAGGCTCTGTGGGTGGAGATAGGTGGAAATGGGTGTACGCCTGTGGGAAAGGGAGCAAACCCACCTCCACATGCCGCCAGTGCACACCCATCCCCCCACCCACTGCACCCATGCAAAAAAGGCCTATGGCCATTTTTACATGGATGCCCCCCCACCTCCACTCAGTGTTCGGGTGGGTGTGCGGGGGGCCGTTCATGTGTATGGCCAGAGGTGGGTGGGGGGATGGGTGTCCGCCCGTGTGAACACCAAGCTGGATGGGTGGGGGTGTGCACTCCCATTATACACCCTGTCTCTTATACACATCTAGATGTGTATAAGCCCCCCATCCCACTCGGTATTCACATGGGTGAACACCGAGTTTATATGGATGACCCCCCCAACACTCGCCCGAACACCGACGGAGGAGGGCATCTGTGTAAAAACAGGCTATCTTAGGTCCTTTCCACACAGACACTCCAACACTGATAAAATGGATGTTACATTTTATTATACATGTTGCAGGGCACCCATAGAGCATGCCTGCAGCCCTGCAACATGTATAATAAAATGTAACATCCATTTTATTAGTGTTAGAATATCTGTGTGGAAAGGGCCATATACTACTGGGACTGAGATGAAAAGTCTAGATTTATGATTTATTTGAGACTGTAATGTTAGTATTTTTGGCAAGAATACATACAGCTTGCAATAGGCACCTTTTTATTTTTCTGTACAAGCTTAATTAACATAAATAAAGCATTAATTATAAACAAGCCTACTATTTCCAACTGGCCATAATGCTACAGAACTTTGCTTTCATTCAAAACATATTTAATTTTAAAAGTGCCTCCAGTGGGCCTTACGCTTCATCTGCAGATGTCTTCTGACACAGTTCTCCAATAAGCAGGTTTTCAGGAATTCAACTTGGGGAGAGGATCAGTACTAGCTTCCTATTTCAAGCAAATGTGCTACCATGAGTGTAAACAAACGAGACACATTGGTCCCCCTCTGTGCCATAACTTACCTGCTCATGTGCAGGGTGCCCGCCAGATGTTTGCCCCGGGTTCTTCTGGGCCAGCCCTACACAGCATCATTCCAAGAGAGGCAGAGCATGTCACGTGGGGTAACCTGGCCTGAAACTGGGCAACATGCTGCTCCAGGGCCACATCCTGTCTAATGGTGTGTGTGTGTGTCACATTCACCACTATAGAGTCATGGTGGCTGGTTACAGCAGGAGTTGGGAGTGACAGTTTGCAAGCAGACCACAGCCAGGGAACCCACTGTCCCGTCTGCTGGGGTCCTCGCAGGGCCCAAATGCAGTAGCTGTGGGGGAAGGGGGGTCACAGAGCAGCTCTGGGGTCTAGTGGGCTCCCAGCCTGTGTGTTAACACCCCTTGGCTGCCAACAATTGTCAATACTAAGGAAAACTGCAAATAACGTTGCATACTTCTTTTGAATGGTCATTTTGTTTTTCTGCTGTGTCCACTCTGGAGTAAGCTTATGAAACTAAATTGCCAAGATCACATTTTGGTAGGGTGAAGAGCAATTGGAAATTGCTCACAGTTCATGAAATGCAACTGGTAACTCAGCAGCTTAATAACTAGTTTGCCTCACTGGAAAGCTGATGTTTATAGGACAAGTATCTTTTATGGCTTTGCACTTTGGGGTGACATTAAATCAAATGCACAGAAGGCAAGGTACTTTAAGAAAGGAGTGACGTATATTTTGTGTATTGAACTGCAACCAAAAATGATTAAATAATTGAAATGACATTGTATAAAGTGTCATAATTATGAAGTATTAAAATAACTCAATAGAAAGTATGCACAAAGATGTGAAGGAAATATTTTGTAAACTAATCAATAAAGCCATGCATCTTCATTAATTCATTCTCTTCAGCACATCATCAGAATCTGTAGATTTATGCATAATTGCTTTCTGAAGCCCATCCACACTACTAAAATCAGTCATTCCTTTGGTTTTTGAAATGTACCGTCAGGTAACCATTTTGCTGGAAGACACTAGTCTCTATTAATGGAGAAAACCTTGCTTAAATGGCTGTTGAAAATCATTATCAGGCCTAGAGGCACTACCTAGCTTTGGATTTAGAAAGCTTTTTCATGTTCACAGAAGCAGATACCTGTCAGAAAAACTTGCAAAATAATTTTCATTAACTGATGATGAGGACAAAAAATAGGGAGCTTCTTCAATTATCTAGTTGTAGTTGTTACCCAGCAAAAGTTGGAGCAATTCAAATACTCCATAAATATGTAATCCTGTGATTTTTTACTTTCTTGATGATTACAGTTGAAATTTGATATTCTTAGCGTCTTTAGTCCTGTTGAAATTATAAGGAATGGGAACAGTTAAGACTCCTTTTTCAGATCCAAACTTTATAAACATAGGTAGGATTTGTTTCTGTAGATCCATAATAATATTAGCCTTGTAGTGCGTATGGCCTCATATACAAGGAAGGAAATTTATTAATTATTATTATTATTATTATTATTAGTAGTAGTAGTAGTAGTAGTATTCCTTCTTTGGCTATTCAGGATCAGATGGTTTAATATGAATACCTGTAAGAGAAATACATTCAAACTGCATGTGTTGCAAAATTGTAGGTTGTGCTTAGTGTAGAGGTTATTCAGCATGTAACAGCTGAATGCTCATGTTGTCGTCTGAGGAGCATATGGAGAGGCATAACTCTGTTGCCAAGATCCTTCACCAGAAGTTAGCAATAGGCTGTCAGTTGGCATTCAAGGCAAAACAATATTACAGTGACTCACTGCAGCCAGTCACGGAAAATGAGAGAAAACCTTGGGACACGGCAGTAGCCACAGACACCCAGTTGCCAAATCATTCCAATATAGAGATGATGGGTATGCAGAATAAAAGGACTAAACTGACAGACACTGCAGTGCCTCTGGATGAGAGAAATGAAAAACAATATTTGAGAAGAGGAGAAAATATCAGGAGTTGGTTGTGAAGTTATGAGATGTAGCATATGAAAGATGCTATAGTCCCACCCATTCCACTTGGACTGGTTGCCAAGAAACTGGATTTCAGCTTGAATATATTCTGCTTGGAAGTCTCTATTATATATAATGTAGAAGGCATAACTTTTAGAGACAATACGATTCTATAAAAAGTTTCTCAGGCTGTAACAAATATGTGGGGTTTGGTACCAGAAACATGCTGCTGCTGCTGACGATGACAGCTTCACATTTATACAGCATCTTTTATCTTCAACAATCCCTAAATGCTTTACATACTTGAGCCCCAATTAAATAAGGTATATATACAGATGCCTAACGGTAAGCACAGGAGTAGCCCTATTGAAAACATGGTCCATGCCTAAACACCTTCTTGGATTATTTTCCTTACAGCAGTAGCTGTAAGGAAGTTAAAGGCAGAACCGCTCTCCATTATAAACAGGGAACTGCTGAAGCCCCAATATTGAGGAAACCGCTTCAGGTACAGGTATGAAAATTTATCCACAGCTTATATGTGTGAGGACCGTCACATGTGAAACATTTGAAGAAGATCCATCCAGAAAATCAAAAGTTACAACTGTTCAAATGTTAATTGCTGGTGGTCACAATGCACTGCATCCCGACGATTTTGAATCACTGGCCCTTTTTGCACAGATGCGGTGGGTGGGCAGATGGGTGTGTGCCGTCAGCAGGTGAAGGTGGGTGTGCTCCCTTTCCCATGGGTGCACACCCACCTCCACCCATGGAGACTCCTCCATTTTTTTGGTGGGCTCTATGGGTGGGTGATGGGTGGAGATGGCTGTGTGCCAGGAGCATACACCCACCTCCACCCGCCACCTGTGATGTTTCCACGGGTGAGCACTCATCATTCCATCCACCACCGTGCTGTGCACATGGCTGCCTCCCCCACCGCACACCTTCTTGCACACCCAGCGGGGGGTGGGAGGGGGTGGAGGGGCGTCCGTGCAAAAACGGCCATTGATTTCTCCTCTCCCTGAATGAGTTGAGCCCCCAGACTCCACAGTCTTGGACTCTGAGATTTACATTGAGTGCTATTGTAGTAGGATAGTGCTTGGTGTAGGGGAAAATGAATGATTAAACATCTAAAAACCAGTTCTGCTGACTGGCGCATGCACAGTCTCAGAGAAACTTACGTTCCCTTTCTCCATTAATATGGGGGGAGCATTTTGAACCATCTGTATCTCCTCCTTCCCTCCCGCCCCCCCGATGAGTTCAGCCCCCAGATTTCAAAGGCTTGGAGCATGCTCACTGCTACTGTAGTGGAGCCCCCAGGCTTGAGTGACTGATATAACACATCCTTATGTAACATCTACACAGCAGAATATATAACCCATTCACCGACAGCATAAATAAATATACCTTTCACAGACTTTCAGTTATATGGCTTATATATGATAAAAAAAATTATTCTTCTAGAAATAATACATTCATTGACATATTTAAAATTAGGAAGTGCTCTTTTCGGCTATAGCAATGTTTCCCCTAAATATCACATTGGGGTTTTCATTCTTAGTCATTTTTGCCTTCTTTGCAATAAAATCTAGTTTTTGTTGCATTATTTGCACTTATTTCTATTAGTACTTTATATCATGTAACGTGAATATATTTTCAATCTATTTTGATTTGGACATTTTATATTTATATTTATTTATATAAAACATTTATAGCCCACCCATAGTGCCACAGGCAGCTCTGGGTGGTGAACAACATTTCAAATTATAACATTAAAACAATTTTACAATATTACCAAACGGGAGGCATAAAAATATCCCCATGCACCCACCCACCGCCCTAACCCATTCCCCCCACCCTCCCATCCTCTCCCTCAAAAGCCAGGCGGAACTGACACATCTTGCAATGGCGTCGAAATGAGGGGAGATCCGGGGCCAAATGAGCCTCCACTGGCAGGGAGTTCCACAGCTGCAAAGCAACCACTGAGAAGGCCCTCCCCATCATGGCCCCCCATCAGACTTGGGGGAAGGAGAGCATGCCTGACGACCGCAGGAGTCTGACCAAGTGGGCCAATGTGGACCACAGCAGGCTATCACATCTGTTGTGGACCGCCATGACCCAGCCCAGATTGGGTCGCCATGGCGGATGTCATAGCTGTCTATCATGGGGTGCTGGGTGCAAGGGCGGCAACACATTCATGCATCTCCCCTCCCCCCAGAATGTTTGTTTGGTGGCCCAATACGGTCTGGACCATGTCTGTGGTGCTTTTCCTTCCCCATGGCAGGTCGGCATCATTTCTGTTAACGCCCATTGACTTTCATGATTCTTCTCAGATTCTTAGATCCCACATGATGGTCGTTAAAAATGTTGGCCTAACCCTTCATTCATATAGATGTGAATGCCTAAGGTTAGCCACAAAAATCCACATTTACAGTCTTAGATTAAAATTATTGTCAAAGGTGCATCTATCGAGACCAATCCAAGGTCTGGATGCATGCATCACGCATGCAGTGCACATGCATTGTGCGCTCACAGTGCACTCATGTGGGCCATTCCAGCATATTCCACCAAGCGCATGTAGGATATGCATGCAAAGTACACACATGTGCACCAAATAGCGTGCACACTGAGTGCATGGTACGCATGCACTGTGCACAGTGTGCACATGATGTGTGCACATGGTACACATGCCTACACTTGGTGCGTGAACATAACTTGAATTAGGCCCATGGTGTGTACACTGAGCATACACTGGAGAGAGGCGGGGGGGGGGAAGAGAGACAGTAACGCACAATTCACCTGCCCATCAATTTGGTGGCTGCTAGGTTTTTGCCCACTTCTGGCTCGCGGTGGGTATGCGGGTGCTGGGAGTTGCATTGGCTGGAAAAGGCCGGTGATGCAGAATGGGCTACTACGCCCCACTTTGGCTAATGTGAGGCTATGGGGCCGCTCATGCAGCCCTGCCACGAGGTCTGAGTATTGGTCTCACCCCAGCCACCAAACAGCTGATCAGATGGGAAGGAGGCTCCTCTGCTCCCCCAAATCAGCTGTTTTGTTGCTGGGGTGAGTGTGCCCCTCCAAGCCCATCCCCGGCTGTTTGGCTGCCAGGGTGTGCACACTCCTCCAACCTTCTGATCAGCTGTTTTGCAGCAGATCTTCCTGCGAGTCCGATCCTGCTGCTCAGCAGGTGCCTGGAAGTCCTTCCCCTTGTGGATCTGGCTCCTCAGTCGACCTGTGGCATGGAGGGACTTGTGACAGCATCCACCCCACGCTCATTTCCTGGGGTGTGTGTGTCGCTTTTTGTTTGGACTGCCCTCCCCACGTCCCAAAACATAGCGGCTGTGGTGGTCCTCCCTGGGGTGGGCCAGTGATCCAGCTTGCCCGTGTCTCATTTGTTCTCACCAATTGTGCAAACACACCATGTGCACATGGCATGTGCACCCAACGTGTGGATCTTGGCTTGACCCTATTGACTCCAACGGGAATTGTAAACCCTCAATACTTACAAAGACCTTGTGGCATATAGATGCCTAAATAACTGTTGGGTGTTTAACCAAGGTTCCAACATTTGAAAATATTGGTTTTAAACGATGTAGGATTTGTTCTACCTACCACTCTGGTATGTCTGCAAACAACAACACTGTACAGAAGCTCAGGGTCACAAATGAATAATCTCCCATTTGGAATGCAAAAGGAGGTTGGCAGATAGCACATAAACATTAGAGTTTCCATCTGTAATAACTGTGAGAGTTCTCCCCAACCCTGGTGTGTGCACACCTTCAGCACGTCTTGTGTATCGTTTGGCAGCTCTGGGTGTGTTATGTTTAATTTAGATAATAAGACTCTTGAGAAAATAAGATGTCATTCTTATTTGTTAATAAACATCCTGGCACATCTATAGTACTATTACTATATCATCATCAATCATCACCATCATCATCATCTTTTAGAACATACCAGGAAAAGCCAGGAAGTTTTACTTTTCATTCAGAAGACAGCACATCCAACAACATGGAATTTTCGAACTGTAATGACTCAGAGGAAAGAGCACCATCCATGGAATAAATATCATGACTTACAAAGATTACTCATGGAAGTTTTACAAAGAAGCAGAAAACTAATTCAGTCCTGCTTCATTTGTAAGACCTGTCAGGATTACAGCACGAGTTAGCTTGACTAGAGGACGCTTAAAAAAATAACAAACAGAAAAATGAATATTAATATTTCAATTAAATCTCTAAAAGATGGTTTTATACTATCCAAAGCAAAGACTGTTAGTGCTAGTGGTGATTATAATTCTTTTAAGGTCTGGAAACACAGTGGAAGAGACGGAGTCAGTATGAATGTAAAGAATAAGAATATATATTTGGCATTAACAACTTAATCTGCTAATTCCAGTTCATCATGTTCAATGACTGAAGTGCAGTGAATGAAACACAATCAAGTATCATGGTAAAGAACATCGAACAGTATGGGATGTTAGCAGGGTTTGCTTCCGTTATTTATTTCAACACCACATATTTTACCTCACCCAAAGTGACATGGGTCACATGTCTTCTCAGCCAAAACCCCTGTTCACGCCATGGTCATCTCTCGTCTTGACTACTGCAACCTCCTCCTTGCTGGCCTCCCCCGCTCTCAGCTGTACCCCCTTATTTCCATCCAAAACTCCGCTGCTAGGATAATCCACTCGGCCCGTCGCTTCGACCACGTGCAGCCTCTCCTCTCCTTACTTCACTGGCTCCCCCTTCCCGCACGCATCCTTCACAAACTCCTGGTATTCACTTACAAATCCTTTCACAACCTGGCTCCTACTTACCTCTCAGCCCTAGTTTCCTTACACACTCCTGCATGCACTCTCTGCTCCTCCTCTGCCCCCTTCCTCACTCTCCCTCGTCTCCCCTGCTCCCCTAACCGCCTTCGCTCCTTCGCCCTTGCTGCCCTCCATCCCTGGAACTCCCTCCCTGCCCACATCTGCCTTGCCCCCTCCCTCCACACCTTCAAATTCCTCCTCAAAACCCACCTCTTCCTCACCGCCTTTCCCAATGCCTGTTAGAACTTTCCTCTCAATACTTACTGTCTGCCCTCCCCACAGACTCCTGCCTAACTGCAACCAAGCCAAGCACGTGCACCTGAGACTTCGCACCCCCTCCGTGTCTATTAGATTGTAAGCCGTAGGCAGGGACCGCGTCTATCTCATTGTTCTGTAAAGCGCCAGGTACACAGCTGGCGCTATACAAATGCTTATAATAATAATAATGCAGAGCTGATTTAAAATTTGCTAGTTAGCTAAAATAACTGAAATATTTTAAGAAAAGGAGGAATGTGTTCAAAAACATGAAGGAGAGGGAAGGAGCTTGCTGATTAATTCAAGTCTAGCCTTGCACAGATACAAACTGATACATTTACCCTGCAAGGCTAGTCTCCACCAAACACCAAGGGAAACACTAGGCTGGAACTTTCCAAACTATGGGTTGTGACCCCAACTGGATTCATGCCACCTGTAGATGAAATCCTGATTCCAAACAATGTTTGATATACCCTGTATGACTGCTGTATCTAGAGTCATACAGGATTAGAGTTAAGTCTCTCCCTAGATTTTTAAGCTCTGTGGGACAGACACCTGTCTCTAGGGACGGGTGTCCAGGGGGAATTACAGATCTGTATTACGGTTCAGAACTGTAATTCTGGATTTAATTAAGGATCCATATTGCAGATGTGTATTTAAATCCATTAAAAATAAAAAACAGTAAAAAAAAAATTAAAATTAGAAACTCATTGTGCATGCGCAAAATGGCCACCAGACCATTCTGCACATTTATGGTCTTTTCAGAAATGACAGGAGCAGCATTACCGCTATTTTGGAAAAGGGCAACTGATCTGCACATGCATGAAATGGCCACTGTGCATGTGCAGACAGGTTGCCCTTTTCCAAAATGGTGGCGATGCTGCCACTGTCATTTTGGAAAAGGCTGCACGTGCACAGATTTTTCTAAATTTTTATTTATTTATTCATATTTTAAAACTGCCCTACCTGCAGAAGCTCAGGGTGGCTTACAATGGTCCAGCGGCCATTTTGCGCATGCACATTTTTAAACATTTAAACCGAATTGCAACTGAGGTGTTGTGGTTTGCTATGGATTAATCATAGCTTCCCATTACAAGCAATTACAGATTTAATCCAAATCCAAATGTCCACCCCTATTTATTAATCATGACTGTTCAGTGTCAGGCACATTGGGTGAAAACAGACATGACGCTAACCACCCTTTAACCACCCTTGGTGGTTATTTATGCATGTTGCAGGGCTGTATTGGTGCCCTATGCAGCCCTGAAACATGCATAAATGACCACCAAGTGTGGTTAAAAGGTGGTTAGCGTCATGTCTGTTTTCACCCGTAGGGTATTTTCAGACGATACGCGGGCCGTTGGCCCCGTACCGGCACCAACGGCTTCGTTCCCCGCCGGGGTCACCCCGTAACGGCACAACAGGCGTGCCAGGGGGATCCCGGCGGGGAAAGTGGGAGGGGCCGTGCGGCGCAACGTGCGGCCGCGTGGCCCCGCCCCCTCCACGCACCCCGCCGCCTGCCCTCCGAGGAGACGGGCGGGCAGCGGGGCCAATGCGGCTGCCGCGTCCGGCCGATCGTGCCACGGCCCGGGATCCCGCCGGGGATCCCGGGCCGTGGCACGCGGCCAGACGTTACTTTTCCTTGGCCACAGCCCGGGGTCCGTTTGACCACGCTTCCCGGGACCTTCCCCCAGCTAGCCCGGGAAGCGTGGTTCAAACGAACCCCATGTGGGGATTGACCGTGGCCAACATCTGGCGCGCCGCGAACAGACGTACGGGACACGGTGACCACAGGTGGGTATTCACCGTGGTTCACCGTGTTCACGTAACGTCTGAAATCACCCATTGTTGCCACTATAGAGATAATTATTCATAATCATTGATACTTGGCTTTGCAGCAACCCATGTAAACAGGTTCTAGGGATTGCAGTTGATCACAAACTGAACATGAGTCAGCAATGAGATATGGCTGCAAAAAAAGTTAATGCAGTGTTAGACTACATTAACAGAAGCATTGTCTCCAAGTCAGTGGAAGCAATAATTCCTCTTCGTTTGAACTGGTCAGACCTCACCTAGAATACTGTGTTCTGTTTGGGGCACCTCCTTTTAAGAAGGACATTAACAAACTGGAACAGATTCAAAGCTGGGTGACAAAGGCCATTTTAAAACGGACACGGCTGGGGAACATGTCCATCTGCGCTGCATGGAGTGCCCACACAAATCCAGTGAGGGGGGGAATCAAATGGGCGAGGATGGGTGTGCAACCCTACCCACACACTGTCCACTCATGCCCCCGCACAGAGTATCCCAGATTTCCCCCCAATTCTCCGTGTGTGGGCATAAGACGGCAGTGTGTGGGTCACTGGAGCATGTACCCACTCTGCCTTCAGATGGGCGCTCAGGTGGGTGGGGGATGGGGGTACCTGCGTGAATGCGTCCTGTTTAAAAACAGCCACAGATGATAAAGGGTCTGGAAAGCAAGTCTTATCAGGAAAGCTTGAAGGAACTGGGAATGTTTAGTATAGCAAAAAAAAGATTAAGGGGAGATAGGACAGCAGTCTTCAAATATTTAAAGGGCTGCCACCAAGGAATGGCAAGGAACTGTTCTTCATTGGTACAAAGGGCAGGATTAGAAACAATGGGCTCAAATTACAGGAGAGTAGATTTTCGTTAGATATCAGGAAAAACCTCCTAACAGTAAGAGTTGTTCAGCAATGGAGCAACTTGTCTAGGGAGGTCATAGGCTCTCCATCACTGGAACTTTTTTTAAAAAAAAGACTGGGCAGCCCTCTGTTGGGGATGTTGTTGTTGTAGTCATCCTGCATCCGAGCAGTGTGTTGGACTAGATCACTCTCAAGATCCCTTCGAACTCTGACATTCTGTGACCTGGGGAAAACCTCTAACAAACACTTGCCTCCTTGAAGCTGTGAATTAAAGGCCCTTTTCAGAACCCATCAAACACCACAGAGTTAAAAAATATCCCCGCCCCCCCCCTTTTTTGGTTGAAATTCCAAATTTGAACATATGCTAATAATTGCCCTACACACTTGGTGTGGCGAGAGTCTGGCGGCATCCCCCCCTTTTCAGGGAAGAAGAGGCGAGGACAGGTGAGTGGTCACCTCCTCACGGCGTTGGCGGCAAGGGGAGGGCCCAGGCAGTTACCCGGAAACAGGATAGGGCCCCTGGGACTCTCGCAAGAGCAAGATTCTCCATTTTAGTAACGCCATTTTAGTTCCCTACTCACCCGCCTCATTTCAGTTGCGACGGGGAGCAGGAAAGATGCGCACCCACCCACCCACCCCTTTTTGGCAACACTCCAAGGAAACACTGGTCACCAATTAGGACTGGAAAGGAATTTTCCCTGAACCTAATTGGCAAATTAAAGGTAAGGAGTTTTTCGTCTTTCCTGGAGTGTCCCTGCTAATTCGGCCTACGGGCGGTGAGGCAATTAGCCGGTGGTAGGCTTGTAATTGTCACACTCTTTGGCGGTTGGATGAGTTAGGGGTAATTGTTACAAAAGGTTAAAAATATAGCATAGGATGAACTGAAACATCTCCTTAAGAGATGGGCAAGGTCATGCATAGCTGCACAGTGCGGCCCACTGTATGGCCAACCCAAGGGCGAGAGGCGAACGGCCGGACCCACTGGGTGGACAATGTGCCAAACAGTGGGTAACGGTGTACTCACCCTTGTTTTAACCCCCAAAAGGGGTGTAGGTACGAACAACCTGCTCCGGTCCGGGGAAACACGGAGATTGCGGCAGGGCATAAATTATTGTTGGGAAGTTAGGTCACAGGAGGATTCTACTCGGGCTTAACTCTAGAATGTCTGGAGCCGTTAGACAGATGACCAGGGCAATCGCATGTTGGGAATTGGAACCTCCTGTTGTTGGAAAACAGTTGAATAGAGGTAGGACCCCAGTTCAAAAGGGGGAAGCGGGAGGGCTACCCCTTCCCCTTTTTTGGTATTATAATTAATCAATAAAGAGTGTGGCCATTCTATCCCACAAGCTGTGTCCTCATCTTCTTCTGGGGGTGCGTCGACAAATAAAAATATTTTCAGATGTTGGAGACATTATTTTTCATTTCTACTACTGAACACTAATAATATTTTATGTTTTTAAAATCAGGTTTATATTACTTTTTGTCATATGCAGAACTGGGGTAGGGGTTATACGAGTTTAGCTAACCCAAGTGACAAAGCCTACAAATAAGGAACCCCCTTTTGCTAGGCATATACTACTGCTTCCTTAGGATGCAAGTGGGCATTTGTAGCAGGAAGGCATGGGTCATTCCTTTTTAGTGCAGAATAGGACAGTACTGTTCTGGTAAGCTCTCTCATATTTGAGAGCTTCCTTCCATTCAAAGAAAGATGCAGGTGTCTTGATAAAGAACAAAGAAGTCAGCAGTGCTGACTTCTGGCAAGAACTGGTGTTCTTTGCTTGCGTTTTAAATAATTCAAAATATATTGAGAGTACTTCATGAGTTATGCTGTGCTCCTTACAATAAAGCATCCCAGTGCCCATCTACTGCATTATTGGATGTCTTTCTTTTCTAAAACTGTATTTGGGTACTTCTCAAATATTACCATTTATTTTTTTTAAAATACAAACAAACAAACAACAAACACACGCGTGCGCGCATACACACGCACGCACACACACACACACATGAAGATCTCAGTCAGGAAGTGGGGTTGAGAAAAAGTAGAGTTTGTCTCTCAGAACAGGAAAAAGCTGAAAACCACAAGTATACCAAATATGCGATAAGCTACCAGTTATGCTACCAGAACACCTGGGTATATCTGAAACAGATTTTTCTGAGTTTTGGTTCAAGGAATGGTCAGTTGATATAATCATTGTTTTGAATTCAATATCCAGAAAGCAGTTCCCCCCCCCTACTAAACAAGCTAATCTATTGGTTAATGTATCTATTGGTAATTGGCATATTGGAAGTTTTCACTTTATACCATATTGGGTTAAAGGAAAAAAATGCCCCCAAGTAGCCACAATAGCCACGCAGACAGATAAAAGGGGTATTCCCATCCTCAAAACACTCAATTGGTACAAGTTCCATTAATTTCAGTCAGCCTGGTGCCAGCAAAGCACTCTGAGAAATGGACTGTCAGATGTCAAGTATTTAGTTTTTGATTTGCCTAATACAAGTTTGAGTTTTGTTACCTTATTTCTGACAAAATAAAATAATGGTATTTTATTTTCTCCCAGATTCTGAAATTCAACCCATCATCAGGCTATACATGTTGAGGGTACTTTTAGAAGGAAAAAACATTTTTCTCTGAAGACCAACAAACTGCATCAGTTATAGTAGCAGAATAGTATCCTTTCACAGGACATAAGCATGTGTCTTAAAAAGCTAACGTGGTTAAAGAATAATCTTCCAAGAAACAAGCGTTCCACAAACAGAACTACAGACTGTAAACTTACATTCTCTCTGAGCATGTATCAGTACTTGCCTTTTTCATAAGCAGCTTCTGGCAAAATGAATATTATTCTCATTTTTAATGAAAGTCCAAGTAAGGGACACCTGGATTTATCTATTGTTTTAAGCAATTTCTAAGCAATGACAGATGGCATTGCCTTGCCAAAATAACGCAGTAAAAGAGATTAGAGATATAATCATGTTATCTTACAGAAAGATAGGCAGAGAAGATAGATTATGGGGTATTTCTTAGCCTGAGCAAATCACCAGGTTTAATGTTTTTGAGAAGAAGTGAACCTCCCAAAGTTTTATTTGAACACACTATTTTCAAACTAGAACCGTGTCAGCTTCTCAGACTCTCTGAAGCAAAGGAGAAAATTATTATGGGTTGAATGACATTTGTGGTTCTTGCCTGAATGCCCATTTCTAGCAAATATTGACAAGAAGAAAGGCAGACTGAGAACACTTTATTCATGCTCAACAATACTGGAAGAAGAGCAGATTCAAGAGGGCAAAAGAAAAGGCAATGTTTTTCTACTCCACACGCAGTTAGCTTGCAGAAGTCACTCATTACATCCTGGGAAAACTTTGGTAGCATATCACTAGAACAGATTTTATTATCTGGCCCCAGTCACAAATCATTTTACCTTCCTGTTTTCACTCTGGTGCATCCGACCAGGACAGTATATTTTATTCCAAAATGTCATTTTCATCAGACACAAAGCATGTAGAACTGCAGTCTTTGCAGCAAGTTTCTCTCTAAAATACACTCTGAAGTCACAGTGAGGAAATGGCACAATGCTATTTCACCCTCTACAACTTGACAAAGGCCTTTTTAAAACAAGATGCACCCACTCATGCCCACATAGTTGACATGGGTGGGTGCATCCTGTTTGTAAGTGGCAGTGGGTGGGTGTGCATGCATGCTCTCGCAAAACACATACCTCCACTCATCCTCATCCACCGCCCCCACATGCAGCAACCAGCAAAAATGCCAGTTGCTCTATGTGGGGGCATGGGTGGGGATGGGTGTGCGCCTGTCTGCCCCTGCCTCTGTGCCACCCCCACAGTGGTATGACTACGGATCTATTTTAAAAAGGCCAAAGCCATGCAATTCAGCTTGTGAAAACTCTATGTACTATAAACACATGATCCAACATACATGTCCATCAAGCTACATTCTACTACTGTTGTGGGCCACGTAGCAATGGTGTAACTAAGGTCTCAGGAGAGCACAGAGGAAGTAGTTTTGTTTTTTTATAATCAAGCGGGGCACCACTGGTGGGGAGAGCAGAGGAGTGAATGGGCATTGGCTTTCAGGGCTGGCCATAAATTTGGCAGGGCCCTAGGTGGGGCCACGGCCAGGAGCTGTTGTCGCCAATGCAGGGGTGGATGGACCGGGCTGCTGGTGTGCATGGGACAAGAGGCAGGCCCCACAGGTAGGGTCTGTGCCTGGAGTGGCAGTAGCTCTGCTGCTACTCCAAAGGTGTTTCTGGGGCTCCACAGCCTCTGTCAGAAGCTTCCAGGGCATGGTCAAGCCCTGTTCTTTGCCTAAGCTCAGCTCTGCTGTCCTTGAGTGGGGGGCACAGGCTCCTCAGACCCACTTTTGTTATTTCCCTGCCTCACAGAAAATATTTGTTTATTTATTTATTTATTTATTACACTTAATACCCTGCCCCTCTCGCCACAGGGTGGCTTGCAACAACATCAACAAAAATATAAAATCCATAAAAATCCATAATAAAAAAATCATACAATAAAAGAAGTCTGGAAAAAAATAAAATACAAAACCCTCTACCCCCCCTAAAAAAAATCCTTCCCCTCTCCCTCACCAAAAGCCTGACTGAACAGCCAGGTCTTACAACCCCAGCGGAAGTAGGCTAAGGAAGATGACACTCGGATCCCCATCGGGAGGGTATTCCATAGCTTAGGGGAGACCACCGAAAAAGCTTGATCGTTGGTGGCCACCCAACGTGTCTTGGGTACCTCAAAAACCAAAACCATCCCCAACCCCCCCGGACGACCGTAGGGGTCGATCCAAGACCTGAGGAGTGAGGCAGTCTTGTAGATAAGTGGGGCTCAGGCCATATAAGGCTTTATAGGTCAATACCAGCACCTTAAATCTGGTCCGGTAGACTATAGACAGCCAGTGCAGCACCTAGAGCACTGGTGTAATGTGCTCACGTCGTCCCACTCCCCTAAGCAAGTGGGCCATCACATTCTGCACCAGCTGCAGTCTCCGGACCATCATCCTGTGCAGCCCCATGTAGAGCACGGTGAAATAATCTAGCCTAAAGGTAATGAAGGCATGGATGAGGGTGGCAAGGTCAGAACTTGAGACATAAGGCCACAGCCGATGTAAATGCTGGAAAGCACTCCTCACCACAACTGCCACCTGGAGATCCAGGCAAAGCTGTGGATCAAGGAGCACATCCAGGTTACAGATCTGGGAAACCAATTCACCCAAACCCCTACCCACCAACATCACCTCCATCTTTTCGGGATTCAACTTCAGATGGCTTACCCTCATCCAGTCCCCCACAGCTGCCAGACACCAGGTAATTACCAAGACCGTGGGGCCTGGGTCTGATGAAAATGAGAGGTAGAGTTGGGTGTCATCAGCATATTGATGACATTGCACTCCCTCAAATCCTTTCACGACCTCCCCCAGGGGCTGCATATATGTGCTAAAAAGGAGGAGGGAATAAGATGAACTCTGCAGGACTCCACACACGAGGTCTCGGGGAGGAAGATGTACAATCCCCCAGGACCATCCCATGAGTTCTCCTGGCCAGATAGAAACGGAACCAATATAAACGGTTTTTCCCACCCTGGCACGATCCCGCAGGCGACTCACCAACACCTCGTGCTCAACCATATCAAAGGCAGCACAAAGATCTAATAGGATCAACAGGGTCTGCTGACACTGGTCCATAGCTCGACAAAGGTCATCGACCAAGGTCACAAGCGCAATCTCAGTGCCATACCCCAAATGAAAGCCAGACTGTGAGGGTCCAGAAACCTGATACTGCCCAGATGCACCTGAAGCTGTCGAGTCACCTTCCACTCAATAATCTTCCCTAAAAAGGGACGTTTAGAGCCTGGGTGATAACTGGCTAGGAAGTCAGCGTCCAACTATGGCTTCTTCAGAAGGGGTCAGACCACCACCTCCTTTAAACACTCCAGCACCCTGCCCTCCCTAATGGAGGTATTGACAAACCCAGTCAGCAATGGCCACAGCATCTCCTGGCTGGCTTTCACTAGGGATGTGCAAACGCAGTTCGGATGTTTGGAGTTTGGGCTGAACTCGGTCTCTTCAGACGTCCGAACTGGATGTCCGAACCGAACTCGAAAACAGCCAAACAGTTTGGGTGAGTTCGGATGAGTTTGGGGGCGGGGAAAACTTGACTTTGGGCAGGGAAAAACATGACTGGAAGGGGGAGGCAGCTGAGGAGCAGACTTCCTGGCACCAGGGGTGGAGACCAGGGGTTGTTTCAGGGCCAAATGATACCCAAAAAAATCTTTGAATTCGGTATCGGTAGTGCTATTTTGGACTTTTTGGCCACGTTCAGCCAAACCGAACTCCGCCGAACCGAACCTGAACTCAGGTTTCGAAACAAAAGACCAAACGTCCGAACATTCAAACCGCATTCTGTTCGCACATCCCTAGCTTTCACCAGGACGGATGTTAAAGGAAGAGAAAGCCTCATTTTAATGGCATTAATTTGTGGGCTAATTACTTATTTAGATGCACACATGTAACTCCTTTGCTTTCCAATCAAGCCACATATATTAATTCAAGGGCAAACAGTTCCACCATAGGATACTTTTCCAATGGGAAGGCATTCTTTACGTAGATATAATAGAGGGGAGGGAGGGAGGATGATCTCCCTGACTCTGAAGCTCAGGCAGCTGTCACCTTCACATTTTCAGAATAGACCGATAGCTAGATTAAAATAACCCTAGTAGCCACCAGACTGTAATGTATTGGCTGAGAGTGTCCTCCCCTCTCTCCCCCGCCCCCACCAGAGCCACACATGCTCGTGTAGCCTTGTCAAATGTTCTCAAAATGGTGGGAAGAAGAGATTACAAGTATGAATATCACTTATATTAAATGTGGTCCCTATTTCAATGCACCTCACCCCTCTTTTCTTTTTATTTAATTTTACAAAGGTCATACAGCCCTACTCTACACAGTAATAAAGTATGAGCTGATACTGTTTTTCCAAGTATGCTTACAGAAGATCACAATATGATTGCATGTGTGCGTGCACCTAAGCAGAGGCAGGCAGGGGGAGAATTGATGGTGGCTGTTGGGGGTCAGAAAGCAAGGCTTGCGGAGGCCAGGGATGTGTGGTGTCCCTCCTTCCTTGAAACTAATGATAACCCCATGATTGTTTATAAATGGTGAATGTCATGGGTTGATCTGGATTGGGTAGGCAGATCCACATGGAGTCCCTCCCACTGTCTTCATTCACTCAGCATAAGGATTATAGTTGTAACTGCAGGATTGGGAATTTTTTTAGTCTGTAATACAGTTTCACTGTGTGTAGTTCAGAATAAGAAAATGTACAGCTTACAGCTGAAGAAAAACTACATCCTTAGTTCACCTTCCATTTCACCTTTTCTCATTAAGACGAACAGGCTCTTCACTTTCCATTTCTTCCCTTTGTTGAATTTATGAGTACATATTTATATTCATAAAGGTTATATGAAAGTCAACAACAGAAATGCAAGTCTTTACGAATTTATGTGAAGGCCTAATCTAAAAGTACCTTCAAAGGAAATGTCCCAGGACAGCCAAATCAAGGATGTAGGCCAAACCCAACTACATTCCATTTGAACCAGTTCCTATTACAGAACTGGGTGTGAGTGTTATACTATGCACCTTATTTTACCGCATTTCTACTTCCTTAAATTGATTAGTCATGAAAGCAGGTAGAATTGTGACTCATCACTGTACTTGATGAGCTCAGTCCTGCCCTGAGAGACCTATGGCTCTGAAATATGCATGGATTCCCAGGTTAGTTGAGCTACCAGAAAAGCAACAGCAGATACAAAGCCAGCCTTACATGTGGAGAACTGCTGGCCTAGTATACACAGCAAAGTTGTGAATACAGGTGGGTGAGCCAAGCACTGGGCTCTTGGATCAAAAAAGCAGCAGAGAGGGAGCAGTATGATTACACTCTAACCCTGCTATATCCTCAACATACCTGGGGGAAGAAGCCCAACATTATTTTGGATTGCCTCTATGCAGATGCATTAGTCTCAGCAACAATGGAATGACTGGCACCAAACAACAAAAGTTAGCAAAGGTAGCTTCACAAACACCTACTCTGTCATTGCCTTTGCCTACCCCAGAGTCTCCTCCTGCTACCTAAACCATCTTCATTTTTTCACCCCTTCTCCCACGTGGCCTCTATGCTTGGAAATCCCTCCTTGAACACATAATCTCTGCTTCCTCCGTCCCAGCCTTCAAATCCCTCCTAAAAAGATACCTCTTCCATCAGGCTTTCCCTAGTTCTTTGCCCCCATAAATTGCTCATTAATGCTCTGTCTGTATCAGCATCTCTCTGTTCCCCTCTCCATTGTCTCCCCTCCCTTGTCCATTGTAAGCCACACTGGGTAGGGACCTGTCTCTAATTAAGGATTGTCCAGTGCCAGGTATATTGCTGGCACTATATAAATAATTAAAAACTTAAGATCGTGCTTAATTTTAAGCATGTGCTTAAGAACCTTAAAGTAAATAAGTCTTCATGTTCTTAAGTGCTTTGCTGAATAGGAATGGACTCCTGGATGTACATCTGGGGGCATATCGAAAGCACTAAATTCACTTCTTGATTCAGCACAAGTGCTAGATAGAGGTGTGCACCAGGGCCCCATGTCATTTTCGTTTTAATTTTTCATTTTTGTTATTTAAATGAGACATTTTCATAAATACCAAATTGTCATTTTCGTTTTTGCTTTCATTTTCGTTTTCCTTTGGTTTCAATGGAAAACACATCTTTGGCTGTAACGTTTATGATTTTCACTATATTTGGCTGAAACCTGGAGTGATTATACCTCAAATGGCAGGCATTATGTGTACCAAATTCCAAAAGGATTTGATAAAGGAATCCAATTTTGGAAGCAGTTGAATTATTTTATTTTGCAAAAATCTTCATAAACATTCTTAGGTGTAACTTCTTTGCCTCACATTTAATGTAGATGAAAGTTGGCATGTTTATACCCCTTCCCATATTTAGTATCTCTGCCAACTTTCAGATGGATTGGATAAAGGGTCCTGGTGGTAAAAGCAATTAACCTATAAATGTATGTCTGACACTAACATCTTTATAGTCCAAGCAGTGTACATTTGGCAGGGATCTACATCACACTCTCATGATCATCTCTGCCAGATATCAGAAAGATGTTATAAAGGTTCCCAATTTTATATGCCTGCACAGCATATGCAGAGAAGGAGCCTATGCCAGGAATTATCTTATGTGTCACCGTGGTATAAGATTGGTTTGTGATGCTAACTGGGCAACCGAATTTCCTCATTCTGTGCTGTGACCATCCCAATCTCTCTCCACCAGTTGTTACTGGGAAGTCAGAATCATCTGTTTAGGAAAGAGCCAATAGAGATTCTCTTATGTCCTCTGTCACAGTGCTGCAGGATGCGATTGTGATGATAATTGGCCAGCCTGTATGTGTAAATTATGTCTCCTGATTTCTGGGATGCTAGTATCCCCAAGGTCCTAGTTATGTCCCTTCTATACCCGCCTGAGGGTCGCCCCTATGCCCATCTCGAAACCACTACTGATTGGTCCTGTAAAGCTAGAATCATGCAGTAATTGGCCAGTGAATGTGTATGTCAGTCTTTTTGGTTGCTCCACATCCTCCCTCCTACAGTCTTTCTCCCCCTGCCTTGCCAGGTGCCTGCCTCTGACTGGCACTGCATGTGCTGCTATTTATCTGAATAATGGTCTTCAAGGGGACAACTTAAATTGCTTATAAATTTGGGTCCCTTTATCAAATTATCCTGTAGTTTGGCAGATATGACAAGGAAGGTATGTGCTACATTCTTGCCAAATATATTGTAAACAGGATGGTATATAAAAATGTTACTGCTGGAAATTATTTTCAAGTTAATGTCTTATACCATCAGGACCCTTCATCTAATATTTCTGAAAATTGGCATGTGTTCCACTTGTGGAGTGACATAATATTCACAGGTTTCATGTAAATTGGATGGAAGATAAAGAAGTTGTAGCCCTGAATGTGTATGGAGCTTTTCTTAAAATCACAACGTTCAATTGCTTCTATAATCGATAGTGCCCTCCATTGGGGGCACAACTTCCCCATTTTTCATCAAAATTGAATAAGGAATAAAAAAGGTATAGCCGGACATACATTTTTCAGTTTTTTCCCTTTATTTCAAAAACAAAATTTCGTTTTCATTTCTATTTTCGTTATTATTTGTCGTTTTCGTTATTGCAATAACGATAATGAAAATGACAATTTTCATTATCGTTATTGTAATAATGAAAACGACATGCACACCCCTAGCTAGAACTAAAAATTATTCTAAAGATGAATTGGAAATCCCTCTACAATACGTACTCCTCTTCACATACTACTACTGCTGCTCAGGAAGAAATAGACAATTCTTGCAAATGATTAAAAGGATAACAGAATGATTCTCCAAGTGCTGTGCTGGCACAAGCCCAGTAGAACTGAATGGGGCTTGCATCAGTGGAGCAGCTGGAGGATCAGATCCTATGACCAGCCTCCTTTTTTAAGGTCAAAAATACAACAAATTTTGACCCCATGTTTTTTAAAACTTTGCATTAGAATATGTCAAATGACCAAAAGATTATTTCATATTAAGCTTCATTTTATATTTTTTTCACATAATAATGAAGTAACTTATTGCTGAAGATACAGAAAGTACTAAAAATGATGGATATAGAAAGATCTTGCTGAACTTAATGTAGCATGAAATTATTCAATGGATTGGATTAAATGCTTTGCTGTAAAAGATACACACGATAAACGCATGTTTCACTGCTCTTTGTTTAATACTTGAGACAATTTTAAAAACACTAAGAATTAAAACCAGGTATTTTCTTTTTAGGAAATTCCTTAGAAGGAGAAATGTTTAACTATTCTGAAAGCAATGCTGGCATTCTATGAACTAAATTGTTTTGCTGTAATTCTCTGAAATAATCCATTTCAAAATAAGTAAAAATTTATATTTCCAGTCTTACTGACTCTCCCATTTTTCCAAGTTCTATTTTTTAAGTCAGTAGCCCTTCATGACCTTGAATCATTCAGGGTTACAGTTAGTCTACAAATGATTCTCAAGAACAAATTTACAAATTAATCCTAAACTAGCAAAATGACTGCTGAATAATTTGAGTGACCCTCACAAATATTTACATAGTCTTTTGCTTAATTCCTTTCAGTGGAATACAACTCCTGGGATAAAAACAGGAGGCAAAAGGCAAGTCCTTTGACAGTGTCTGTAAATGTATTTTTCCGGACAAAAGGAATTATTATTATTATTATTATTATTAACAATTAGTGCATGAGTGCAGAATAGATTATAATATAGTACATTAACTCTTTACTGCTGGTGAAATGGGAATTTCTTGCTGCTTTGGTTTTCTTTTTAATGCCAATGAGAACAACAGGCCTGGAAAATGAAGAGGCACAGTATGGATAACTACTGAATAAGCTTTTCCATAAAACTCAACCAAATGCATCAGCACTGAAAAAGTGAGACCATATAGTAAGGAAGATAGTCTAATCTCTGTGCCCAGTCAGGACCAGATTCTGTCTGGTCCCTAAATGAGAGATGCTGTGAGAGGGAAGGCTCAAGAAGCCATCTTCTTTAAATCTTTCTAATCACTTATCCCAGGAAATAATGAATTTAAGTACCTATGTTCACAAGAGTGAAGAAACTATGGGTGGTTTCTGACGTTACGTTGGGGGCATTCACCCCGGCTGAACCACAGTCAAACGCGGCCCGCCAGATTGGCTCTCCGGCAGATGTGCACCACAGTCAAAAGCAGGCCGCGTTTGCATTCACCACACTTCTGGAACCCCCCGACGCGAGGAGGTCAAGAAGTGTGGTGAATGGCCACCACGGTCGTGGTGAATGGAAAGTAATGTCTGATTACTTACTGTTCACCGCGGTCAATGGCATTCACCCCCGCCCATCAGGAGGGGAATGCAGGGGGCAGGGCCGTGCGGCAGCACACTGCGCCATGCGGCCCCTCCCCCTCCGGGGTGTGTGTGCCCCTTTAGACGTTACGGCCGGGCGCTTTCACCACGGGCCATGGGGTGGTTCGGACCATGGCCGGGGGCGAAGGGGGGAACGTCTGTTGGCCCCCCCTTCACCCCCGGTCGTGGTCCGAACCAACCCCATGGCCCATGGTGAAAGCGCCCGGCCGTAACATCTGAAATCACCCTATGTTATGATCCTTACATGATTCATGGCACTAAAATGGTGCATGAAAGGAGGGGGAGGCAGAGGTCAGTTTCCCACTCTGGACTAGCCTGTGTGAAAATAAATGTCATGCCATGATGGAACAGCTACATGCCATGTGGCAGTTGTGTTCAATTGTACAGGGTCAGAGAGCTAGCAAATAGCACTTCCTTTGTGGAGACTAATGCTTCTTGGTCTCTGAAACCACAATACTGCGTATCTCTCAGTAGTCTGTATTTTGGAGGAACAACCCTTTGGGTGATGAATCGCACCAGCCCTCTTTCAGGTGGTCAAAGACCGTCTTTCAACACACATACACCATGGAGTATTCAAGCCTTTGGTATCCCTTCCCTAGCTGCTTCTCGGGAAAATCATTTGAGAGGACAATGGAGAGATAGCGGGATG
Source organism: Sphenodon punctatus (assembly GCA_003113815.1). Classification (NCBI taxonomy): domain Eukaryota; kingdom Metazoa; phylum Chordata; class Lepidosauria; order Sphenodontia; family Sphenodontidae; genus Sphenodon; species Sphenodon punctatus. Next base: position 1,938,840 of record QEPC01005332.1, read on the forward strand.
TCAAGACACTAATTGGAATGATAAGCAGGAGAGTTTCTGTCCTTCTTTATGCACTGTGAATGCTGGGAGGTGGGTGCATGTATCCAAGGGGTGGAGATTATTTGTGGAAGGCAGAGCTTATTGCTTGAAGGGAGTGTGGTTTGTCCGACTTTGGCCACTCAGAATGTTGGCAGGTATGCTACAGAACCACAACTGGTTCTAAACTGTTTAGGCCTGAAGCGAGAGCAGGTGTTCTCGTTCCATCAGGAAATATCAACCTTTCAGGAGCAAGGAAGAAATCTACCAACATTTTTGACATTTTCCATGATTTTCTGTTATTTTCTGCAATTTTCATAATTTCTGATATTACCAATAATAATATGGTAATGCTGATACCACCAGAAAATACCAGAAATTGCCAAAATGGTGGAAAATAGCAGAACATCACAGAAAATGTAAAAAATGCTCATAGATTTCCTCCTCACATGAAGGAAGGCAAAGAGCTGTTTCCATCAGAAACAGAACTCACAGAGATTTTTTGTTTCAGCTCTGGGTAGTCGAGATTATAGTTCCCCATAGCAGTGACTGCGCAATCCCTGCCTGCATAAGAAACCTGTGAGAATGATTCTGTATCTGGCAAACATGAATTAAGTGTTTAGGAAGATTATTTTTATTTCAAAGGGTGAAGCCACATGAGCCAGGAGGGCCCAATCCCCCATGTGCTCCGGGATGGACGAATGCAGCCATCATGCTTCAGGGTCAGCAAAGAGAACAGGGCAGATGGCTGCCCCCCCCCCTCCCCTCTGTGGAAACTGGGTGGGACCCTGTTGGATGTCCCACCATGCCCTGGGTGAGACACGCACCAACCACATGCACAGTCAGGTCACCCAGCCCTGCCCTCCCTCCCTCAACCCACCCACTATCCCACCCCAGCTCTGACATGGCCACATGGGAATGGTGCCGGCACTCGCTGCTCAAAGCCCTGCATAGGGTGGGACAGATGGGGACCAAGTCCATGAGTGGTGGCGTGCTACTTCAGGTTGTGGAATCTTACCCCACTTTGGGTAAGGCTGCTATGCCCTGTGCCCCTGGCCTTTTTCCAAGGACGCAGGGCATAGCAGTCAGCTGCCGCCCCACCCCAGGGCAGGGTGAACATCTGGCGGCCACTGGGCATACGATCCACTGCATCTTATGGCAACAGTGCCCAACTTGGGGTAAGGCTGCCCAACTCAAGGTAACATCTCATGTGGCTGTACCCACAGAGATTTATGGGGTGGTGCAGACAAGTCTTCTTTAAATGAAACAGTGAGATATGGAGAAGCAAGGATGTTCATTTCCTTTCCGCAGAGCTTGTTGGGAATGATAAGAGTCTAGAACACTATAATACAAGCTTAGTTACCTTTGAGGCAGTTCTAGAACATGCTATGATGGAGTTGGGGAAAGAAGGCACTGTCCCAGAGATCATATGTTAGTGACACTGACAGAGGGACTTTTCTGTTTGAAAAAAAGTTAACTGATTCTTTAAAAGAGGCTCTGAAGAACCCTTAGAACTTTGATCATTTTGCACTTTGGGTTCTATGCAACACTTGCATTTCAGCTGACTTACTAAATACCCTTGCATAGAACTATTCCATGACCCTTCCTACATCCCACCATTTCTGTGGTGGTCAGGGCTGATTGACTGCTTTACCAGGAGCATTGCCGCATTGTGTGAATTGTGACAAAACGTGCACTGTTTGCGTCCATGAGAAACTCCAGGAGGCAACTGCTGCGCGGCTTTTGTCATGTGGGAAATCAAAGCTGCATGGCTTTTGCGCCAATCATGCAGAGGATACAGAGCTCGATTCTTCAGCTCTGCATCCTCTGCATGATTGGTGGCAAAGCCGCGTGGCTTTGTTTTCCCATGTGACAAAAGCGACACAGCATTTGTGTCTTGCAGTTTCCCTCTGAGGCAAACGGTGTGCATTCGTTCATGTGGGAAAGCGCTCATGGTCTAAACATTATCTAGATGTCACATTCAGCTTCTTTGCTAAGGGTGACAACTTTGGTTTCTCTAATGTCAAGACTATTACACTGGGAACTGGATGGATGCATACCTCAAGACATTTCACGATGGTCACTGAAAAAACAATGAGAATTACAAGCTTTGGTTAAGAAAGATCTGAGCTGAGTCTAACACCTGGAGCAGCTTAGGATAATAACAACAGGCTTCTGAAACAAGAGAAGTTACCGAAATTAGCTAAATGTAGGGGGATCTACAAGTAAGTATCTCCAGGCACTCTGCTGAAACCTCATTTAACTGAGGAACATACAATGTCACTTGTCATTTAAAGTGTTTTGAAAATGAACAACAATATTTTCTAGGAAGGCAAGAAAGAAAGAAAGAAAAAAATCAAGCCGGTAAGAGTTTCATAAGAAGTGAGTGATAAAAAATTAAATACTGAAGTCTGCTTATTACAAAATACTGAAGTCTGCTTATTACAAAATAGTTACATCCTCATTGCTGATGCAGAATATTTTGGTGGGAGTTAATACAAACATCAAACATTCACTTCAAAAGCAAAACCTTCACCACACTACTGACTTGTTTAACCATCAAGGGAAAACACCCATTATCACACCTCAAACATTTAGGTAAGATTTTTACTTTGTGACAAAGTGTTGGTTAAATTATTCATTAATGATCTGGAAAGGGGAGTGAGGTGATCAAATCTGCAGACAACACCAAGTTATTCAAGGTAGTCAAAACATGGACTGTGAAGAATTGCAGGGGGATCTTGTGAGACTGGGCAACTGGGCATCTAAATGGCAGATGAAATTTAATGTGGACAAGTGCAAAGTTGCACATAGGGAAAACAATCCAAACTTTATGCACACAATTAAATTAGGAGTTACCACTCAGTGAAGGACCTTAGACAATACATCTAAATTAAGATTTCAATGTGGACAATACATTGAAATCCTCAACTCAGTGTGTGGCAGTCACCAAAAAAGCAAACAGAACGTTAGGAATTATTTGTATGGGATAGAGAATAACACTGAAAATATCATAATGCCTCTATATAAATCTATGGTGTGCCGCACCTTGAATACTGTGTGCAGTTCTGCTCACCCCATCTTAAAAAAAAGAAAAGAAATAGAAAGGGTACGGAAAAGGGCAACAAAAATGATAAGGGGTATGGAACGGCTCCCCTATGAAGAGAGGTTGGATAGGTCAAGGCTCTTCAGCTTGGAGAAGAGATGACTGAGAGGGGGTATGACAGAAGTTTATAAACTCGAGTGGTGTGGAATAAGTTAATAGGGAACGGTAATTTACCCTCTCAAATAGTACTAGAACTAGGGGACACTCCATGAAAGTAACAGGTAACAGATTTAAGACAAATAAAAGAAAGTATTATTTTCATTCAACATACATTTAAGTTGTGGAATTTGTTGCCAGAAGATGTGGTTAAGGCCAGTAGTACAGCTGGGTTTAAGGACGTTTTCAGACAACGTCCCCATCCACCTGCCACTCACTATACATGTTACCGGGCACCCATAGGGCAACACTGCAGCCCTGCCACATGTATAATGTGTGGGTGGGTAGTGAGTGGAGAGTGTCTTGTCTGAAAATGCCCTAAGAAAGAGTAGGACAAGTTTCTGGAGGATAGGTCCATTAGCTGCTATTTGCCAGGAAGGTTGGGGAATTTAACGTCTTGCTGTTGGGAGCTGGGAGTGAGCAACAGGTAATGGGTCAGTGTGGTGTAGTGGCTAAGTGTGCAGTACCTGGACTGGGAGGTAAGGGATGGCCTTGGTTCAAGTCTCCCTTAGCCACTGGGTGAACCTGGGCCAGTCACAATATTCTCTCAGCCTAACCTACCTCACAGGGTTGTTGTGAGGAACAAAAAGTTGTGTTAAATTGTTCTATGTAAAGTTCTCTGAGTGCCATGGCAGAGGGTGCTATATAAAAATGTATACTAATACCCCATTATTGGTCTATTGGGTACTTCTTCCAAGTGACCAAGATTGGACACTGTCGGAGACAGTGACGTGGGGCCATATTTTTCCAGAACATTTTCTAAAAATGCATTGTTTCAGAAAAATGCATTGTTTCATTGTGCCTGAAATCACCCTAAATATCATTTTTGCTTTTGAAAATTTAAGTTTCTCCTAAAATCTTAATGCCAACCACAGTATATCAAAGTTGGGAAACAACAATATTCTTTAATAGATTTTATTTTATTTTTATTTTTGTGGATACTGCTGTAAGCGTTAATAAGGATATTTCTGTAGTTCTATTTTCTTGCCTCATACAGTAATCACTTCATAATGAACTCTTGTCTGAACAACCAAACTTGGTAGGATAGGAGAAGTTCTCTCCTCTTTCCAATGGTAATTATAATCCTCCTTGTTACTATAAAACCCTTTCCATGATTAAATTTCACTCTGAAAAAGTTCATTTTTTTATTTGAAGATATTTTATTAGTTTATTGGAAGGCCTGCTTTTCTCCCTTTGAATTTACTCTTAAATTACTCTTTTTTTCTGTTTTCAAAATCCCTTTCTTTCAAGTGACATTTGCCAACATTAGTCTGATTTAAGACCTTTTATCCAACTCACTGCCTTTTACTTAACTATATTGCTTCTTAGCCCTTTGGGAGCTCTGGGCATTATTCATTAACATTCAAACTAAAGCTAGCTATAGGCAGCTAACTACAGCTTCTTCAGGGAATCCTGTGCACCTTCAGTAGAAATGCTACAAACAGTTTGTACTATTAACTGAATATTTAAGTAGTCTCTTGTTTTACGTCTTTCTAGTCAATGAATGTCCATATTCCTGATATTCCTGTACTGTTGTGGGGTGGGCAAATACATATTCATAATATCTACTGAACTAGATTTGCAGATTTAAGGGAATGTAGTGAATTAATTGACTGATTGAAGCATTATAGAACCAAGAGAATATTGTACACATCTCTAACTACTGAAAGGATACTATGAGTTTTCTATATGCTTTATTTGCTTGCTATATGCTTTATAGTAACTTTAGTTTAGGAATACTGAAAATGCATATTATGAGGGAAACAGACTAACAAAGAGGAGAAGGAAATGAGAAAAATATGCTGACAGGGATATATTCTTGTCATCTAGCAAGAACAGGACTAGTAAAGAACTGTCCGTGCCCAGAACATGGCTGTACATAAACAAGAGAGAAGGTTACAGGAACAGATAAGGATTGAGCAAGTAAGAAGAAAAGATGGTCTGGTCAGACAGCGAGACGCCTTAGAGAAAGGGGCATGGGCAACTCATGGCCAAAGATCAGGCCTCCCATCTGGAGGGAGGGGTAGGCAGGATCTAACTGGTCAGGACATCCCATAATAACAATGACTAAGCAGAAAGTACCCCAAATCTGAACAACCAATGGGAGAACTTTCTAGGCTTAGCACTGACAACCCCACAGTCTGGATAATCATAAGGCAGTCACTGGATAAAAAGGCCAGCCTTAGACAGGAAAGATGCCTTGCATGGTACCCTCTGACCAGTTACTTAGGTGACTGCTGGTGGATCGGTGCTTGGTCCTTTCCAATGCTCTCAAAGGCTGTGAAAAGCCAAGACTCCAGCAGCCAGGTTCCTAGATAGAGCTCGATTGGGCCCCCGCCCTGCCTCCTTCTCGAGACCAGACCTGAGACCTCGGACGCGTAAGAACACATATGTATGTATTTGTGTGTGTGTGCTTGCTGTTAGAGTAGGTGAAGGCTATTGCTAGATGCAAGTGTATTGGTGCTTTATTCCCAGTTCTTTCTATATGATATAGTAATAAACATATGTCTATTTAAGGGACTTGTGGTCTGTTTCATAGTGCCTCTGCCAAGATCCCAGAATTGGGAACTGCCTACTAGGGGTTTAAGTCCTGCTCCTAGTCAGGAAAAGCAGAGAACGGTTCCAATTCATAACAGTGGTGGAAGAATGTGTGTGTGTGTGTGTGGGGGAGGGGTATTGAGCCCATTGCACAAAATTAAAGACTGAGGTCTAAAGCCACTGGATGCACACTGGTTGGCCTGTGTTTAGACTAAGTCTGTGTTATAGGAAAGTGCTTCATGAGCCAGCTGTATGAACGCAAGCAGCTGCGGGACATTGGGTTAGCTGTCTAACTGACTACGCACAACTACTGAGCACGCTTTGAGCAGATAGCTGCGGGACGTTGGGTTAGCCATCTAATTGACTAAGCACAACTACCGAGCACACTTTATACGGGGATCATTCTAACCACACTTCTAGGGAAAACGGCATATTTGCCAAAAATCACTGTCCTGGCTACTTCTGCTGTTTGGTCACCAGCAACTGTACACAGAAAACAGCATATGTGAAATAAGACACCTTTGTGGTCTAAACAAAATTGCAGTGCAGACTCATATCCTCCCGGCAGAGGCACTAAGCAAATAAAAGTATATAGATACCAAAAAAACACTTGCATGGGCAAAATGCCCTGGTTTGGGAAGGGATCGCAGGGAGGGGTCCCCGTGGGAGAATGGGATAAAGTACAAATCCTGCCCAAGCTATTAGAATATATTCATGATCAAGGAACCTGCATATGGACAGATCAAGCTCTGACTTCCCCGGTAACGTGCCAGCAAATTTGTAAAGTATGGGATAAAGGCATGGTCACTCCCAAGGCACAAACCTTTGCCACAATTAACTGGAATACCAGACGCAAGGAATTGGCCCAGGGAGCACAACCATGCGACCACACTCATGCACAGTCAATGCCCTTTGGCTAGCAGAAAAAGCAATAACTTACCAGAAGCTTAAACACCCACCGCTCATACCCACCGCCACCCCACCCAACCCCCCAGATTTCTCATTAATTCCTTCAGCAGAGCAGCATGTTTGGTTTACAGACGGCTCTGTTTTTGTTTTGTTTTTATTGAGAGACAACCCCAAGCAGGCTTTGCAACTATTAACCCTAACACAGCCAAAATTATGCAGGGTAAAGTGAAACCGCACTCAGCACAGGCTGCAGAGCTGGCAGCAGTTTTGGCAGTACTAAAACAAACACCTGCAGACCAACCACTCTCTCAAACTGGAATTTCAGACTGCCCCTTATCTTCTTGGCCTTAAGTTCAAAGCACTTTGGCTATACTCCCTTTGAAATTCTCACAGGCAGACAGATGAGAACGCCAGAACTGTTCCAATGGGGACTCTCTCGGGGGAAGTTATGCCCCATCTGCAAGCTTATTCACAGCACAGGATGCTCAGCTTATGTCTGATTGGATCAGGGCCCTCCAAAAGCAACATGCTGAAATTAACCAAACATCACCAGTGAACTATGGATTGACTATCCCATGCACGTCTACCATGAATACAAATTGAAAAAGAAAAAAAAAAGGGGGGGGGGGATCTACCTAACCTGTTATTTTATTCACCTACATAGAAAATGCATCCCTTCTTTTTGTTGTGTATAATGCTTTTGGAACCGCCCTTGCAAGCTGACCCACTGAATCCTATAAGGATTGACACCTCCCAAGCCAAGTTGTCCCCACCCTCTAAGCCTCAGGCATCAGGTGATGAGGTGATCGAACCCCAGCTTCTCACTCCTTGATTAAGCAGTCCACATGCACAGCTACCAGTGCCAAATGAACTCCCAAGCAATGATCAGTTGCAGCTAAGATCCTCCACCATGAAGGCTGCCTACCCAGATCTTAGCGCAGACCCAGATCCATGCTCTTATGGATTGCAACTTCTGCATTGCCCAGGCGTTACAGTAACCTGGATCCCAAGATTTGGCCGTTTAAGACTTCAAATCAGTAAGGTATTCTGCCCTTTGCAAAGTGCAACCCAAACTCACACTACCATCCAAAACAATGATGTCATCATATTACTACAAGCCCATGATCCTGCCCTGGGATGTAGATGGAACTTAAATTCATCAAGATGTCGCACTATCCCTAACCAATGCCACCTATCAGGCACTTTAGCCAGCACACCTTTGAACTGTTATGCTGACAGCATTTTCCCAGTCATCCCCGCTCAGATTCAGCCGTACTTTTGACCTCATGACCCATGTGCTGATGGAACTCATTCTCATGATATAATTGACATGTGTGTTCCACTTGTTAAGTATGACATTTGGGGGGAGGAGGTTGTAAATGTCACACTTAAGTGGGAAAATGTTACACAATGTACCATCAATAATGTACAAAATGTATGGATTTCTAGGAAATGTAGCATGAATATGGAGGAAGATATTATGTGGGGAAAATTACCATTCCCAGGGGAATTAACCATCTTTAAGAACAAAACACAAATCCAATCACCATGGGACCCTGCTTTTTGCATTATGTCCCCAGGGTATCGCTGTAACAATAATTTTGCTATTCCAAGGGAAGATTATGTAAATGCCTATGTCATATGGACAGGGCCTCCCCAGCCACACCCGCACAACACTTCCTCTATACAAACCCAATGGGACAAATGTGTGCACATAAGGGATGGATACATTCAGTTTACAAACCTGACCATTAAATTAGCAGCATATAATATTACTAGAAGACACCCACAATGTGCATCTTATGTGCCACCTCTTTGAAGCTTGGTTGCAATCTTTTGAATATCTAAAGAGAGATGGGGAATATACATTTTCTGCCAGCCACCCTAGATGCACCAGAGATGTGTCCAGTTGGATAGGAATGGGAGGGGCCGTATTAAACAGTATAAATATTGAAACAATGGTCAATAAATTGGGAACCACCGGAGGATTGTTGGGATCATTACGTCAGCCACTGACTAATAGCAACCAGGTACTCCAGGAAGGGTTAAAACATTTGGTCCTCATACTACCTGATTGGTATGGGTTAATGAAGCAACAAATAATAGCCACAGACAACACTATTATGGCATTGGCCAATACAACTAGGATGGCTATTCAGTGCACTTAGTGGCAAAAAAGAGCATTGAGTGTACTGGATGACATCATTGGAAACCTAGAGGCTGGTAAAATGCATAGACACTTGTGGTCTATTTCCACTATTAGACAAAGCATAGATCCAAGTTGGTCTAAGGAATTGGCACATCACATTGTGTATTTCCCAGTGGGATTGACTTTGCATATTCAAGTAGCCACCCCAAAAGGAAGAAATTCTGCTGCATGTGCAGTGCAGGCATACCTTGGGTCTCCCAAAATCAGTGGTTGAAATTTGTACTCCCAGGCTTATGGCAAATGAAAGAAACCAGCAACATAGAATTATATGAGTTAGACACCCAATGCAATATATGGAAAGACACTAAGTATTATTGAATACTTAGTGAACACGTTGAAAACAATTGTCAATAAAATGGGATAATACATCCCAGTCTCATTCCAGGATTTTGCTTGAACTTCATTTTAAACGAGGAAAGGATTATTTAAAGTTTAAGTGCAGAACTGGAAATTGGATTTGGGCTCTGCTCCTATCACTGTACCTCTACTACTGACCTAAATTCTTTTGTCTTTTGCCGGCGCACCAAGGAGACAGGACTCAACGGTGGGGTTTTAACGGCCGCACTCTTTATTCAAATTAAATTACACTCAACAAATGGGTGGGGGTAAATCGCCTATTGCGATGCGGGTCCAGTACATAAACTTAACGTTATAACAGTAATGCAACAACATACACAGGGGTGGTTTCGATATACCCTCGATTACCACCCCAACACGTGAACATCACGTTCCCCCTCTCAGTGGCCCCAGCCACAGGCGAGGAGGAGCCAATCCTTTCATTCGAGTAAGGTTAAAGGTGCCTATAGGTGGGGGACCATACTTGTCCCTACCGCCCTCGCTCGACACCCCTCCCAGGGTGGCTGCCCCGCCACTTGCCATACCCTGCTTTCCGGCGGGTGGGCCTCCCCATCTCTTAAGGACATGACTCTTCCTTATGATAAATCTAACCTACTCTAACTTGTGCACTGGACCCCTGCCACTAAGGGGTCGCCGGGGCTACCCGGACGAACCCGACCCCCACCCTACTATAACTTATTCAAATAACCTATTCAGCTTCTTCGTCAGGGCTTCCAAATAGATCTCGTTCCCCGCTGGTGATAAGTGCACACCATCCCTCCTATATAGCTCAGGGGACCTGTGCGTCAAGGCGTGGGTATCTCTACGGTCCCCCCCAAACCTATGAGCCATCTACCCATGTCCCGGTTGACCGACTTGCGGGTTCTGTCAATCTTGCGGGGGTGAATCCCACCACCCCAAGATATCAGCTCGACTAGGTCAGTCCATACAATCTTGGCGGTTGAGAACAATTTCTTAATCTCCCATATGTCAGCTTTTATATTCTTTATTAGCTGGACACCCTTGGTTTGCGGGATGTCGTTCTCGCCCAGGTGTATCACCAATACATCAGGTGGTCGGTCCGGCGCCATAGCCCGCAGGGTTGGCAGGAGTTGGTGCCATTTCATACCCCCACGACCCATCCACCATATCTGGGCCCTGGCTGACAGGCCCAGCTGTGTTCCCCGTCTGGTCCGGCCGGCCGCATCGCCTTCCCAACGCACGAGGCTATGGCCAACAATCCAGATCAACCTTCAAGAATGCGGGTAACGACCTATAGAGAAGGAGCAACAATTGTTTAAACTAGTGGGGGGGAAGGGCACCCCGGACATAGGTCCGGAAAGCCCTTGACCTCCAGCGGCCCATCTCCTGAATACCCCACTCAGACATGCAACTTTGCACTACGAACGTTGCAGCTCCAATTCTGAAGGAGTGGGTGCCGTATGCTGACGGGGGGATCCCAAGATGGGACAAACTTGCTCTAAGTACCGCCATGAACTGGTACCTGGTCGCTGCTAAACCCGACGTGTGTCTGAAAAGGAGGCCCGGGGCGAGTTGGCGGGCACTGATGTATGTCTCTAGCACCGTGACTGGGCACAAATATGGGGAGGTTGCCCTGTTTAGTCTCACGACCTGCCCCCTCCCTCTCTGATCTGTCTTAGATTTCCGGATGTTAAGTACCAGTGCTACTGTGCTGACCTGGATGTCGTTGAGCTGGAGCGCCCTACCTGAGGTGTCCCTGGCTCCTTCGGCCACCAGCTCGCTCACACGGAAAGCCCCGAAGAAAGCTAACAAACAATGAATCAAACAACAAAACCTCGTAACGACTGAAAGAAACACGTGGGAGGGTAGCACACATGTCCAGCAACAATGGAGGGGTAATGGGAGCCCTCTGGTTGGGTAACCTGTTTGCCTTCCTGGCCCAGCATTCCAACAGGCGTCTTGCAAAAAATTCCCTATCTGGGGGAGGGTGACCAGCAAGGTTACTCATGAAGGCCAAGGCGGACAGTTTACCCGCTATGGTGCTGGGGGATGCCCTTTTGCGCCTCAGGTGCATGGCGAACTGCAGCATATGAGGCTCGGGTATTGGAAAACCCATGGACCAACCCTGTGCCTGCCGGTACTCCTGAAATTCCCGGTACGCCCTGTCGTAGGCTGACCTGGTGCGAGGTGCCAGGGATCTCACAATGGCAGCGCGCATCTCTAGCAACCAAGGTTCCAAACTGACGGCGGCAGAGGTTCTGGTTCCGCCCGGGCCCGAGGTGCCAGCGACCGAAAGCGGCCCATCTGGAAGCGAGAGAGGGCGTCGGCTACATCGTTGTCCAGGCCAGGTACATGCCTGGCCTGGAACAGGATGTTAAATTCCAAACAGACGAGCACAAACGCCCTCACCAGCCCCATGACCTTTGGAGACCTGGACGACTGGGTGTTAATGATGTGAACAACAGCCTGGTTGTCACACCAAAAAAGCACCAACTGATTTGCCAGCTTGTTTGGCCACAGATGGACGGCTAGCACTATCGGGAATAGTTCAAGGAAAGTAAGGTCTCTGGTTATTCCCTGTTCATGCCACTCGGGGGGCCAAGGGGCTGCCGCCCAATGGTTTCTAAATATTAAGCCGAAACCTGCACCACCAGCTGCGTCTGAGTGAACCTGAAGCTCAGCTTCCAGCAAGATTTGTTCTCGCCAGAAACTGGTGCCATTTAACTTGTCCAAAAAAGTGGCCCATATCTGGAGGTCCTCCTTGATCTCCTTAGTGAGTCGCAGGTGGTGGTGAGGAGGCGGGTTACCAGCCAGTTTGGCGTAGAGTCGGTAAAGGAAAGCCCGACCGGGTGCTACGACTCGACATGCAAAGTTCAGGCTCCCCAGGACCGACTGCAGCTGCCGCACTGTGATCTTTGTCATTCCCAAACATTCAAACACCTTGGCACGGAGGGTGAGCAATTTCTCTTGAGAGAGGTGGGAAACCGCCGCCTCCGTATCAAGCTCGATGCCAAGTTAAGTCAAACGTGTGGTTGGCCCTTCCGTCTTTTCCGGGGCAAGGGGAATACCCAGTTCTCCCGCTACGTTTTGGAATGTCTGCATCATTTTTGCGCAGTCTTCCGTGCCGGCTTGCCCAATGAACAAAAAATCATCGAGATATTTCGTAACTCCCCCCCCCCGAGCTGTGAACCATTCAACCAGGGTGCTGAAATGCTCGAAAGCCGAGCAAGAAATCGAGCATCCCATTGGCATGGCTTTGTCAAAGTAATACATGCCATTGAAGTGAAAACCCAGCAGCGGAAAACTCTCAGGGTGTACGGGGGGCAACTGAAATGCCGACTTGATGTCAGATTTCCCCAGCATGGCCCCCGGCCCGAAGGACCTCACCAGGGTCACAGCCAAGTCAAACGACGCATACCGAACTGAAGAAAGTTCTTTGGGGATGCCATCGTTGACCGAGCTGCCCCGGGGATAAGACAGGTGATGAATCAGCCGGAATTCACCGGGGGCCTTCTTGGGTACCACACCCAGGGGGGAAGTAACCATGTTGGGGAAAGGGGGGTCTGGGAACAGGCCAGCTACCCTGCCTTCCTGTTTTTCTTTGCAAATTTTATCCCATACTACTTTCTCCATGCCAACCACAAACTTCAGGTTCGGGGCCAGACGGTGCTGCTGGACATCGGTTGCTGGAATATGAAAACCATGGCAGAAGCCCTCCACAACGTATGCTACTTCCGTCTGGTCAGGGTGGCCTCTTAAAGCCTGCTCAAGTTGACTGACCCTAACTGGTGTTGGGGCTTTTGCCTGCAGGGCCCCACCCCCCGGTACTGGGACTGGGGGTACCTTTCCCGGCTGACCCGTGGAAGGATCTTCCTTTCGAGCCGGGCTTACCTTGCGTACATGCTGAGTTTGCATGGAGTCCCGAACACATGGAACATGCGTGGCAAAATTTGCATGTCGTACGGGAACATCTCCCGAAGCGGCCAAATTCCCAACATTGCGCTGTTGACGTACCTGTCCCCTTTTCCCCATCCTCACGAAAGGACTCAATAGCAGAAGAGGCTCCCCCTTTTGCCAGCAGATGGCCACTGTCAGACCTGGGTGCATTTCCCACCCCGCTCATACAATTGAGCCAGAGATCATGGGCATGCAAATCCCATCTCAAACCTGGAGTATAGGCCGCTTGGTGGCGGAAGGCTTCATCATAACGAAGCCACGCTCCAGCTGGCCCAGCCTCATATGCTCGCCACACAATATCGGCGTATTTCAACAGATCAGCAGCCCTTGCTGGGTAGGCCTGAATCATGACCCCCATATATATAGAAAAGGCAGCTGTCCAGTTTGTCCAATTGCGATCGGCCTTAGGTCGCTTGAACCGCTCCTTTTCTTTTTTGTCCTGCTGTTCCGCGACATCCATAATTGGATCGCTGAACAGCAGAGCAAATAAATCAATATATTCTCCCCTCCAAATTCACTCCTTGGTGGCTGGAAGCAAATGGCCTCCGATTGGATCGGATACTACTGTGTAAGTACTACCCCCAGGAGGGAGCTGCTGTGAGGTAGCTGTTGGGAAGGGGTTCCACACCGGTCCAGCACCCTGTAGTTGTGCAGGGGTACCAGGGGGGGTCCAAACCTGCATAGCTTGACCTGCAAGTGGCAGGCATGCTGGCGTGCTACCAGGTTGGGGGAACATCCCCACCGTGGTTGCTGGGCAGGTCAGCCCTTGGGGGGAGGGGGGGAGGGCCATGGGAACCCATGTCCCGCCCCACCACACTAGTTGGGTCGGCCCCCTGGCTCCGCCTTGGCTCTGGCGAGGGTCCAATGCCATCCCCATTGTTCCCTCACTCCCTGCGGCTATGGCCTGATGGGATTGCTGCCTCCTGGGCCCGTTCCCGGGGCTAATTCCCCTTGCCTGAGTACCGGCCTTACCTGCAGTGTGGACCGGTAAAGGAGGGGGTCCAGACGTTGATTGGCCTGTTGTTGCTCGATCACGCTGCTGGATCAGCATCTGGAGGGCCCTTTCCATGCGGTCGAGGCGTTGGTGCAATCCTGCATCATTCTCCGCCTGCTGTGCAGTCCCCGCGAAATCCTGCCTAGGTTGAACAAAAGGGGGAAGGGGCTCCCCGGCCCAGCCCAAAGCGGGTCTGGCACCCGGGGGCTGAATCTGGTCAACATTGGCTTTGACTAGGCCTAAGACAGACAGGAGCCCCCATGGGGGTAGTCTGAGCTGTCCCAGTCAGGGGCTGTGCCACCCCAGCAGCCCCTGGGTAAACTGGTGCCCCGGGGGGAGGTGCCAGTATCTGACCAATGCTGGTTTGGCCAGGCCCGAGACAGGCAGGCGCTCCGATGGGGGCAGCCTGAGCTGTCCCGGTCAGGGGGTGTGCCACCCCGTCCGTCCCCGGGTAAAATGGTGCCCCAGGGGGAGGTGCCGTTAGTGGCCAGCTGCAAGCCAGCGCAGAAGACTGCCCCGGCACAGGATACTGCCCCGGGTCCAGGCCCTAAGATGGGTAGGTATGCCCCCCCAGCTGTCCTGCCTGCTGGGCCCAGGCATCCCCAGTTGCCGGGCCCTGCCCCAGACCAGAGCTGCCCTCAAGAGGATCAGTGTCAGAGGACACCATGGGGAGCAGCCCTCCAGCCGGTGCAGTTGGTTCGTTTGGGCCCCGTGCGGGCCTAGCACACCGATGCGCTTGTGTCGCCGGGGGCCCCGCAGTTTCATTGATGCTCGTTTACCCCTTCACTGAGGGGGGCCTCGCTCAGTGGAGGGACCTGGGGAATCACTAGCTGGAGGGGGAGGGGGTGGGACCAAGGGCTCAGTGCCCGCCACGAGCTGCTGGAGCAAGGCCTCACAGCTCGCCATCCTCTCCCCTATAGGGGTATGGCCTTCCCCCTGAGCTGGGCCTTCAGTGGCACCCCCGTGGGGGGCTTCCCCCAACCCTATAGGGGTTACCTGATATCCATGGAGGGGGGGCAATGTCCTCATGCCCCCCTGGCTGCCCCTCCCCAAACTGAGTTGCCCCCTCACCTTCTGGGGGTTCTAATTCCGCGGCCTCATGCCGCCGCTTTTTGGCCGCCACAGCGGCACCCTTTCTGGGCTTACCCATAGTGGTCTGCCCTCTTATTACACTGTCTTCGCCTCAGCCGGGGACTCCCTTGCTCTAGTGAAGAGTTCCCCGCTGCTGAGGTTGCTGCTGCTCGTTGTATGCTCCAGCCACAGGTAGAGCTGGAGCGCAGATCACTTGCCGGCTCGTGGGCCCCGCCTACCAAGCAGAGCCCACATGACCGGCTCTCTACCTATCCCTACCGGCCAGGGTTGCCTAGCAACCCTGGCCAGGATTTCGGAGTGACGCCGCCATTTTTCTCCCGTGTGTGGGGCTGAATGCAGCCCCGCTGCAGGAGCCCGACAGAGGGTCCAGTCTCCCTGCTGAGATCGGGCGCGGCAAACGGCCTCACGCCCGCCATCCCCCCCGTGGCGGGGGGGGCGAGCGGAAGCATTAGTCTAAGTTCTCTCAAACGCTTTAAGACTTTGGGATGGAAAGGGTTCTACAAGTGCAAAGTATTACTACTATTTGTTGAATTACTATTTATGAAATTCCATTAGCATTTCAGCAAGGTTCCTTCCTTTAACAGTGAAGAGTTAGAAATTAACATAGTCTAGCAAGTGCCAAGCAGACTACATAACAGCTTTTCACTGAGAATAAACTATCAACACATAACAAGTACAAATGCTCTCTTGGCAGTGAGTATCAGACCATCTTTTCCACTAGCTCAGCTCTGCTCTGGCCATTCTTACTCCATATATGCACTGATGTAGCCTATGCACATAAAGGCAACCAATTTCTGTAGTCCAAATACACCTTACTCTTCATGTGTATTTCATTTTAAAGGTTAATATCAAACAACTCTTCAACTTCTTTCTGTGTTATCCACAGGGAATACGGGCAATGATCCTAATAATCGCCTAAAAGATAACGCTCATTCCAATTTTCTATCTTTTCTTTTTCGAAATCTTTGGTTCCGGTTTGCTTTAAAATTTAAATTACAAATCCTTGTGCAACCCAATTTGCCTGAAAACAGGTTAAGAGTAGCATTAAAACTGCTTTTGTCCAACTATGCAGAACACACAAAGCCAAACCTCAACCAAGATGATTAAAGGAATGAAGAAACTTTTCCACATAGTCACTTGCAGCTGGAAACAACTGGGCTATGTGAGTAGTCCTCAGACTAACTGCTATGGAGAGAAAAGACAGTTCTTTGCCACTTCACCCCATGTGGTGCTTCATGGGAAAAGCCATCTTAATGCTAAGGCCTGGGTCCTTATGGATAGGTACAAGAAGGAGGAGAATAACCCTTCTCAAGCAGTCCCTGCTGAGCAGGTGGTATTATCAGTCTCTTTCTATATAATCTGTGCTTCTCACAAAAGCATCCCTCTACCAGAATAGCTGAATAGTTTTACATCAGCATTTCCTAGTAATTTAAAATGCTTTAGGCCCAGACTTTCAAACCTGCAGAAACCCAAGCAATTCACATGGACAACAAGTACTGAGCACTTTTGAAGATCTGGCCACTTCATATCGTTACCTAAAGAGGAGAGAAGCACTTTTGGAAATCTGGTCACTTTAGTGCTTTGCACATATTAAAACGTATTTTGAGCACTGGTAATATGCATCTTCAGATTGTAGAAATCGGTTTATGAATTATTCACTGGCCATTGAAAACAAACACAGCTACTATTGTAGTCTGTTGGGAAAATGGTAAGAAAAGTGGGGACAATATAGGAACAACAACAATATTTATAAATTTTCTTTTGCCGCCTGTATGATACTGGAAAATTACATTGTAGACTACAGCATATCAAATCATCGTCCATACAATATCATTCCTGTCATACACAGGTTCCCATTTGTCAACAAGATAATTTAATTCATTATTGGAATAATGGCTTACCTGTAGTAATGGAAATCTACAAATCTCTCCTTTCTTTTCCTGTTAAAACTCACACAATCATACTGGTTTCCTATGTCTCTGTATCCACATGGAGGTGTGAAACTTAGGTTTAATTACCAACCCATCAAAATTCCTTGCAGGCAACAAGAAGCTGAAATCAAACTCTCATTGCTTATATTTCAATTTAATTTTCTTTACAGGATGATAGCGATGATGCTTTTCAAACTGGAGCTATTTTGCCTGTCTCTTTAATTTTCACCATGGCATAGCCTTTTTAGTGGTATTTTAATCAGCTACAAATTCGTAAGAATTAATAGCCTTCAATTCCATCAGAATATAGGATTTTCTGAGAGGTGTCAAGAACTGTGGACCAGAGTCAGGACCACTTGACTCAGCACCAATCACACTTAAAAGTCAAGTGCAATCTACTACTACTATTTTTGGGTTTCAAAGTGTTTTATAAACATTAACTAGATTTGCTATTACTGACTATTAATAAGAATCCAATGGTAATGGTTAAATGGTACAATATTTAGGATATACATTGAAAAATCTATGCCAATTGCAGTTTATAACGATAACTGTTAAAAGTAAGTCTGAGATAGAAGAGGAAGAAATAATTTTCAATGAGCTATCATTAATGAGTACAACAACAATACATTAGCATTATTGACACATTATTAAAGGAGAGGTGGCACTCTGCTGCTTTTAAGGATATTCCTTCATAATCCTATAGACTGCAATCCTAAAACCACTCTGGGAAGTTAGGACTGAGGCCATAGTGGGCTTGCATTCAATTGTTTCAAAGCAGCACCATAAAATTGCTGATGAATTTTAACTGTGTTGGTGTTACTAAGGGTGCTTTTAAACAAGAGGTTACCACCCATGAACCACGTATCCAACTGCTCATTTGAATGTGAAGTGTGGGGATGCGTGCTCCCATGAGATAAGTCACACCCACTCATGGCCAGTCACGGGGCACTGCCAAAACAATCTGGAGTGTACCATGCGGGGCAAGCCAAAAAAGTGCATGGGGACAGGTGCCCACACATCCCCTATGTGTATGAATCAGGGCACCCACCCACACCAGCAGAAAGGTCCACAGCCAGCTGCCTCCCAAGTCCTGCCCACAGCTCTGCTGAGAACTCCCTGGGGAGCTCTTAAAGGGCACGTGTGCTAAATACAACACCATGGCGGCTCAAAGCACAACAACCCCCCCCCTCACAACAAACAAGAGAAGAGCTAATGCCATGGAGGATAGCACCTCAGACAACAGCTTCCTGCATGCATTCCCCCCTTCCCCGCCCAGAATGTTTTTTCGTTGTTGCCCAGGACTGCCAGCAGCTACAACAGCTATACTGGTTCCTGGGCAGGAAGGAGTTACTAGCTGCTATGGTTTCCTGTTTCCATGGTGGCCATGGCCATGTGTCATGACAGAGCATGAGCAGTTGGGCAGGGCTTGGCATGAGGGTATTGCAGGGGGAGGGGGAACGGCTCCCTGTATGAGTTGTTTGCACAGCTGGTCCGTGGTGGTGAGAGTGAGTGGAGGCTGCCTGCGTGGGCATGGTGGCCACCCTGGGAGTCACCCGCTAGAAGTCGTCCCCACTCACTCCACATGCATGGGTGCTCTGCCAGTCAGCGGTCAGCCAGTCAGCGGTCACAAACCCGTCCTCAAGCCGTGTTCAATTAAAAACACCCATAGTCAAATTATTCTCTGATGAAAGAGGCTGTTTAGTTCAGTTGAACAGAACTTAATTATTACAGGAGTGAATTTAGCTCATTCCCATTTCTTCTTTTTTTAAAAAATTTATTTATTTAAAAAACGTATACCCCACCCCTCCTGCCACAGGCCAAATGGCAATTCTTTTTCAGAACTTGAATATATGAGAGTCCAGATATATAAATCCTGTTCATGCCAGTTCTGCCTTAGTGCAGAATTGCCAATTTAAATTAGGGCTGAAACTTGGTCTTCGGTTTTATTCGGAATTTACCGAGGATTGCCTTGCTAGAATCGATTTTACTGAGTACCAAGAAACCGAGTAATGGGCACGGTACTCAGTTCCTCAGTAACTCCTCAATCAAAGGCAGGAAAGGGGGCATATGGACACTGAGGGCAAGTAACAGGGCAAGCCGGGGCAGCAAAGTGGGGCCAGTGGAGACTGAGGGCAGTGAAGGGGGGACCAACAAACTCACCTAAAAACCACGGGAGATGGGTGTGCTGCTTTTTTCTCTTCCACTCTGCGTTTGAATCCAGTCAGTCCAAGCATGCTCAATCTAAAGCTCTCTGGGTGCATGCTGGGAAATGTAGTCCAGCTTCCTCCCAGACAGCAATAGTTCTAACGCTGTCTGGGAGCAAACTGAACTACATTTCCCAGCATGCTCCAAGAGAGATTTAGGAGCATGCTCAGAGAAACCCCATTCAAACTAGGAGGCAGAGTGATTTCAAGTACGCCTGGCTCCGATGGCTTGGAGCAAAGTCCAGCCAGACTAGAGCGGTGCATGTTGCTTTCTGGTGAGTGGCACCTCCCTCCCCCCTTTACCTGCCCCCTGGTTCCCTATTCCCTGACCCCCTTTCCCTGGCCCACACTGCTGGCTGTGCTGCCATCTGGCCCCCCTCCTGTACTTGACTGCTCCAGATAGGGATGGGTGAACAGAATGTGGTTCGGATGTTCAGTTCGAAACCCGAGTTCAGGTTTGATGGTTCGGTTCAGCCAAGTTCAGGTTGGTTGAACTTGGCCGAACAGTCAAAAATAGCACTATCGAAACAGAAACCGAACCAGAACCGAACCTTAACTCTTTTTTTGCCCTGAAAAGACGTTTTTCCTGCCCCTGAACTCATCTGAACACAACCGAACTGTTCGGTCATTTGAGAGTTCGGTTCGGATGTTTGCTTTGGACGTCCAAACAGACCGAGTTCAGTCCAAACTCCAAACATCCGAACTGCGTTCGCCCATCCCTAGCTCCAGAATCTGAGTATTCTCTGAGGTTTCAAGAATTGACCCAGACACTTGGTACTCTCAACCTCAGAAATACTCGAGAATGTTCTTGTCAACATTTGCAACAGTTCTAATTTAAATTCATCTGATTTTTACATTTAACTAGATGGAAAAGTGGCAACAAACAGATTGCTTTGAGACTGTTCAGAGAATATCAGTATATGATGTCTTGGGTGTTTCCAATAGAGTATGTTCATTGGTCTCATCATTTGTTTCAAGAAAGGATTGGGAAATACAGCGAGTGTAGATATACTTACAAGAGCATCATTTTTTGGAATCTATTAATCTCAAAACATTTAAATTTTATGCTAATTTGGGGTGCACCCACACAATATTTTATCATAATGCCATATTTTAGCCATGACTGATTCAGAAATAGAATGCCATGAAGTTTATATGGAACTACGTTACTCCTCTGGGTAAATTATACTATCACTTGCACCTACTGATTGCAGTGGGCTGGCACAGGTGTAACTGAAAGCGGTATATATGACCCAGTTTCTTTATTAAAAATCTATAGTACAATTTGTACTTTATTTATTAGTGATGTTGACTTTTCTTGTATTATTACTGCTCAGGAGGCAGTTTCTCAGAGGCTGTAAAACTATCATATCTCCATAGTTTCACTAGGCCAAAGCATGTTTTGATCAACTCAGAATCTGGTCTCTTGAAAAGGAACATACTCTGCAGGATGGATTCAACTGCAAAACCCTAAGAGGATGATATTCTGTGTAGGACAGCTGTAATTCTAAGTCTCCATTACTGTATGTTATAACTTAAACTTTTCAAATAATTTTCTTGTACCAGGACAAGAAATCATAAAGAATGAAGCATGTTGCTGACTTAGGTAACGCTGTAATTATGCATAAATCCCTGGAAGTTTGTGGAAAGTCTGACATTAGAAATCAGATATGCTATCTCTGTACGAGTTTTTATTTCATTAGTTGAGTTTGATCTTAATATCCATGCCCATATTCTGTTTTTTACGTCTGTGCATGATGATTATTTCACAACAATTCAGAACAGTTGTGAATTATTTCAGAGAAGTTCTCAGAAAACTTGACTTCCCCATAGAGATCAACCGTACAGGCCAAACAGCGCAGAAAAAATAAAATAAAATCAAATGACTAAATGATCACTTTAGTGTTAATTAGATTTCGCTGTGACTATAAGCAAAGTCACTGGCAAGAATGAAGGCTGAAATGTTGATTTAAAGCTGTAACTAATGTGTTTTATTGCCATATTTGCTCATACCCAAAGCTAATTATCTTACAAGATTTTAAACAAAAAAGCATGTCAAAGATAGGGACTGAAGGTTCAATGTTTTCATGCTAATCAATAGTTTAAAATCTAAATCTTCAGCAGCACAGAAGCAAGCAAACAATTCAGGAGCTAAATAAGATTGGTATTCTTAAGTGAATATTCCCTTTTGGGGGCTTGTGAAGAGAGATTTACTGGGTTGACAAGATCCTATGATTATTTCCACATGTATCTCATGTTCTTCCCAATGTCATCTTCATCTTTCACTCTCCTCTTAGGGCTCTGTTCTTGAAAGAAATTTTGTACCAGAGTATTCCTGTGTTCACAACTCAACCAGATTGGGATCTAGGCAGATCCAAGGGAGAGGGGAGATGCGGGGGGTGGGAAAGGAGGGGCGGGAATGATGTGTAGGTCATCCCAGAGACAAAATAAATACAGGCTACGCCTATATAACTTCAGTGAATTTAGTACTGAAAGGCGCTCAAATAAGGGTAACCAAGAAAAATACAACCATGAATATTCGGCTACAACTAAAATATAATAAATAATCCCGCATCTCTCCCTGGCTTGAATAATCAATCAATCAATCAATCCTTTATTTGTCATGACCATAGGTCTAGACAAAATGAGTCAATAACATAAACACAACGTAATAAATACAATGCTTGGCTTAAGTATTTCTTAGTTTTCCACCATCCCTGCTTTCAGTCATATCTTACTTTTTCCTGCTAATAGGGATGGGCGAACGCGGTTCGGATGTTCGGAGTTCGAACCGAACTCGGTCTGTTCGGCCGTCCGAACCAAATGTCCGAACCGAATTATCGAATGACCAAACAGTTCAGTCGTGTTCAGATGAGTTCGGGGGCAGGAAAAACGTCTTTTCAGGGCCAAAAATTAGGTTTTGGTTTCGTTTCGATAGCGCTTTTTTTTTTTATTTTACTGTTCAGCCAAGTTCAGCCAACCCGAACTTGACTGAACCAAACCATCGAACCCGAACTCGTGTTTCGAACCAAATGACTGAACATCCGAACCGCATTCTGTTCACCCATCCCTACCTGCTAAGCTCTTCTGAGGCTTGAATAAGTAAAACTCCCCACATTCCTCTATGCTAGTGACATGAGAGCCTCCCTTTTTGCTTCAACCTACTGTATCCAACCAACATAGGGTCACACACGCATGTAGAATGCACATGCGCAGTGGAGTGGAGTGACTCAGCAGGGGACCCATTCCCTGTTCTGCACAAGGGCCCATTCCCACCTAGCTATGCCCTCGTAAGCAGAGACTGTGTTAATTGCATTTTCCCCATTGCCGCCAACGGAGAAATCAGTGAACATGGTTCCCTGCATATAAATATCTTATTTAGGCAATAGATGCTTTTCACTTCCTTCCCCCTTCTATGTGTAGATTTTAAATCCCTCAGAGAAGCCTCCATGGAGTCCAGCGATTTGAGAAATGGCTAGCTCACAAAACTTTACTGTCCATAAAAGTGTCTTTGTTTTTAATGCCTTTGCAGTGTCTGTAGGGAAATAATTAGTTTTGAAGGTCAAGTGTCAAGGCTCTCTGTATGATGCCAGCTCGTGCCCTGTTATATATACACCATGTTATAGGAAAAATAAAATATTTTAGTTTCTCCCAGCTCTACTGCATGCTTAAAGCAGGTCCCTTAAGAATGGTCTCCATCCGTCTGCATTGCCATTAAGTAAGCATAACGTCAGGATCCCTATGTCTCATGATCTGGAATCATTATGCTTAAGTAAGCATAATAATTAAGCAATTTAAGTAATGTTAACTTAAAGTAACTTAAGTAACTGTAATGTTAAAGTAATGTTAACTTAAGTAACTTAAGTAAGGCTTAAGAAAGCATAATGAGTCAAAAGGTCATCTAGTCTAACCCCCTGTTCAGTGTAGCTACAGCATCCCCAACAGATGGCTGTCCAGCCTCTGTTTGAAAACCTCCAGCGAAGGAGAGACCACCACCTCCGTAGGCAACTTGTTTCACAGTCAAACCGCTCTTATCATTAGGAAGTTCTTCCTAATGTTTAATCAATATCTGCTTTCTTGTCATTTGGGTCCATTATTCCTACTCTTGCCCTTGGATCAACAGAGGACAAGTCTTTGCCATCTTCAATGTGACAACCTTTCAGGTATTTGAAGACTGCTATAATGTTTTCTTTCAGTTTACTCTAGGCTAAACATACCCAGTTCCTTCAATTATTTATTATTAATATTTATTATTCAGCAGCCAAATGCTTGCCATTTGAGCTTGCTATTTGAGTTTGTGTTTGGCTGCTGAACTGAACCCTCAGTGGATAGAGGTGCCAGCCATTATGTGAAAATTTGTCTTAGAATCCTGTGAACTCCAACCAGATTAGCTGGAAATTAGAGACTTTATTGTTAATTCAGATCTCATTGACACAAGAATAGTTGATAGCATGACTACAGAAAGATCTCCCCAATAAAGAGCCTGGTACTCAAAATGCATTGGGATTTTTATTGTATACGTTTGTTTCCTCTAGATTGGACTATTGTAACGCACTCTATGTGGGGCTACCCATGGTGACGGCTCGGAAACTGCAGCTGGTGCATAATGCGGCAGCCCATCTTCTGGTAGAACTGGGCCACCAGGAGCATATTACACCAGTGCTCTGCAATCTGCACTGGCTGACGGTGGTTTTCTGGGCCCGATTCAAGGTGTTGGACTTGGGTTATAAAGCCCTAAACGGCCTAGGCCCTACCTATCTGCGGGACCACCTTACTCCCTGGGTGTTGGATCGACCCCTGCGGTCATCTGGGGGTGCCCTGCTCGAGGTCCCCCGAGTCTTCTGGAGGGCCACGCGGGGAAGGGCATTCTTAATGGCCGCACCACAGTTGTGGAACTCCCTTCTGGTGGAGGTCAGGTTGGCCCTGAATCTCCCCTCTTTTCGGAGAAGCTGTAAGACATGACTGTTCTGCCAGGCATTTCACAGGGGAGATGGTTGAGGGGGTGGAGGGTTTATGGGTTGGAGTATACATTTCTTCCTTGTTTTAGTTGTTTTTAATCATTGTTTTAATGTTTTATGAATTGTGAGCCACCCCAAGCTGCCTGTGCCAGGAGGGCCGGGGTAGTAAAATTTTTAAAATAAATAAATAATATATTATATTCTTTATTTCATGACTATATATGTGATTTTTCTAATTTTAAAATTATACATTGTTATCTATATATTCACAATTTTTGCTTGTCTAAAAACACCCATTGTTGAACACTCTTTGAGTACAGTTCTTCAACCAGCTGTAACTCCACCTAATAGCAGTATCATCTAGCCCACATTTTACCAGCTTGTCAATAATGTCAAATGCTTTGCTGAAATCAAGATATATTACGTCCATGGCATTCCCATAATCCACTAAACTAATAACTCAATCAAAAAAGGATCTTTTCAGACACAAAGATTATGGTCCTTCAACTCTTCTCCTCAACCTCCACTTAGCAAATAAAATGTCAATCTGATGAGATGTCCTTTTCTATAGAACTTATCCTGATCCATAACATGCTCACAGACATATATATAAAACAGAGATAAAGTCCATAATATTGGAGCAGGGAGGAACTTGCTGTCCCTAACTTCAGTGTTGCCCCCAACCTGCAGAGAAGAGTATTGGGGCTGAAAGATCAAGGCAAAGTGTGGGTACATGGAGCCTAAGTTGTAAGCAAGCAAAATATAAGAAACTGTACAATGTCTTTATTGCTTCCATGGTACACAAGTTAAGGCAGAAGCCTTAACTTAAAATTTCCATGTTTTTTGGAGCATGAGTGAATTTGTAAGAGTCTTTATTCCTCTCTTAAACTTAAGTTTTTTTAATCTAAGAATTTTCCTGTTTCTTGAAAGGCGAATGCACTAAATTCCCTCTGCCACCGCAGCACCAACCTTAGTTTGATTAGCAACCAAGCAGCCAGCCACTGAGTTTCCCATTCAGCCCAAACTCTGGCCATTTTTACACAGATGGCCCCACCCACCGCTGGGTGTTCAGATGGGTGTGTGGTGGGTGGGGGGATGGGTGTCCGCCCATGTGAACACCATGGGTGTTGGGTGTGCATACGTGCTCCTGACGCACGCCCATCTCCATGCACGGAGCCATCTGAAAAAACAGAGGCAGCTCCATGCATGGAGGTGATTGGAGACGGGGGTGTGTTTGTGTAAAAGGATACACACCCACCTCCACCCACTGTGCCAGCACACCCATCCCCTCCACTCTGTTTGCAGACCCTTCCTAACCAAAGCATTTTCCTTGAAGCCTTTATCAGTTACATACCTAAAGGAATTCTATCCAACTCATGTAAAATTCCTCAATGCAGTCTCTTGACTCTATTCCTTCACGAAGATTGGGGTGGGGGGAAGTGAATCCACAAAGAGGAAATAGAAAGATGGTGAGGGGAGCTGGGTTCTTGCATTCGTCATTCCACTCAGCTCCTGCCATTTCAGCTGCTGCTGGTGTTCTCTCACCCATCATTCTACCCTGCCCCCCATGATTCCAGTCACTTCCAGTGACCTTCTACCTGTTATTCCACCCAGCCCTCCATCATTCTACCTGTTCCTGGTGGCTTCATATCCATCATTCCATGCCCTCCCCCCTAATTCAAGATTCTCTGAATGACCTTTTACCTGTCATTCCACCCAGCTCCCCTCTCTGTTGTTCTATTTCCTCTTCGTTGCTTCCTCACTTCCCCCCTCCAGGCCTTTTTTAGTTCCCCATCACCACCTTCTTTGGTATTTCAGATCCTCCCCTAGTCCCCTTGTTTCAGATAAACATTTGCCATTTTATTGGTTTACTGTCCACTAAGGGCTACTGACATTCCCCAAACTCCACTACTTTCATTTGGTATTGCTCTTGTTTCTATTGTTTCTAACTGGCATTCTTTGTACCTTGTTAGTTTCACCTACTGGGGAGCTTGTTTGGCAACTAGATCAGCCAGCCAGTGCTTTTCTCATGCTCCCATTTGACAAAATGGGAATTTCAAAACCTCATAATTTCAAAACTACACAACAGATTTTCAAAACCTAAGTGCAGGAAAAGAATCTAGATGTCGCACTTGAATTTTCCAACACACCTACATGTCCAGTTACTTCAAAGAGTACTAATGTTTGAGGAGCAACAAAAAGGTTGCAAAATCTGCTTTAAAAAAAGTTCTGGCTCCAAAATCCAAATTACAATAACTCAGCTGTTTCTCAACCAATTTGGCTTAAAATGGGAACAGCTACTACCCTCACTAAAGTGACACACACCCCCACTAAATTTCACACTAAGGGTATTTTCAGACGTGACAGGCCGTTCGGTCTGCCATGCTGAACCCTGGACCATCTCGGATCCCGGTCCGTGATTAGACCGGCCATCCTTTAAATGTGCCGGCCTGATCTCTACCGGGGTTTGGGGAGGGGGCAGGGCTGCGTGGAGAGGGGGCGGGGCTGCGTGGTGCAACGTGCAGCCACTCAGCCCCCCTGCGCTCCACTACCCGCCTGCCCTCGGGGATACGGGTGGGTGCAGTGGCCAATTAGGCTGCTGCGCCCAATCCCGTACCGCAGCCAGGACCACGGTCAGGAACGGGGCGAGGTAACAGATGTTACTTTGCGCCATTCCTGATCATGGTTCAGTTAACCACCTGGCCTCACCTCCAGAATCGTGGCTAGCATTGAACCCCGCCAGAGATTCACTGTGGTGAACATCTGGCGGGGCTCAAATAGACGTTACGGTGCTCAAAGCCACCACCCTGAATCCACTGTGATTCAGGGTGGTTGACTGTGATCACGTAACGTCTGAAAATACCCTATGAAGTGAAATCATCTTGGATTTTAACGAGTATAAATCCAAGCTTTATTTGGATTTTATAATGAGTAGAATATTCATGATTTTAATCAAATTATCCAGCTGCCTTAACTAGAGAGCTGGTCCTGCGGTTCTACAATGCACAAAATGACTACATTAGCTATCTAAAGACTTCACATGTACTGACTGCATATCCTTTTACTTGACTGGGATAGCACTGTCACTCTGATTTTGCTAAAATAGCAATTTGCTGTCATTAGTGCAATAAGTCACTCTTTTGATGCCAATGTCTGAATGGAAGAGTTCATTCTCCATGTGTCTCAGCACTGACCAACATACACAACTTTTAATGAACCTCCAGCAAATAAGATGTGATGATAGGTGACTATATAAAAGCTTATGAAAGAAAAAAACCCTGATTTTAATACTTTAAGTGCTTCTAAATGTTTCAAATGCAGGCTTCAAATATAAATTGGAGGCTTCAAGCGACATAGGAATTTTTAAATATGTCATAAAAGACATAACATTCATTTTTAATAAAGTTATTAATAGGCCT
Organism: Sphenodon punctatus; assembly: GCA_003113815.1. Lineage (NCBI taxonomy): Eukaryota > Metazoa > Chordata > Lepidosauria > Sphenodontia > Sphenodontidae > Sphenodon > Sphenodon punctatus. The sequence continues at coordinate 1,966,649 of QEPC01005332.1, forward strand.
TGCCTTTTCAAATATTGTATTTCAAAACACATCCTAAGAAGCAACATAAAAACCTTCTTCCATGTTTTGTTCATTTCTATAACTGTTTAAAATATTTGAAGAGGTAAGCACCAGAGTTTATAAAAAATTACAATGATATTTTGAAAGGAAAAATGTCACACCTATATTTCAGTTTAGTCACATCATTACTTCACAATGATATCCATTTGATATCTAAAATTATTTTCTGCAGATCTGTTTTATCATTGGTTTTTTACTAAACGTTAGAATTGCAGCCCAGTCCTCAAAGTGCTTTGTGAATGGGGCTTGTGCCATCAGAGCACTTTGAGAATCAGAGCCTTGTCCTACCTACGACAATTGTTGCGAAAAAGAAGATAACATAATGGCTGAAATTCTCCTTTCTGCTCTAACGTGAAGATCCTTTGGCCTCATTTGTTTGTTCTTTATCTAAAGTGTGAGGAGCAAGTGTTTATTGTTGACACACCCCGTCGTCCTTGAAGACGAGGACACATTTATTGGGGTTGAACGGCCGCACTCTTTATTAATTTTAAACCAACAAAAAAGGGGGAAGGGACAGCCCTCCCGCTTCCCCCTTTAAACTGGGGCCCTACCTTTACTTAACTGTTCTCCACCCCCCTACCACAGGAGGTTCCCATCCCCACCATCCATACCTTGGCCATCCGGCCCGTCTCCTTACATTCTTATGTTAAACTCTAAGGGAAACCTCCTGCGGCCTAACTCCGAAACTTGTAACTTATGCCCTGCCCCGATGGCTGGGTTTCCCTGGGCCGGGGCGGGTTGTTCGTACCTATACCCCTTGGTTGCGGTTAAACAAGGGTGAGGGCACCTTTACCTACTGCTTGGCACATGGTCCTCCCAGCTGGTCCGGCCGTTCGCCTCTCAGCCTTGGACTGACCATACATTGGGCCGCACTGTGCGGCTATGCATGGCCTGCCCATCTCTTAGGGAGATGTCTTCTAACTATCCTATGCTAACTCTTTTTAACCTTTAAACAATTATCTTTAATGCAGCCCATCGCCAAGAGTGCGACATTTCAGGCCTACCACCCGCAAACTGCTCTACCGCGCCTAAGGACCGAATCAGGAGATCACTCCGGGAAAGGCGAAAAACCCCTCGCCTTCAATTTGCCAATTAGGCTTGGGGAAAATTCCTTTCCGGTTCTAATTGGCGACCAGTGTTAACTCGGAGTGTTGCAAGAAAAGGGGGCAGGTGGGTGAGTGCGCGTCCTTTCCTGCTCGCCGCTGACAATGCAATGAGGCAGCGAGCAAGGAACTTAAAATGGTGCCCAGGAGTCCCAGCTCTTGCGGGAGTCCCAGGTGTCCCCATGGTTGCCAGGCGACCGGTCTGGCCCCTTCTGCATCCCTAATGCTGCCCTTTGGCGGCCTAGACCCATCCTTGCCTCCCTCCTACTGGCAAGGGTGGGGCACCGCCAAACCCCCGCCGTGGCTAGCACTGAGGGGCAGTTGTTGACACACCCCGGAAGAAGACGAGGACACATTTATTGGGGTTGAATGGCTGCACTCTTTATTAATTTTAAACCAACAAAGAAGGGGGAAGGGGCAGCCCTCCCGCTTCCCCCTTTAAACTGGGGTCCAACCTTTACTTAACTGTTCTCCAGCCCCCTACCACAGGAGGTTCCCATCCCCACCATCCATACCTTGGCCACCCGACCTTTCTCCTTACATTCTTATGTTAAACTCTAAGGGAAACCTCCTGTGGCCTAACTCCCAAACTTGTAACTTACGCCCTGCCCCGATGGCCGGGTTTCCCCGGGCCGGAGCGGGTTGTTTATACCTATACCCCTTGGTTGGGGTTAAACAAGGGTGAAGGCACCTTTACCTACTGCTTGGCACATGGTCCTCCCAGCGGGTCTGGCCGTTTGCGTCTCAGCCTTGGGCTGACCATACATTGGGCCGCACTGTGAGGCTATGCATGGCTTGCCCATCTCTTACCCATCCTATGCTAATTCTTTTTAACCTTTAAACAATTAGCTTTAATTCAGCCCACCGCCACCAGAACCACCAGCTCTGCTTGGCTGGTTTGCCGCCATATCCTCCAATATCTCGCATAACCGGCGTTTTAGAACCCCAAGGTATAGATTACAACCGGCCTCCGACAGGTGTACACTATCACCTCTATAAAGCTCGTCCCTATCATGTCAATCACTTTCCCCCACTAATGATCAGCCAATTCCCAATCTCCCCATTTGCCCTCTTCCTTGCCCTGTCTACCCACCCCGGGTAGTTAGCGTTGGCCCATACCCGCCTCTGCAGCATCTCGGACCATACCATTATGCACTCAGGGAACCGGTCTTGCACTGTCTTCAAATCAACCTTAGCTCTCTTCATCAGCCACAGGCCAGTTGCTTTTGGCAAATTGTTCTCCCCCAGATGTATTACCATCACCCTGGGCCCAGGGAATTTCTCCCTTGCGCCAGGAGCAGTTGCTCCCAGAGCATTCTGCGTCTTCCCAACCATATTAACTCTGCCGGTCGCTAAGGCCCAGCTGGGTACCCCACCCGCTGCGTGTGGCCATCTTTCCTGCCCAGTGCACGATGCTGCGGGCAACGATCCAAACCATCGTCCATTCTGGGGGTGCTGCTATGTCTGCAAGGGAAATCACATATAAGTGGACTCACAACTTTTTCACTCACCGCGACTCGAGGAATTGTGCCTTGCCCCCTTACTCACACCTCAATTTCCCTAATATACGTATGAAATGCCGCTGATCGCCACTGGCCTATCTGCTGTATCTGGTGGCCAGTGAACCCCATGCTTGCAGCAGTAGACGCTGCCCCAATCCTAAATGAGTGCGCGCTATAATGGCCCGGGTCAAAGCCCATTTCCCTCACACACATTGCCAGGACTGCCCCAAACTGGTAACATGTCAAGGGCGCCCCATCTGCATGCACAAACAGTGGGCCCACCCCTTAGGGGCGAGACGCTATGTACTCCCTTATTGTCCACACAGGGCAAATCTGTGTATCCCCGATGGGTACAGCCTGATCTCTTTCCCCTTTCCTTTTTGGTTGGTCTTAGACCTACGGAGGTGCAGCGTAAGGGCCTCTCCCTGCCATCCCACATCCCCCAGCTGAAATGCCCCACCTGACCTGTCAGCCCGGGACTCTGGAACCAACTCACTAAGTTGGATTTTCTAAATTCATTAGCATTGGATTTAGAAAAGGAGTATAGAACTCTGAAAGATAGGAAATGGAACAAGTTCCAAAGGGATCTTCGAGATTATGAATTGAACAGGGTGTACAATTGGAAAAAACAGACCATCAGGCCCAGACCTTACAAATCAGTGAGGTTCAATCTCACAACCAGCGAAGAGGACGGGGGGACCAGTGCCAATGATTCTGAGGATCCAGATTCAGATTTTTCCACCATGAGACAGGAGGCCAACCAGAGAGAGTCTTTTTTAGGCCCCAGATCCCACCCAAGATTAGCCAGGAGGGCAGATGGCACAACAGAGCCTCCAGGGGGGCGCCCCCAAAGGACCACTCGCAATCGATAGTGGTAAATTTATCATCCAGAAATTTATCCCCGATTGAGCTCAGTATTCTAGAAAGGGGTCTTTCTTTTGTACCCACACCAGGTTATGATGACTTTCTAAATTGGGTAGGCATATTTAAATTTTGCAGAACAATTAGACTGCGGGATTGGTTTAACACTGATCAATACGTCCAAACCCCCAGAGGTGTCTTCAAATCAAGTTCCGCCTTTGTTCCTCCAACGACCAACTGATGGGTTTTGGTTTTTGAGGACCTCATGAGGGAAGAATTGGATAAAATTGATCAGTCATCCAAGAAATTATGGCATAACATCAGCCATCAAGAAAAATTGGCTCTGGATTCCCTTAGACACAACACCCAGGTTGTCATTAAGTCGGCTGATAAAGGTGGTGCCATTGTCCTAATGGATACAGCTTTTTATGACCAGGAGATATGCCATCAACTCCAGAATGTAGAGTATTACAAACCCATTAATAAAGCATTTCCACAAAATGTCAAGCGACAGGTTGAGGACTTGGTTTATGAAGGCCTCATGATGGGTGAAATAAACAAACAAGAATACGAGTTCTTACTTGAAAGCGAGGGCCGTACTCCATTATTCTACATACTCCCAAAAATTCACAAAAGCTTGGCCCATCCTCCAGGCCGTCCTATTGTTTCTGATAATGGTTCCCATTTAGAACCTCTTTCACAGTTCTTGGATTCATTTCTCAAACCCTTTGTTCCATTGCTCTCTTCCCACATTCATGATTCCCAAGATTTCCTGAACACCCTCAATAACATGGATTGGCAGGCGATCACTGGGGATATGCTCCTGATTACTATGGATGTTGCAGCCCTATACACCAACATCCCTCAGGAAGCAGCCCTAAAGGTAATTGAAGAAACCCTCAATGGGAGAGAAATTCTCCATCCAAGCACCAGTTTTTTGTGCCAGTTGGCAGAATTAGTTCTTACTCAGAGTTACTTCGAGTATGATGGACAGCTATATTTGCAAATTAAGGGCATAGCTATGGGGTGCACCATGGCCCCCGAAGTAGCCAATCTTTTTATGGGTAGGTTTGAAAGGGAATACATTTACAACGGGGATCTCAATCCCTTTTTAGAGAACATTCTTCTTTATAAAAGGTATATTGACGATTTGTTCCTTCTATGGGTAGGCCCCCAGGAAGCCTTATTACAATTCCACCAGTATTTAAATGCTAGAGCTCAAAGCATTCAATTTGATTTAAAGTTTGACCCTCGCACGATTCATTTTCTCGATATTAGGCTAGATTTTATAATGGGCAACATATCCACCTCAACATACAGGAAAGACACAGATGTAAATTCATCATTGCATTATACAAGCCACCATCCAGTACATTTGAAGACCAACTTACCATATAGTCAGGGCCCCGAGGGAAACGCGGGTCTGCGATTCGCAGATTTCCCGTGGAATTCCCCTCCCCCTGCTGAATTTCCTGCCCCGCTTACCCCAGCGCAGAATTTCCAGCCTGCGCTGGGGGGACGTGGGGCAGGAGATTCCATGAGGGGAGGGGAATGAAAAAACCCTCGGGGCTTCCCCTCCCCAGCCTCCCCAGTTGCCAGGGGGGGAGGCACCCCCTTTAGATAATTAACTTACCAGTGATGGCAGCAGCAGCTGCTCCGTCCAGCGCGCTCGTACTTCCTGCTCGTACTTCCTGGCCCCTCCCGACGGGGCCTCTCAGGGCGACGCAGCC